>OZ030383.1:10932172-11250436 GCA_964023945.1 Ectemnius cavifrons | reverse complement strand
AGCAGGCGGAGCACCAGCAGCAGGAGGAACGCGCACCGATAGGGATAGTAGAGTTCGAGGCGAACATCAAGCAGGGAATCCAGGTAGAAAGGAGAAGCCAGTGCGATCCTCGTATCCAACGCAAAGAATCCTCCGAGCTGGTGTGCCGTGCTCCAGGAGTCGCCGAGGACAGCCGTGGGAGAGAGAGAAAGAGAGAGATATTCGCAGTGAGCAAGAGAGAGAGAGGGCGCGCGCGCATCCGAGGAAGGCCGCCCCCGTGTGTACCTGCTCTCCACACATATATCGCTCACTCTCGGATCGGAGCCCCGGCGACACGGACATCGGGCGAGCGAGGAAGAGAGAGAGAGAGAGACCGAGGGCCAGATTCGGCAGGGAGAGAGTGAGAGAAGGAACGAGATCGAGGAGCGTGTGAGTTCGCGCGCCGTGGCCGAGGCTTAACCTTAAACGCAAAGTGTCGGTGTCGGGTTGGTGTCGTGAGAGAGTCGAGCGGTTGCCGAGATCCGTCTAGCTGTGTGTCGTTCCGGGCGGCCTGGTCGTTCGGGAAGGCAAGGAGGAGCCCGAGAAGCGCAGCCGGCAAGCGCCTCCCGTGCCTCTTTGCTAGTAGAGGCTGGGTCCGCTCGAGGCGTAGAGCCCATCGGTAGGAAAGTGCGTAGTCATCGATGTGAGAGCACCAAGACCGAGAAGAGGAGCAGAGTAGCAGGGCTTGTCGCAGCAGAGGAGAGACACCGAGGCCAGAGGAAGCCCGAGAGCCCCAGGCTAGCCGGGAGGATTCCAGCGGCAGAGGCTCCGTCAGGGAGCTCAAGGTACATGTCAGACGATTTATTTCCCATCTTTCTTGGCTTCTCTATAGTTGCATAGTGGAGTTGTGGCATAGTCGAGGGAGAGAAGAGAGCGGTTGGTGTATACGTGCGGTTGAATGGGCCGAGCCGCTCGGCCGGCCCTCCGCCTCGACTCGATACCCAACCAGCAGCTAATATGGCCGCCGCCTAGGCCTACGCTGTCAAAATCTCCTTCTACCCGTCATCCCTTTATTTCTACTTCTCTCTCGAGCTACCCAGAACTCAATCGACTCTCGAGAAAATTTCTAACGCAGAATGCGGCGCGCTCCGGGGCAGGTAGAGAAGCTCGCTTCGATTTCCGGGAAAGTGTGTGCGTGGAGCTATTGACTTTTCGAGTAGAGAGAGAGAGGAGTGAGTCAGGGAGCCGGCAGCGGCGATAATGAGACTCTTCCTACTTAAGGCGAACTTTCCTCGTTCGAGAATTTCCACAAGGCGGTGCCGGCGGTCGCGACGACGACCAAGCCAGAGGCGGAAATTCTTAATCGGTCGTTAAGCGGTGCGCTCTCCTCGCTTAAGCGCTAAAATAGCTGTTGCGCCAGTTTTGCGTTACGCTAGCGATACCTGCGGTCACCGGGAATTTACATGGGGGATCAATAACCACTAATTCAGAGTGCACGGCCGCCTCGCTCGATGTGCGTGAGCCTCCTCCTCCTGCCTCCTCTTGCATCTCCTCGCGAACCTTTCGACTCGCAATTATTGCCGCCTGTCAACCGCTCTCTCGCCATCGCACTTCGTACGCCACTGTCATTCCGTATCTCGGAATGCGTGAGTGAGTCCTCCCATATTGGAGTGAATCTCGCCGAGCCGAGCGCTCCTGCTCGCACGCGCTCCTCTCCAACTATCATCTCGTTTTTATCCTTTAACCCTTTCACTCCTGA
This sequence comes from Ectemnius cavifrons, assembly GCA_964023945.1. Lineage (NCBI taxonomy): Eukaryota > Metazoa > Arthropoda > Insecta > Hymenoptera > Crabronidae > Ectemnius > Ectemnius cavifrons. The sequence continues at coordinate 11,248,719 of OZ030383.1, read as the reverse complement.
TATTTCTATTAACTTCGACAAAATATTATCCTGTATAAAACAGGGCGGGATGAGCAAGGAAAATGGTGAGATGCCATGAAGCAGACTGGGAGTCTGCCCTTTCCTTTCTCGTTTCCCTCGCTTCTTTCATTCTGCCACTTTCTACATTCCATTGAGTTGCAAGGAATGCTTTGCAGAGAATTAAGATTGCACTTAAACACCACGATACTTTAATTCAACACAAGTGTGTGATGAAAAGCTGTTTCCCAAAGAGTAATCGTCCTTTGATTACATATAAATATCTTCTTCGAATTGAAAAGGTTGATAGACTTTTTTCATAGACGCACAGTGGAATTCGGTCGGCGGAGCGTTCAGTGCGCTGTTAACTTTAATTAACCCCAGAAATTGAGGGGAAAACGACGCCGCTTCTAGTCTGTCGAGTTCTCCAGCGCATTTACGGTTGCCTCCCCGACGCATTGATCTACGGAAGAATGTTTTTAGACACCGGCTCGTATCTTTGAGCGCCCCTGTCGCCATTGGTGTTTTTTCTTCCATGCATCCGAGACCTCCTCTTATCTTCTTACCCAATTCCTTTTTTCATCCCACGTTAGCAAAAAAAAAAAACATACACGCTTTTTACTTCACAATTTGTTAACTCACTTTGCGAGCAAATGTACTCGGAAAGTACGTGTCGCGCGAAGCAAGAGTAATCGTTTTCTTGGTCGTTTTACGAGAGAGGAGCAAAGAGAGCGCCCGGTCTCTTGAGTAATTCCGTTTGGTATCGGGAGCAGATGCGGCGACGGCGGCGGACCACCACACAGCTCTTCGAGCTACTTTTGCAAAAACGTGAATCCCTGGGATAAAAATACCGCGGCGCTCCTTTGTAGATTGGATACACGTGTTTCTTCGCACCGAAAATATGACACTCGTCGTCGTCGAATCAATTTCGCGACGATTGCCTAAGGCCGGATTTGCGCGCCCCCGCTAATAATCGGAGGGGGTCAGCAATAATGAGTGGCGTGCGCTTCTCATCTCTCTCTCTTTCTATGTATATGTACTAGGTGTGTGGGTGAGGAGCGCAGAAGGCACAACAAGTGGCACTGTACACAGACAGAGAGAGTGCGATCGGTTATTGATATCTTTCTATCACCCGCAACTATATCGAGCCGATACCCTGTATCGACTCGCCACGGCAACTTAAGATCGAGTGCATTAGCAATTCAGATACGATTTCTAGTGGAAAGCTCTTTCTCTCTCTCTCTCTTTCTCTCTCCCCCTTCGTTGCTTCAATTTCTCCCCGGGCTATATTTTTACTTTCACTCCTCTCTTCTGTTGGAAGCCTGCGGTTACGTTAGTTACGCCGAGCTTGACTCACCGTGATGATGATGAGTGGCAGAAACAACCCTCTCGAGTGTACTTCGTTCATTTATGAACTATCATTTTTATCGCTCTTTAACATTAGGATATTACAAATTTAAGAACAGAAGTGGAGAACTCCAAGTTGTACAATTTACGTAATTGTATAAAAGATTAGTTGGCTAATATTTGACCATGTTGTTTGAGAAATCAGTTACGTGTATCTTTCGGAAAATAATCCGCTTTAGAGTGGCAGGTTGTTTCGAAGTATGTTTTCCTCGAGCGATTGCGCGCGTGTAACGAGGCGTACCATACTCTGTCCATACTCAGAGGAGGAGAATGCGATGCACACTGCGCAGTGTGTATCGCAGTGCGGCCGAGAGAAGACGGGAGTTGTGGAAGTGAGAGAAAAACTCGGCTGAGTTACAGCCACTACGACTGGAAGACGATTGGCTAGCCAATTGATGCTCCGCAGCTGCGTTAATCGGCTTTAATTGCGACGGTGCGCTCCGACCGACAAGTGGTGCGTGTGCCTTCGGCTCAATTGTCAAGGTTCCACTCGAGAGTCCCGCCGATAACATCTGTATCATCGATAGTATCGATACGCCCAGGCACATGTTACGATCGACATCGATTGGCCACCGGAATTTCGAGTGAGCGACTCAAAAGCCGATTAAAAAACAATTTCGCAAACTCCTCGAGTGATTAACGGGTTATATTGTATTGTAGATCTGTCGAGAGCCTTCCGTATTTTTGTTGTAATTACCTGGCAATGGCACTTGCCGATTGACTTTTCAAGTAAATATCTTTCGATCGGTCATATTATCAGATTAAAGATTTTCAGGATAAATCAATGTATTTCTTAATGCAGAGAGCTTACAGGTTTAATTAGACAAGCTCGGTTTAATAATCAGTCACTTTGTAAATGCATTGTAATCAATGTATCGTAATGCGAAATTTATTTCCACGGAGATTCGCTCTGTGTACTCGGCTTGAGCCACGCCTGTTCTCCCCTCATACTGGTACACCTCGATTGCGAAAGAGGGACGAGCAAAACGGGAAAAGATTAACGTCACCTTCGCCGCTCGGCCCCACTCCTGTTCCTCCGCGCGCAATCTCGGATTCGGACGGAAGATCAAACATCAACAATTTACTGCCGAGCTTCGTGACACAAGCGATACCGGCTGGTGATAGCTGCCGTCGCGTTTACGGATTGACACTCGCGGCAAAAGATAGTGCTAGTTGGAAGTGCAATCGAACTTAGCACTCGTAATAGAATTGCCCACCAAGTACATACATTTTTTATTTCAAGTTTAACATTACATTACGTAATTGTGTAAATTGCTAATTGAAATTGATTGAATTATTTAATACATTTTTGAGGAAAGATTTAATATTTAAAGAACTCTTTCGATGCAAGAGTGCGATAAGCGTAGTTTCGAGTCACATTTTACAGAATGGTTAGTAGGCCACGGCACTCAAGTGGAGGAAAAGCAATGCCAATGATGTGTTCCTCTGGCAGAAAGGCCCCCTCCCATCCACAGCATCCAACCCTCTTTGTCAGCACCGGGTCACGTCCTGTTCCATGTTCCCCTCATCTGCTGGCGGCTCTCCCTTCAGCCAGTTCACTAGTGCAGCGCACAAAAACACACCGGCGAAAAGGGTTGTTGATTTTAGCGCTCGCTGGCTCGGCACTCCCTTTCGCTCGTTCCTAGTTTAGCTCCCACTCGAGTCATTTAAATCTACACTGACGATTGAAGCCAGATCTGCCTTTGCTGATCTTTTAAACGTCAATGTCCAATTTTTATTAGCGAATGTGGTTGATTAAAAATGTAAATTTGTGGAGTTTGTAATATTTAAAAAATCGGTCGTGAAGAAATCAATTCGTCATTTAACCAACACGTGTGTATTAATAACGCGGAAGTTCGCAGAGCAGTTTTGATTTATTAGAGCCAGAAACAGACAAGCTATCATAGAGCTACGAGGTGACAAATGAGAGGGCGTTCCTATTTTCAATCATTAACTGATAATACTAATCAGACGTTTAAGATAAGACTAGTCAACTCCTTCGAAGCCCGTCAACTCATCTTTTCTGACGGCCTCTAAATCCAAACAGCCGGAGCCCCAATTCTACAGCATTCTCTGACGTCAGGTTGACCTGTAAAAATAGCGAAACGATCTATTCGCGGCTTAATTTCTTAAGGCGGGCTTGCATACTGGAGACGAGCCGACGCTCCAGTAGGAATCTGGAGCAGCAGCCTCCGTCGAAGTTAACGAACCTCCCCGCGAGAGGAGAGTTCAATGGGAATCGAAAAAGCCCCAGACGTATACACACACCAGCAATACTCACACATTTATTCCTTGGATTGAACGCGCGCGAATGTATATGCGAGGGCATAAAAATTCCTAAAAGGAGTCTGAGCGACCCTTATACATTCGGGTTAGTCGTCTACGTCACGTCACCGACGTCTCCTGACGTCATTCAGCTGCTGTCAACTCGGAGAGTATCGCGCGCAGCCTATTCCTGCCCCCCTTAGGTTTCGATGACCCGGACTGTCTCTCTCGTGTGTCGCGTGTCGTCTCTGCAATCATCCTTCCCACATAATGTCTGACGATATTCCGCTCGAAAGGGTTGAACAAAAAAGACTACTTTTTGTAGTCTGAGAGCAAGTGAAAAAAGTTATGGATTTTGGGGAGGGGATTTAAAATAGCTAACCAAAAGGAATTATGGTTTTATATAGTAACTGATAGTTTTGTCGAAGTATATTCTATTCTTTTGTATTATTTATTTCTATTTAATTTTTTTCCAAGCTTCTAAAGTTGCCATTAGTTATCCTGCGGTATACTTTTATCCCTCGGGATCCACTCGATCCCGACCACCCCTCACCCTACTACCTTCGAGCATATGCGCACGCACACGTGTGAGTGCGTCCGGATCTATATATACATAGATTTGGGACAATGTTTTCCTTGAGAAGAAGCATCGATCGAACCCCGTAAACCCCCTCCACTGGTTATCCCTTCCTCTGGACTACCTGCTCTCATAGGGTCTGTGTGTGTGTTTGTATGGGTTCTTCACACCGCGCACCATATAGACGGGCGGGCGGGCGCGCGCGCGCCGCCTGCCGGCTAACTTCTTTTCAGGAAAGTCAATTCATATCCTGCGCTCGATAGCATGCCGCATTGTGTAATTATAACTACGCCGACACACTCGCACGCGACGCTCTCTCGATAGGTAGATCTGTGTGTGTGCGTGGGCTGCGCTCGTGTATCTCACGTTGATGTCCCACGCCGAACATATGTGTGTGTTGGTATGTAGCATGTAACTCTACGCTCGCCAGCCAGCCAGCCAGCCCGTCCTTTATCATTGGCGTCTTCGAACGAAAACGTCGTCAAACAAGAGGAACAAGTGTTTCTCTTTGCGGTGCAGTTTGCAGAAGATTGATTGATAGATCGATCGACTTACGTCACCAGCTATTTTAAGCAACGGGCCACCTTTTCCCGCACGTGTATATGCCGCCTCTGTCTGTTCCATGTAGTCCGATATTCCCTCCCGAAACTTGGCTCGCCCAGGAAGTGTTTATCCCTCGGGCGACCAACACTTGCCGGTTGTACCGATCGCTTGTAACAGATATGAATGAACGCCAAAGCCGAGTCAGCCGCTCTTTCACCCTTCCATTGCTTTAGAAATTCTCTCTGGGTATTTAAAAACGTGCCGAGAATGAAATGATTAATTTTATTGGATGAGTGCTCGGTGCAATCGAATTCGTAGAAGCCGTTGTACTCGACTGGAGTCGATTCTCAGGGATTCTGTAGGTAGAGAAGTGGGTCAGCTCGACGTGGATTACAGTCATCAGCTGTGACGCTAGTATATCATTCTTCAGACAGATCTAGGCGTTGTGCGCCGCAAGCCTCGAGTTATTTGTTTAAGTTGCATCGTACTTTGCAGTCCTAAGACTTTTCGCCACACCTGTTCATCGAGCTACCAACTGCCACCGCCTTACTTTCACCCCTCGCGCTAAAGGAAACATCCTCCTTCGACTTCTCACCCCTTTCTAATTATGCAAAATTATACATTATTCTATCTTAACGCATTTCCTAAAAACAACATAAATATTTACAGTTTCCCTCCACACTATACAATCATTCAAACAGAGTTTACTAAAACAATCACGTCTCGGATGAAATAATTAATATTCACTAGACATTCCCAAGTGGAAAAGCATAATTTTTCGTTAGAGGTGAAAACAGTGAAATAGCCTATGACTATTGGAAGAGGAGAGTTCGGGCGATGCCATTTCCCAAGAGAGCCTTGAAATATTGGAATTGGAAGCAGAGAGGAAAGAGGAATGAGTCAGGTATAGAAGAGGCCGTTGGGAAAGGTAACTGGCAGGTGCAGCTGATGGTTTACCAAGGTGTCCGGCAACACAACGGTCGTCCTCGTCACGTTCGTCGTTGCCTGGAGTTCAGTAGGGCTCTGGTATATACGCCAAGCTTTCGTTCCTTTCCGTCACCGCCGACGGCGGGGAGAGCGTTAGCTCGCGTCGAACGCCTCCTCCGTCGTGGTAGCCACTTGATGGTGCGGTACTTGGCAGCCCCACACTGTCAACGAGAGCACGAGCGAGCAGAGTAGTACGCTCTGGCAGATGGGGGCGTCAAAGAGAGGAGGAGAGAGAGATGATCGTATTGGACGTTGACCCGCGCGATTCAACTGTTGCTCCCATTCGCGCATCCGGGAATTGCGCTTGCAGGGAGAGCCGAAAAAAGCATGTATGACCTTTCTTCTGCAGTATATTCACTTGTGTATGACTGAATTTTTATTATTTGATAGTTGATTGTTCATTCTTCGGAACTTTTGGTGATCAATAGTAGTTCTTTGATAGTTACTTCCACGAAATTTTAAAGTATTTATAATACAGATTTATTCAATAATACATTTTTATTGATCGAAGCATTCATTTATACTTCACTGAGATGAAAGCTAGCTTCATCTTAGCTATGCAGCGAGGACATAGTTTAGTTGATCTCGATCCAGCACTGTTGCTTCTTCTCTCAGCGAGCCTGGAATGCTGCGCGATCTGCTGCGGGGATATTACGAGGAATTACTGACCGTTGATAAGTGGAATCTAGGTCGGACGAAGGGGGAAGGGCCGAGCACGGCCGTGCTGTAAGTTGCCGGCGCCGCCGTCCTATTTTGTTAATTGCGAATTCCTCTGACTTTTCTATTTTCTATTCCACTCGATTATTGGGCGCGCTCCGGACAAGTGGCGTACTATTTCGAGCGGTTCAGGTCGAGAGTTCTAGGGACAATTAAAGATCGACGTTGGTCGATCGAGCTAACATTCAGTCTGCAAGTGATTCCACATGCGGAGGGGCTGTGTCTTTCCTGAATTAATGGAATTTCGAAGCGCTTCTGATGGAATTCTAAACTCGGGCATTCTGGCCCTCAGCCACCGGTGACAAGACGAGGAATTCCTAAGAGTACAGCATTTTTAATCCACCTTAAAATCACTCACCGAATTGCTGATTTTTTTTTTAAAAACATTGTTAATTATAGAAGTAAAAGAATGTTCAACTGGAAATGTTAGAGCTTAAATTAGAAAGGATGGGAGAGGATGCGGGTGAAAGGACGAAGGCGCATTCAACCCAGTTTTGAGGGTGCAGTCGACGCCCGGGTTGTTTCAGGGCTGGCTGGGGATGGTTGAGGGATCGGGCGAGCCGGTTATCAGGATATATCTGACACGCTGCCGCCAACGGCAACCTGTCACACGCACGACAATGGCGTCTCGTCGACGCCGGTAGTCAGCCGGTACACGGGCGCCGCGGCGCCAGCGTCGTTCTCTCCCACCCTACCCACCACTCTCTACCGCCGTCGTCTCTCTGTCTTTCTCTTCTTCCCGACGCTTCTCTCCTCGCTCGCTCGTTCGCTCTCTCTCTTTCTCTTTCTGCACCCCTCGCAGCAGGCGCGTTTCATCCGCCCAGGCAGCCGGCCTTCTCTCGAAAGCGGCACGTCCTCGCCCTGGGTGTGGTTCGAAACCGCCACCGGCCCGGACTCCTACTCGCCGCTACCCTTATATCCTACCGATTATCCTGTGAAATCATTCTCCGTCCTCTCCCAACGCAACCAAACCGGCAAAACCAGTGAAACAAACAGAGTGAATCGTAGAGTGTACCAACTGGCTTTCTCGAATCCAAGTGCAATCGCCTGGGGGAACCGGAGTCCCGAAAACGAGAAGTACACAGGAGAAGCGGTACTAGCAGCAGCAATCGGCGGTGCTCGCGCGTATAATTCGCATGGGGAGAAGAGAGTCGCGCGCGCGCTGGAAAAAGAGTGAGAGCTGGTGTGTGCGAGAGGTTTAAAGAGTGCAGGAGCACCCGAGCGGGATAGCGTGAAAAGAGGGTGAGGGGTTGAACGAGAGACACAGAGGAGCAAGTCGGTGAGAGAGCAGACGAGCAGTGCTAGAGAAAAAGAGAGCGACGGGAGAGGCCGGTGGAGAGAGGGAGAGAGAGAGAGAGAGCTCTGGATAGATCGAGTGACGGTGGAAGAGGGAAAGAGAAAGGGAGTGCGAGTGGGGCGAGCCACGACTGTTCATCGATTCGTCGCTTCCACGGTTCTGTGAACGCGCGGCAGAAAAAGAGAGCTCGCACCGATGAGCGCGTTTGACCGGCGCTTGTGCATGTGTCGCCGGACTCCGAGCAGCTTCCGTGTGCTCTCTTTACAGTACTGAGAGAGCGAGAGAGAGAGCTCTCTCTTCTCTCCAAGCATTCGGTCTCTCTCCCTTTTTTTTCTTTCTCACCGAGATTTCTCCGGGGTGATAGTAGCTCTACCTAGCCCCTCGCTCAGCCACCGCTGCCTTACTACAGCGGACGCAACCTGGCGGTGAAGAGTGACGACGACGACGCCTGCCGCCCTAACGGAGCAGAACCCGGCTCGCCACCGTGGATACCTGAACCTCCTGTGATTGGAGGTTATACCTGGCCGAGCTCGATGACGCTCTGACAGCAGTGGAAAGGGGACGGAGCGAGTAAGTTCCCGCTTGGGAGTGACTCGAGTCTAGGCTGACAGTGATTTAGCACTCGACATTAGTTGGTTTTTCGGTGTTCTTTCGATCGTCTTTTCAGAACGAGAAGAGATAGTTTTTTGGTTCGCCTTGGTGCTAGCTGATAACGACTACGACGACAACGACGACGAGAGAGAGTGTGCGCCGCCTGGCTGGCACTGACGTGCGCTCGATGGAAACGTGTCTGTCTGCTGCTGCGTTGCGGCGAGTCTCGATGACTCGTTAGGGACGCGGCTACGATTTTCCTGCTCGCCGGCATTCCTCTGTATATGTATATTCTGGTGTATTAAGTGCTCGAAAGTCGGTGGCAGAAGTGTACGTGGAATCCCAGTGGATTTCATTGGGATTCTAAGGCCCGTCTTTTTTTCTCTTCTTTCTGGGACACCCTGTATTGTGTTGGGTGCTGATGTACCGAAACGGGCATGCGCCTGCGTTGCTTTCCAGCCGGCTCTGGAAAATGAGAACACCTAGCGGTGGATCGACAACCCTCGGTTTCCCCGGGTTGTGGGACCTTTTGGAGGTGAAGGACGCTCGTTGCCACCGAATTCCGATGCAGCCTTTCGAACTTTCGCTCGCACAACACTCCTCAACGTCTCCCCTGATTGACTTTCAGTCTGCATCATGATTTTCTTTGATGATTCTCATCCGTGAAATTAAAGTCGGCGACTTAGGTTCTTGAAGAAACGTGATTTCCTAGTCGTACCGTATTCGCATTGTGCTACACGATTTTAGCAAGGCAAATTGAAAGTGGGAGGAGACTAGTCTGAGTTAGTGCCAATCATTAATAGGGAAATATCAAAACATTCTTAATCAATGCCCATACCTCGATCTCGCAGTCCCAGCTTTCGACGAGCAACCTTCACTTTGACTATAAATTACTTTATTGTGCAATCGATGACTCATGAGTGCCATAAAGAATTCGTAAAATTGCCAGCGCAGCGTAATTGACTTGGCTATGAAATATTTATGTTCCGGAGCTAGAAATATTTCTGTTTCGCAATTGTTAATGTACGATGACTTTGTGGACAAAATTTATTTGATTCAATAGAATCAAATAGAGAAATAATATTCTTAAGTTAGCTCTAAGTGTAACGTAAACCTGATCTCCAGGCATATCATCTAACTATTTTTGTTTCTCTTGTTCCAGGGGTGGCAACGGTCTCGCTAGGAGGTGTCGAAGCTGGCGCGAGGGGCGGGAGAGTCAGCGGTGGCCAGGCTGTGGTTCCGGTGGTAGCAGCAGAAGCAGTAGCAGAAGCCGCGCTAGTTGAAGTAACGGTAGCAGCAGTATCAGTTAAAGAACGACTGGAAAAGTCCGGCGGAACTTACTGGAGCAGAAGGATAATTGGCACTCGTCTCGCTGTGTGCGCGTTTCCTCCCGTGACCGGTGCTGGAAATCCCGAAGAGTCTCGTCGGCCACCGGAAGAAGCGTCGTCGGCGGCGTGACACCGGCGAAAAGTACCTTCCGCTATTGAGAAGGCACGCTAGATAGAGAAAGGCCCACCCTCTTGACCGCATCTCTCTCACCTCGCCGTAGCATTTCGCTCCTCCCCGAGTCGTCGAGGAACTAAAGAGACACACCTTCCCCCTGCGGAACTAGCTTAACCATCCCCACGAACGGGCGCTCACGAGTATCGCATATCACTAGGAGAGCATCATGAGCGAGCTCGAGAGCCTTCGTCAGGAGGCAGAGACGCTGAAGAATGCCATCAATGTAAGTCATCGTTCCGATGCGTTCTACTGATTAAGCCTGTTTTTGCCACCCGTCGCACCGTGCTTCGCTCTTTCGCACGATAAATTAGCTATACTCAGAGATATCTGGGGTGAACCGGCCAAGTACGCTAATGCGATTATACACGCACTATTTTTCAAAGTACTTCTATTGTAGGGTTGAACGTATGAGGGGCAGAACAGATATCTATGCTCATTTCGCTTGGTATCACTATACATGTAGAGCCAGTCTCCGAGGCTCTCTGTGGCAGTGATATCGCAATAGCTTCCCGTCAATGAATTATCTCGAAACCGTGGAGCGATAATACTATACACCGAAATGCTATACTCGATGCAGATGTTGTTCACGCAACAAGCTCGCTGCAGCGAAAACAGTTTTGAAGTATTTTTCCGGCGAACGGGCTGCGGGATTCCGGTTAGTTCAGTGAGGAGTTAGTTTATCGGTCGAGTCAAGGCGGCCCGTTATCGCGCTGGCATTCGCAATGCACTTGCACACGCGTCTTCCCCGCTTGTTGGCAATCTCCCGCGCGTCGAGGACAAAGCAACAGTTCCACCCACGACGACGGCCGTGTGTATTGTCTTGGGAGAGAAAAAGTCTCGGGTCTCTCTCTCTCTCTCTCTCTCTCTCTCTCTCTCTCTCTCTCTCTCTCTCTCTCTCTCTCTCTCGCTCATGCGAAGTGCACTTGGCACTAAACACAACCGACCCCTATTCTTTCCGTAACGAGTCAACTACTTTTTCCCTCGTGCCTAGCGCCGCTTTGAAAACTGAAAGGGGTACCAAGCCACTTGTGCTTTCTCTCTCTCTCTCTCTCTATCTTTTATTCGAGGTGCAAGGATGTCCAGCGACATGCCTGATTTATTAAAGCCGCTGCGAGTACATTGAGCCGAAGGATTCTCAGGGCAAACGGTCATTTCCGAGCTCGAACAATCAATATTCCTTTGGCGGCGCGATAGGATCCTTCTATAAATAGTATTATCAGATTGCCTGCCCTATCTCTCCTAAATCTCCTTAAATTGGACCGCGCACTGCCTGCCCTCCGCCTCTTGCAATCGGCGACGTCGGCCAATCTGTTCTTCATTATGTTCACCGTGTACACGTAAACGCGATGTTGTTACTCCGCCCCGAATGCAATAAACTTCTATTAATATTTTGGCGGCCCGCTTTTGCCGGCGGATTTACGGAAGCCGGCTTGGCAGTAGTACCAATTTAACGCGGCGTCTATTGTCTCCTGTAGAGTGTAGGGTAGAGCCGGCAAGCCAGTAAGCGGTTCTTGTCGGCAAATTCGAAGTTTTTACTGCTGGAACATCTCCGGTCTCTCTTTCTGTGACACAATCGTGGCCTGCTGTATGGTGGAGGAAACGTGGAAGCGACAGTGGTGGTGTGGTGTGGTGGTGGTAGGGCGCGGCATAACCGTCGGTTCTCTCTGATCAATACGCCACCATCCCTCTCGCTCCCACTTTCTGCCTTGTTTCTTCTTCATGTATCTTTCTCTCTTCCTTCTCTCCCCCCCTCTCTCTCTGTCTCGCTCTGTCTCACTCCGGCATTATCTTTCGCTCTCTGTCGAGCACGTACGTGCGTAAAATTACACGCATTGTCAGACCACCGCTATGATACATCGTCGCGATAAATGGAATGAACGCCTTTTGAATATCTGCGCGGATATTCAATGCGCTGCTGAAATTCCCCAGTTGCCAGAGAGGTTTTCACTCATCGAGAAACGTAAGGGAAAGAGAGAGAGAGAGAGAGAGTGTGCAAAATGCGATATAAAAATAGGGATGCTTCAACTGCTCGTGAAATCATTATCTACCCGTGTAAATAGATATTATATCTCGGACGTTTACGTTACTGTTCTCACCGGGCTATAACGTTTATTTCTTGTTTCTTTGCCAAGGAAGTTCCAGCAGGCTCAACGTGTTCGTAAATTTGTCTTTTCACCTATTCCCCTCGATTTGTATTAGTTTCTTAAGCATTAACCTACTGATAGACGATATCCCGGATGTAATCGGAATCTCTAGACGCCGGTGCGAGGGAAGTGTTCGGTCGGGATTCATTTAACTATGTCAATAGTATAACATCACAAAACGGGCGCGAGATCTTGCAGCGATATCTGTTCTGTTATCGCCAAGCGTCTGTGCAGACATGGCTATAGATGACACTGACGTCCTGTTGTAGACGAAAGTGATCCGCCAGAGTTATCAAGATGAAATATATTCTAGTGTCACACATCTTTCAATATATATCATGGAAAATGTGTGGTGGGTGGCAAAACTTAGCAATAGCAATTGTGGAAATTGGGGGAAAGAGTGTTGTGCGAATAAAAAATGAAGTTTTATGTGATGAATTTCAGGATGCCAGGAAAGCGGCGTGCGACACGACCCTGGTCGAGGCCACGGCGGGCATGGAACCAGTCGGTCGGTTACAGATGCGTACGAGGCGTACACTTCGTGGTCACTTAGCGAAGATTTATGCGATGCACTGGGGTAGTGACTCAAGGTAAAGATAATAGACTCGCTCGAACAGTTTTACCTCGATCATGGATGTCTAAAGTTTTATTGGTAACCAATCGTTAACGGTACTAAGTAGTTGTACTTTCTTCTTGGTCGCAGGAACTTGGTCTCAGCATCGCAGGATGGCAAACTGATCGTTTGGGATAGTTATACTACAAACAAAGTTCACGCCATCCCCTTGCGATCCTCGTGGGTGATGACGTGCGCGTACGCGCCCTCTGGTAGCTTCGTCGCCTGCGGTGGGCTGGACAACATTTGTTCCATCTATAGCCTGAAAACTAGAGAAGGAAATGTGAAAGTCAGCAGGGAATTGCCCGGCCACACTGGATACCTTTCCTGCTGCAGATTTTACGATGACAACCAGATCGTTACTAGTTCTGGTGATATGACTTGGTAAGAAGCTAGCATACATGGAAGGAGCTTGTTTAAAGTTTGTGTTGAAGAAGAGAAGATCTAAGAAAGGTCGATGACGTTTTCTAATAATGTGATCATTTGTTGACAGTGCTCTGTGGGATATAGAAACCGGTCAACAGTGTACCTCTTTCGTTGGGCATACAGGTGACGTAATGTCCCTGTCCTTGTCGCCAGACTCGCGCACATTTGTCTCCGGTGCATGCGACGCTAGCGCGAAACTCTGGGATATTCGCGACGGATTCTGCAAGCAGACTTTCCCAGGTCACGAGAGCGACATAAACGCTGTAACGGTAAGGGTTCTTTCTAGGAGAAATGCTTTAGTTCCTCTATTTATAATAAGGTATTTATGGAATGTTTTTGTTCTTCACAGTTCTTCCCGAACGGATATGCTTTCGCGACGGGATCGGACGATGCTACTTGCAGACTCTTCGATATTAGGGCGGATCAGGAACTAGCGATATACAGTCACGACAATATCATTTGCGGTATCACAAGTGTAGCATTCAGCAAGAGCGGTAGATTATTGCTGGCCGGTTATGATGACTTCAACGGCAACGTCTGGGATTCCATGAAGGCTGAAAGATCTAGTACGTATTCGTACAATATTAAATCAGTCGTGTATTGTTCAAGAGAGAAGAGAGATTTTATTTTAGGTCCTTCTCTCTGTTCCAGTAGTATAGAAACTCACATTTTAATACATTGGAGGAATCTTTGTTTTGCTAGAGGTTTTATTACATTCGTAAATGATTTTGTAAAGCATTTTATGAATTATATAGAAAATTTCCAAGAAGGTCAGGGTAAAGATAGGGAATGTTAAGATATCGATTCGAGATAAAGGGGATAGCTGAGTCAGAAGTTGAATGAGGCGATAGGCTTGGTGATATTGATGTTTGAATGGATGGAACGTATTTTCCAGGTGTTCTCGTTGGTCACGATAACCGTGTGTCTTGCCTGGGCGTCACCGAGGACGGTATGGCAGTAGGAACGGGCTCTTGGGACTCGTTCCTGCGCATTTGGAACTAACTTGGGGCTCCTCCCAAGACGTTCCTCCAAAGAACCAATTGCAGCCAATCAGCATACAGTATAAGCATTAAGTACCACCACTTGACCACTGAACAAGTTGGCGCGTCCGTATCCACAGCGGGGATGAATGATTTGCCAGGTTCACCGGAGCTTAGGTTAATCAGAACATTCGGACAGCCGACGAGCAGCGACAAGAGCGACAAGAGCGACAACAGGAACAGTAGGACTAGCCAGAGGAGCAGCAGCAGCAGCGACAGCGAATTCAAGAACGTTTTGGGTTGTGGTGGTAAAAAAGACTACCGACGGCGCATTGTCGCCGACTTGACTCGGCGGCGCGGCAAAGTTGGCGATACAAGCACCCGCGAATACCAGCGCTTCTAACGCGGGTGGACGTCGTGCGAAGGTGAAGAAAGGTCGAGATTGCGGGAAAGGAGCGTGGCGAAAGGAAGCAGGGCAAGCATCTCCCTGGAGAGGAGTACCAAGGCTGCCAGCCAAATCTCTCCGATGTCGCGCGTACACTTCCTTTTCCTCCTCCCCCTTTCTCAAGAGTACTTGGCGAGCCTTCGATGAGCACGTGCTGCTACACACATGCCCACGATATAGCTTCTTCTCGAAGATCTCTTTCCACTTGAAGGTTGCAAACAAGAACTGACAAGAAGCCCGTCAGTGCCGTCGAGAGATTTTCATACGAACAAAAAGGTTCCGAGCATTCACTGCCGATGAAGCGCCGACCCTTAACTGGCTGCTCCGGCGGTTGACCCGCGTTCTTTCTTTTGCCACGCATCATACAAATAGTACCTACCAGGCGAGACACGATCGAAGAACGAAACGGTCGCGAGTTGCACGGCACGTAAAGCAAACATACTGACACACAACAAGCGTAACATCCTAATCGGCGGCCAGCCGAGGTTACGGTAATCTCGCATTTTGCAGTCAACCTACACGCACACCGTACGCACGTGTATTGATACGTACATAGAAAATCTATTACATACATTCATTCGCACAAAAGGAAACGCGCAAGACACCGTAAACAAGGACGTCTACCACCGTCATCATACTTTGGATTACAAGCGGATCCCGGCATATACGCGACACACTTAACCAGTACCACACGTTCTGGGTTGTTAGGTTTCCTTTCCTCTCCAGCTTAACGCTCTCTTGTTCAAGGAGGGCTGGTGAGTGAGCGTGGGAAAACATTGGCAGGAATTTGGTTTCTCCTTATACCAGGATCACACTGCGACTTTGCATTATTTCTGCCAAGTAATTTTATAGACCTCCCATTATTTATTTTGTATAGACCTCTGCCATAGGCCACCTTACGCTCTTACTTGAGAAAATGTGTGAATGCCTGAATTTTACTGAAGATTGTTAGTGAGTGAGCGAGTCCACGAGCGCAAGAATGAACGAAAGGTCTCGAAGGCGCGGCCCAATGCCAATCAAAACGACAGAGCGAACCAAAAACGATACTCCGGAGTCGTTCCTTGAGCCAATTCTCACATGACTTTCATCGGGGCTCCGATGGTTACGCTTGAACCAAAAAATCACTCGCAACCGAGGAGCGGTCGACGAGAGATAACGGAGAATCCCAAATTTTGTGTATTCTGCCTCGCCGCGGGTCTATGCACGCATGCGGGGGACCAGCATAAAGCACGAAGAAAAAGGGAATATTTAATGTAACGTGTAATCGTTTAGTTTGTAGCCTCTACGCCCTATTCCCCTATATAGGAACAGACCGAGAAGAGTTCCTCCTTTTCTCGCCACAGGAGAGTCCCGCACCTTTCTCCGGATTAAAGAACGGTCCACCACCGACATACCTTTGCACTTGCGAGGAAGGCACGTGTTCTCGAAGCAACAGTCGTGCTAGAAGTTCCTTTGAAATAGGACCCAAAGAATCACAAATTGAAGAGAAGGACCGCGAGACCAAACTCTTTCCTTATCCTTGCCCCATTTCTCTACGACCCCACACCCCACCCTATCACGCCGACTTCTCCCCTTCTTTCACCACCTTCTCTTGCTACACGACATTTCCACACTTCGCCGCCAATTCCGTTTCTCTCTTCTCACCACTTCACCGCGCTTTCCCACTTTCCTCCAAATTACGTTCACCATGGCCTCTTTCGTAAATGTGTGTTTGTACTTTACCATTACGCGGTTCCGCTATTCTTCCTTATCTATTTTTATTCGCCGGTCATCTCTCTTCCCCCCCTCACTTCCCCCTGTCCCCCTCGCCCCTCATCTCCACCCCTCCTTGTCTCATCCACCTCTCCCACCCTACTCTATCCAATTTTTGTCGAAAATAGGTGTTTAAACTGTGTATGCATTTAAAGTAATAATATTAATGATAATGTTTAATATTAATATTAATGATGATTGTAATTTATAATTATTAATATTTAATATATAAGTATATAAGGAGGTAACGATGGATCACTTGTTCAATGCCGCAGGATTACGGTCCAATGTCGCTTTCCGGCGGCCACGCTCCCCCCGACTAAGTTTTCTTTAAAAAATCTCGTTTTCCCTTACATTCACGCGTAAATTGGAGTGTGCGAGAACGCGTGGCAAAGTTTTGACAAGACGACGTCGCATCTGATAGTCTCGTTTCTGTTCGGTAAACCCTTTCTAATGATACGTTAATGGGTGTAGTGTAGGATGATATTGTTTCGCTTACGACGATTATTGTTAATTTCTGTTGTATTCTTTAATTGAGATTATCGCGGAGATGGGATTGTTGATCCTCGCCAGCGAAGGACGAAGCGTGGATACCGGAATGCGAATTACCAAAAAAAAGAAAAGAGAATGAAGTGAAGAAGAAGAGATGTTGTTTTCCTAAATAGAACAAGTATGTAATCTGATTACGGAGTAAGAAGAGGACAAAAGAGAGCGAAGGAAGTCTCTAAAGTGTCTCTAAAGACGTTCCTCTATGGTCGTGTTACAAGAAACCAACACTTTCTCAAGCAGTACCATTTACAATCGGTTTTTTGATATAACTCTTTTCTCGACTAATCTCGCTTATGTCACTGATACAGAAACACACACCCTCACACTCACACTCACACACACACAGAGAGAACATAGACACTCACGTACCTACGCATACCGCACACATACGCGCACACGCCTCCATATCTTCTAGCGACCAATTAGGCGAAAGGTCCTTTCTCCGCGAAGAAAACAAAAAGAAGAGGGCCTTCTTCCGTCGATCCTTCGCTCGGAGATCCTCGAGGATGCCTTCGTGAATTCGAAAGCTCTTCCCTGCTTAAAGTGGATCGTCCTAGATCCCACCCCAAGTAGAGACGACGAAGTAGTTGACGCTGGCGGAGCGAAGCATCTCCCTCGGGATGAAGGATCGAGCGTGAAGAAGAATATCTAGTAGGACACCGAGACTCCACATGGAAGCGGAAGATCTGTGTGCTTTTTGTAATTTCCGTGGCCTCCGTGGAAGAGGAGGCTTCTCGTTTTTGTATGTCTCTCGAAGCCTCGAGCCACCGAAGCAATATGGTTTTTCTTATTCTTTGTACGACTACCAAGACGAGAAAAAGTACGATAACGAAGTAGAAGCAAAAAAAGGGTGGAATGCAGAATATAAAAGTATATATATATATAAACACACATCACATCTATATATGTGTGTATTTATTTATGTATATGCGTATACGTAAATACATATATACATATATATGATGTGCATACATACACACACTGTCGACGACTAGCATGCAAAACGAACGATTTATTGAACTCTCTAGTCATAGTCACACAAGAAGGCACGCGCTACAAAGTGGGATTCTGTCCTGACACCGAAGATACCTTTGTATTATCAGCAGCCACACACACATACGCCGTCTCTTGGTTTCCGTCTACGTCCTTCTTTTCCTCGTTTTCGAGAGCAAAAACTCACACAACAAGCACAAAAGTGGAAAGAACGTTTTTTCAACTTGTCCGGCGGACAAGGCTGAGCGAGCGAGCGAGAGAGCTGATTTTAACTCTTTGATTCGTTCGTTTTTCGAATGCATGGGAGAGAGAGAATGAGAGCGAGTGAAAGGAAGAGAACCAGGAAGATAGAAAGAGAGAAAAAGGGAGAGAGTGTGTGTTTGCATGCAATCGCGTGTGTATGAAAGAAAGCATAGACGGGGAAGAAAAAGTGGTGAGAATGGGAGAGAGGGAGAGAATCTTATCGATTGCATCGCAGCCGATGACAGAAGGCGGCGGATGATGAGCACGCAGCAGCCAGCCAGCAAGAGAGAAGGAATCAGCCTTTTTGAATCGTAAGAAGTATAAAAGTGAATAAAAACTACTTGGAAAAAAAAACTACCCCCTGCTTCTGGCCCTTTAGTTCTTCTTCTGATACTGAATTCTTCTCGAACACAGGACGCCACCAGACTTCCAACAGCAGCGCCGCTTACTCCTCGGCAGCTTGCCAGTTATTAAATTATACACTTTGTTCCAACTGGATCGCTCTTATTAATCGTACTAATTACTAGGGAATGTCTTGGGTCCTATTTCGAAGGAGAGAACCACAGGGTGAGGAAGATACGTAATCGAG
Organism: Ectemnius cavifrons; assembly: GCA_964023945.1. Classification (NCBI taxonomy): domain Eukaryota; kingdom Metazoa; phylum Arthropoda; class Insecta; order Hymenoptera; family Crabronidae; genus Ectemnius; species Ectemnius cavifrons. The sequence goes on along the minus strand of OZ030383.1, from coordinate 11,230,101 downwards.
AGGAGAAGAAGGCGCGTTTTTAGGATAGCAAATTCGTACAATTAGTGGAAGTGTGTCACTCTCGCACGGTAACCGTGTACTCTTCTGTAGTTGTATGATACACGTTTGTTACTTTGTACTCGTGTTAATATTAATCGAAGCTGCTAATTGTGATATGTAATCGGGTTGGATCGATGTCTCTGCCGTAGCCATGTGTCGACACGTTGACTGCCCAGCGTTTTGTATGCCTGTCCACCTATGGTCCAGTAAAACTTTATATCAGAACACGTGGTGTATTCAATTGACTACTTACACGATTTTATTCACTAGACTTCAATACTTTATTCAGCCATGATAGATTTTACATTAGACTTCATAGGGATCGTTTAAGATTCGAAGCACCGACTTCTTCGGCTAAGTTCGATCGATTCGACAGCAGTCAACGTGTTAATTCGACTCATAGAAAAATCTCGAAGACTCAATACAGAAATACTTCAATTTCAACCGAGTTCGTAAGTTCTTCATTATAAACGCTGCAATAACGATATTGCAACGTTTACAACACACCCTCTATGAACAATCATAATAAAAGAAATTGTGAAAAATGATTGCAGACAGGTATACGGATGAGTTTGAGAAGAATCTCAGACGCGATTGCTTCTTCATAGTCATCACGAAAACTGCCGCTTTCACGTTATGACGAGAGGCATAACAAAAACATATAAATATAAATATATATAAATATAAACATATAGATAGTGTATGTACTATTATACAGGAGACAGTTGAGGTCCACCCGCACATATCAGTGACCTGTCCGTATCATACCCTTTCAGAAAAAGGATTAGTGTGCCCCCAAAGGGGGGCAAAAAAAAGGTCATTCAATATTGAAAGGTCACGCACCCTCGCATCATCTGGTGCTCCCTGGTACGGAACAGTCACTGACCCTTCACCGATATACATAAACAGACTTAAAGCTGTCTGTTAATCGTGAAGTAATGCAGCCCTCAAAAGAATCGACAGAACCACAGTTCGTCTTGAGTGTTAGGTGGTAGATAGCTACAAAGATTTCATCACTTTTTTATATATACATATATCGGTATATAAACTTATATGAATAATGATGTGGGATAATAATAAATTATTATCGACGGTTAAACCAGCTGGAATGACTCAGAACCTTGGTGCCCACACCGAAGGGTGCGATCATTGGCATTCGTTCCCCTCCAAATCCAAAATTTGCCAATTTCGAGGATTTACCTGCAGAAAGGTTCGCTTGATTGATCTGGACCCCATTGTTCTTATTTATCGGGCGTCAGTCATTCGGTGCCATTAATATACTGCGGATGTTTGTTCTTCGAATTTCGATATTATAATTAAGCTTCTGTGTTTAATATAAAATAGATGCATATTATATATTTTATTCATATATTTTCGCATAATGAACATCCGCAGTCCAATCATTATTATCAATGTCGAGTGTTAGACAGATATCTGTGTCGATGGAAGGTGCGAAGACAACCTGACGCGTTGCGTCGACAGGTGATAAATAAGGTATTCACGGTGTGACCTGTGAGCGTCGAGGCTTTTTCGCTTTTGTCGGGAAAACGAGACGCGTCTCAGCCATTTCCGGCTGCGGGGGGAAGAAGCTCTCCAGCAATACACAGATGTGTGTATGTGTGTTCGTTTGTTGTGTTGGCCGAGAGAAATGCCAGGCGGAAATAGATCTTTGCAGCGACAGCCGTTGACTGTGTATGTGTAGCATATTACATCCACCGAAATAGTTCATTTATATTATAGCGTGAAATTGGTTAATTTTTTTTATTATTAGATTGACGCACGATTATTTAATTATCGAATTAAATATTGTTCGAGCGAAGAGTCATGCAATTACTTAATTAAATTAAAAATTGCATTTCATGGACTAGTTTTTACAAATTTCGAGAATGAGAATTATTTCGGATTTAACAGACACTGTTCAGGGTTAATGATAATCATTGGGAATTCGGTTTGTCACGGTGGATGGTGTTGGCACCATCATAAAGACAATCCTTGGGCCGAGTCGTTGGAGCAAAGATTCGAGTTGCAATGTTTTATTCACCGTGGCGAGCGTTATTCCCGGCGAAGCACCGCTGATCTTCCCGTAATCTGAATCTATCGAGAGTTTCCTTTCGCTTTGCATCGCCCCAAGGCGATACCAAACGGTTTCGAGCAGCAACCGACTAAGTTTTGAGCCTCTATTTGCATCCAGATTTTTCGTCCGTGAATTTTACTACTTGGTATTAGAAGCAAACAATTGCACATTCCATGAACTTATAATTAATTTGAACGGATGCCTAATTAATATTTGAAAGATTTATTTTAACGTAGAAGAACATTTCAAGTTTTATTAACATTGCGATAAATATAACAATAGGATCAGGTTTGAACTACACAATAACTTTTCAAGCTTATTTTCGCCTTACTTTAATACTTAACATATTAGTTTAAACTAGTCTTCATTATTCATCTTTTATTCTGTTTGTATTAACTGCAACTCCAGACTTTTTCTACCTAGCTTATTTTCGCCCTTTGTATCATCGACCTTTATTGGTTCTCCAATTAAAGGAGGAGGGTCTGCATTTTCTGGGAGCTCCTCAATTAATGGCTTGATTTGCTGGCCACCTTTCATGTGTTCTCCGTCACCCTTCATAAAATCTGGCTTGATTAGCAACTTCTTCTTTCCTTCTAGTTGTTCCAGGTGGTCACAGAATTCTTTGTATAGTGGAGCTTCATCTTTGTCAGTGTTCGAATCAGTTTCTCGATTGACTTCCGAGTGCTGAATGAGATTGGCGAGCGATTGACTATCTGGGACAGCTATATTTATATTTGAAGAAGCAGTTGTGTGATTAAATTATTACAAAGAATTAATATTAATGATCTTACTTACCAGTATTATTATCTGCCAATTCTAATGTTTTCAAATTAGGACACCGATTTGCCTGGAAATCGCCGGATGCCTTTTCAATTATAGACCTGTTTTCTCTCCAAGTTTCTGTGGATTCTTCATTTTTTATTAAACTATTAATACACTTGTCAATGAGTGGCGATTCTCCTCGCATGAATCTCTGTGCTTCCACCATTTGATGCTCTTTGCATCTTTTCGATAGTTCATTGTAACCAGTTGTCGTTTCGAACTTGTCTTTTTCAATCACTTCTTCAATTAGAATTTTATTTTCGTTGGAACATTCAAGGAATTCGGTCGAATTTTTGGTTTCTTGAAGGGAATCATCATTGTCATTATAATTATTACCCTCTTCGATCTCTTCATCTTTCTCTTCGATTACCAACAATTCCTTTGAAACCCTTTGACTCGGCTTTGGCGATTGAAATCGCTCTTTATGGTGTTTTGTCATATCTAATTCCTTGTACAGAGAATCTAAGACTCCCGAAGACCATTTGGATTCTTTGTCATCGACTTCATCAGTAGATTCATAATAATTAGTCTGTTTATCAACAGCATAGGTGTCAACTTTATCCAATAGTATTTTGGAACAAGTTTTCAGTGTTAGTAAATCATAGACACCCTGGTTGGAATTGTTATTACTTTTTGGGGTGTCTTTATTTGTTAGCTGACCACTTTGTTCAGAAATACTGATATCTGTAATACTGCCTTCATCTTTCACCGTAATTACTGAATTTTTATCTTCAAATTGCGGATTATCGAAGCTTATTATTTCCTCAATCGTACCCGGAATGTCCACCTGGGCAGTTTCAACGCTAGAGAATTTACGGCCACTTGCACTTTTTTGTGAGTCTTCGTTCTCTTTTCGATTTGTTTCTTTATTTATTTTTTCTGATACTTCTTCCTTTGCAGTCTGTTTCTTTCTCTTGTTGAGAATATCTTTCACTCTCCGTTTCCTTTCTTTCGAGCTCCACCATCTCAATTGGTCCTCCTCACCGGCAGACGTCTTGTCAAGTTTTGTCTCCGAAATAGATTTACTTTCCTCAGGACTATTGGCCAATTGTTTATCATCGCCCCAGAATTCTTCGATATCGCCGTGCTTGTAAACGATTCGATTATCGGTGATGAATTTCTCCATGCCAGTGCAAAATTCCTTCATGTCTTCGCGAATGCTACTTAATTGATTGCTTAAAGACGTCGTCTCATTTCTTGGCTGATTAGCGTCCCAGATTTTCTTCACTATACTTCTTCCCTTATTATTATCACTATCAATTTCTTCGACCAACTTTCGCTCGATTGTCACCTGCGTCCGACCCCTGGACAACTGCTGCAACAACAACAAGTGCTTTCAAGGCGAAAGATATGCGAAGAAGAAGAAGAGTACTCTTCGGAGGAGTGGCTCAGTAACAACAACATTTAAGGGGATGGAAAAAAAGGAGGTAAAAGAGTTGAAAGCAGTTGAAGAGAATCCGGAATTACCGAAGTCTTCTTTCCCAGCAAAAGCTCGTTGCTGACTTTTCTCTTCTCCTCCGCCACTGGCCTCCTTCCGTCACTTTCCTCCGCTCCTTTTTGCCCTCCTCTTCCTTCTTCCCCGTCTTCCTCCTCATCCTCAACCACCTCCTCCTCCTCTTGAGAAGAGGATTCGCTGGCACTGGACTCGGAGGACTCCCGGCACTTTTTCCTCCTCTCCAGCTTGAGCTTCGGCCCCGTGAGATGGCCAGCAAAGTCCCCAGCATCACCATCATCATCACCAAGAGAATCATTGGATCGAGGAGAGCGGGAGGTTCGTGGTTGCGAATGATCAAATAGTCGATGGGACCGCGACCAATGCATGAACATTATTCGAAGCACGAATTCTGTACCAGACCTTGACGAAACTAGTTCTTACCAGTTCGTCGCTCGTCCTCCCAGCGTTGCTCCTGCGCCGTTCTGCAACTACTTCTTCGTCCTGCAGCGCGCTCGCCTTCTTCTTCTTCTTACCGTGCGGCTGCTCCTTTTCGGTGCCCGCGACCGGTTTGCACAGCTTCCTTTTGTTTATCAGGGCTTTCGAGGGCGGCCAGGTCGATCGGGTAAACAAAGATCGAAAGAACGACAGGTGAACATCTGCCGGCTTACCACATCCCCTTATAACCCTTTAGGGGGAGGACGCCGAGCAACCAGGCCATTTTGGTACCACATCAACGCAGAGAACTAGAGCACTGGGTTCTCTGAAAATCACAACCCCTTTTTCTACTCACCTCGCACACTCTCGTTTAGTCGCGACTGCTCACGCTCCAACCATCGCTTACGCTCCGCTGACTCTTCATTTGGACCACCGCGCATCCTATCTTACCACCAATCATTTCATTAGTTCAATTACCCAATCATTATCTTTCATAATTAACCCTTTCCAGTTGATGTAGATTTAAAAATTTTAAATGAATCAAAGGGTTCCTAATAAATTTAAACTATACCAAGCCTCGGCACACGCTCGATCCCGTGGAAATACCGGTCTGTCGTCCAAGTAGTGCAGATTCTTGCACTTAAGAATCATTGTTTTCCGATAGAGCTTGATTAGCTTGAGCACTGGGTTTCCCATTAAAGCGAGCACCCTCAAGGATATCATATCTCCGAGTACCTGTGTCAGCGAGTAATTACGTAAGGGACGCGTTACGATAATGACATAAGGGAAGATTATTTGCTGCGAGGGTTGCCGCGGGCAGGGAAATAACGGACTCACGTCGACAACATCGCAGGTGTCGATCCTGTTGTAAGAGATATCGAGAACGGAGAGGCTCTCGAGGGCTCGCAGATGTTCAATGTCAGCAGTTTCTTGCAGATAGTTGTGAGACAGGTTGAGGGTATTCAGGAACTTGAGGCTGTCTGAAAGGCAGAGGCACGTCAAGGTCAAGGTCATCTAGGATAGCATGCTCTCAGCTCTCCTTGCAGAGAAGGAATGAGAGCAGCCTGTGTTGCTGTCAGCGTCACCGAGATTCTCGATCCTCCGGATCATGTTGTGCGAAAGGTTCAGGGTGTCCAAGTTCTTCAGTCGTTCGAGATTCTCGATTTTGCTGATCACGTTCTGGTGGAGGTAAAGACATCGCAGCTCCTCTTGATTCTCCAGATTCGCAATCTCTCGGATACCGTTGCTTTCCAGCCACAGGCACTTTAGTCCTGTGTACCTCTCCAAGTTCTCGATGAACGAGAATCCTGTGGATAATTGATTCAGTTCGATTGAGAACACTTGTCATTCTTTCTTTTATCCTTGTAGTATCGAATTTGAAAGAATACATTTGTTTGAACTTTGATAGTAATACCTTTGAAGTGAAGATACAAGACGTCGTTAAGATAGGCTGTTTGATAGAGTTTCTGTTCCTTGCAGTGTTGGTTCAGGTACTTTTCTGTCATGCTGAAACGACAATTCATCGAATATGTTATGTAACATAAGCTGAGCAGAGACTACCAGTTGATACGTTGAGACAGTGGCGAACCCCTGGAATTTATTGAGCTGACAGTACCGAGTTAAAATACTCATTAAAAAAGACAGGACATTTGCTTTCTTTTATTTGTATATTTATACTTTGGTGCAACTTTGGATTACATTGAAATTGGTACGCAAAAAAAGGATCATTGAACTAATAGATAATTAAGAAATGCTAGCATTATTTTCATATTACCGAACCCCGTGTTTCTTCTCATCAAACTCGTAACTCTTTCCTTTAATGTACGTCCTCTCGGGCTCTCTCGTGAAGTACCAGATAAGAGAATCTTCTGCTTCGCTCACTATCTCTTCAATGACACTTTTAACTACTTCTTTCTTTTCCCTTGCATCATTTTCTATGTTGCATATGCTGTTCATTTCGTTAATAATTTCAACTTCCTTAAATTCATGATTATTATTCTCCTTTTTTCTTTCAATTGTATCTTCAATATTTTGATTGTTTACGATTGTTTCTGGTTTCAACTGTATTTTGAAGTCACCGATAGTCGATTGATTTTCTTGAGGAGGTATCGATTCTGATGCACGCGTGTCCGAGATGTGAGTGGCTGGTTCTGAGGAGTCTTGTTGCTCCTTCCCGATTACTTGCACGCATTCTCCTGATAATTGGCTCTCGCCTTCTGCCTCGACAGCCTCCTCCTGCTCCTGATGCACATCCTTCTGCATCTCCTTGCACTTGAGACTCTCTGTTACCTCATCCTTGGTCAGCGGCACTTCCAGGACGCGACTCGTATCCTCCGAGGCGTCGCAATACAACTCGTTGTCACTGTTGTCATAATCGATTACATTGGCAACTGTAACAATCTCCTCCATGCATTTATTTTCCTTCATTAACGCATCGCACTCTTTGAATTCGATCGATAAATCTCTCAAGGATTTATTCTTCTCATTTTCAATTTCGATCTTTCGTTCAGTAATCTTTCGCAAATTCTCCTGTGCTTCGGATTCGCTTCTTGTCTGCTCTGGTTTTATCATGCCTGCTAGTTGTTCCAGGAAATCATCACTGTTCCTTAATTCACAGTTATCCACCACAGTTAAATCTTTGTTTTTATCGATTACTGTATTATCAGCAATAGCAATCACTTTATTTTCAGGTTGAATTTCGGAAGTGATAACAGACTCCTCTGTTTTTGAATTATCTATAGTTTCGATACTATTATCAGTATCGATCAGAAATTTCTCATGTTCGGAAACAAATTTAACGAAATCAGAATCAGTAGATAAATCACTGTGATTTATATTAGTGTTTTCCATGGGTTCCATTTGATTAGTTGCGTCAAAGAAATTACTAATGACCTTGGTCATCTCGTCAATATCAATTGTTTCGTCAGTGTCATCGTGTTTGCAATCATAATTATCAGATGTTTCGTGGTATACGCATTCCTCCTCACAATCAGAGTCAGGCAAGTAATTACAATTGGAGCAGGAACTGCAGCATTGTTTTTGTGTAAACGTAGGTCTTTTCTCAAACAAATCACTGTTCGAGTCATTGGGTTTTATGGATGCTATGTAACAACAAGAGTTTTCTTTTCGAGAAGTCTCAGGAAGAATAGTTATTTCAGTGTCCTCCGGTTCATCGAAGACAAAAGTATGCTCGGAATCACTGTCGCTGTCTTTCTCAGCCTTCGTCGAATTAAGAAAGGACAGGTTTTCACTGGACGCGTCAAAAGGATGATCGCAATCCTTATAAAGTAAGGAATCGAAACTCGCATTGAGTTCTATGGGAAATTCTTCTGGTCGAAACGATTTTTTCAAGTTCCCGTGGGAATCGACTGGATTCCTATTGGATAGGAGACAATGTTGACTCATGCAGGCCTTCGCTTCATATGCTGAATCCGATGCCTGAGATGAGAAAACGATAATCATTTAATGATCATCAATGAAAGATTTATAAATCAATTATTGATAACATACAAAAAATATAACAGCAATTATTGCACATAATTTATCGTTCACGACACAGGTGCTTCATTTTATATAATAAATTAGCAATCTCTTGATTATATAAGAGTTGCTCACCAAGTTTCTCGAGTCATTTGTGGTTAAAGCGTCCTGAGTAGAAGTAGGTTCGGATTCGGACGTGGGATTCTGGAGGCACAAGTCCCGCAGGGATGAACGTGAACAAGACTCGCGTTCCTTCGTACTCTCTTCGTCGATATCCATCACGTTGAGCGTAGAAAAATTGGTAGTAATCGTACTTACTTGGCGTTTCTTGAAACGCGATTCAACTTGGTTCATCATAACCATTTACGAAAAACAGACATTCTCGCCATGGCAACCAACACAAGTCGCAGGTTTGATCGATACAGCTTGCGTTCAGCGAATTAATGATTAAATTAATATTGTTACCAATTTAGGGTGCGATTATAAATTCAGGCAAGAGAAGTAGAAATGATTGCTGTCTTTTATTATTTGAAGAGTAGCAGAGCCTACTGTACATACACTTTGTTGTTTTTATAGAGTATCTCGAGCTCGTATCTATTCGAGCAGGAGGCTTGCTTTGCTCACATTGCGTCTGGAGGTCCCCCCGGACAGACGCTTGTTTTTCCAATCAGTTTGAGGACCCCTTCTGCCCCGCTCCATCACACTCCGACTGATCATTCCTCGATAATCCTTCCACAGCTTTTCAACCAGTCTTATCTTACCTTACTTGCAGCTATTGTTATCAACAGTGAATTTCCCTACTTTATTATACTTTGGCTAGCTTTTCAAGTATTTGTAGGTTTAGATAGTTTACTTCAAAGTTACAAGTGGAATGTGCTGTGTTACTTCAGCCAGGATCTAAACGATCCTAGGCTTACCAAGCGAAGCATTATCTAGTTTTTCTTGAGAGTCGATCATGCGCTTCCTAGACACACCCTGACGTGCCGTTCCTCCTGATAAACCTCATTCGCTTCTTGCACTAGGAGGAGATAGCTGGGAGAATAAAATAAAGGATCGATCCCTGAGATCCTCACTCCAGAAGAGCAGCTACCCTCGAACATCCTGCTACTGCTTTCTGCTCTTGGCTTTCCAGCGAGTGCATCTCGTCGATCGCCCGCTCTTCTTCGCCTTCCTCTCTATTCTTTTCTTCCCTTTGCTCGAGGCTCGCTCTCTCGCCTCGCCTGGTTCTTGTTCTTGCGCTTCCGCTTACCCAGCTTTTTCCTAAGGTCGCCGGGGAGAATACTGTGTTACCGTGTCGAGATAATTAAGCCAAGGTTCCAACCGATGCACATCCTTTGTTGAAGCTTGCTTTAGCAATGTGCCTTCGTTAAACCTTTGTATTTTTGGCAATGATAATTTGTACTCTACTTATTTTAACATTCGTGGACCACGTCAGGAATATGTGAAAAAATGAATTTTGAGCTAGGGCTCTGGAATTTATATGACTTCTTCCTTGATGCAAGAAAACATTCTCCACCAAATTTCAGCCCCGGAAAATGTCGGGAAGACGAGAAAACGTGAAAAATACCGTCCGAATTAGATGAAATCCATTATTCAGGATCGGTTTTCCATGTGTTTTCGGTACAATTCCGGCACTTTGGCCACTGGTTTCATGTTTTCTATCCGTTCTGATACATAAACAATCGATTTATCAAGCGTTCGTCAAAGTCCCAGAACCTTCGAAAAATCGAAAATTTTAGAAGGGGTACACCTTAAAAAATTTGCGAAGAAATGAATTTTGAGCTAGGGCTCTGGAATTTATATGACTTCTTCCTTGATGCAAAAAAACATTCCCCACCAAATTTCAGCCCCGGAAAATGTCGGGAAGACGAGAAAACGTGAAAAATACCGTCCGAATTAGATGAAATCCATTATTCAGGATCGGTTTTCCATGTGTTTTCGGTACAATTCCGGCACTTTGGCCACTGGTTCCATGTTTTCTATCCGTTTTGATACATAAACAATCGATTTATCAAGCGTTCGTCAAAGTCCCAGAACCTTCGAAAAATCGAAAATTTTAGAAGGGGTACACCTTAAAAAATTTGCGAAAAAATGAATTTTGAGCTAGGGCTTTGGAATTTATATGACTTCTTCCTTGATGCAAGAAAACATTCCCCACCAAATTTCAGCCCCGGAAAATGTCGGGAAGACGAGAAAACGTGAAAAATACCGTCAGAATTAGACAAAGTCGATTATTCAGGATTCGTTTTCCAAGTGTTTTCGGTACAATTCCGGCACTTTGGCCACTGGTTCCATGTTTTCTATCCGTTTTGATACATAAACAATCGATTTATCAAGCGTTCGTCAAAGTCCCAGAACCTTCGAAAAATCGAAAATTTTAGAAGGGGTACACCTTAAAAAATTTGCGAAAAAATGAATTTTGAGCTAGGACTCTGGAATTTATATGACTTCTTCCTTGATGCAAGAAAACATTCTCCATCAAATTACAGCCCCTGAAAATGTCGGGAAGACTGGAAAACATGGAAGAAACTATCAGAATCAGGCTTACAATGGCAAGAGTGACCAAAGAGAATACGCTACAGGGATTTTACCAGGACTGGATGGGGGCAAGTGGATAACGAAAAACTGCCGTATAAAAGAGCGAGTGACGTGTATGGTTGTGTGTGTACGCTGGCTGAGTGAGTATGGTGCCAGAGGATGGGCGGAAACGGGAAATTGCACCACAGCTCCATATTCGAACGGCCGGTGCGCGTCTCTTTTTTTCCTTTCGCATCGAGTAGCAGTGGTCTGCCTCTTTCACATACTCCATACTACTAGCCTGCCTTCCTTCGCGTCCGCTTTTCTTCCATCCGCACCCCACCGTTCGTTCTATCTCTCGAGCGACATCCAACTGCGAAAGGAAAGTTCGCCTACATTTGCCCGGCTGCATCGAAAGTCCCTGCGCGCTCATCGAAACAGTACGACTGCTTATCTTTTGGTAGAAAAAGAATAATAAACAACGAATTGTAATAACTATAATAATCAGACTAGAAAAAACCATGTCACCTCCTTTTGAAAAAGAAACCCTTCGATCCCAAAGATATAACTTTAGCAAGAAAGGGTTGCAATTAAGAAGCATCATGTAACTAAATCGATTCACAATGCTAACGAGCAAGGATCATATTGCGATGCACGTGCACACACTTGATATTTCGCAATTCCCGGACTGCTTAGGAAATTCCATCGGACCAATGAGTCAGCGAACTTCGGCTTCTTTCTCCAAAGTGCGGGTGACGATTTTCGCGAACGCGCGTGATTGACGCGTGTGTGAATTCCGATCTTCGCGGGAATGATGATCGCAGCGGGCTTGAAACGGGCGTGCATGTGCGACAGATGCAATGGGGATACATACACGATGACAGATATACGTGTAGGGTTGCCGAGGCGTTTCGCCTCTGCTGACACAGAAAGCCGAGAAGGTTACAAGGAAGTTACACGTGTACTTGACGTCGCGTAATACGAGAGTCCTACCGAACGTGATCGATATCACGTTTTTCGTGCACCGAGAACCGATCGCACCCTGCGCGGCACGCTTTCTTCCTGGTATCCGGCAGGAAGATCCTTTCGGTAACCGTCTTCGTTACACTCATTTCCCACGCAATCACTATCACTTCATTATTCATTTAATATATAATACTTAATTAATTAGACTAATTGATCGAAAATAAATCAATTAGTACAATGCAATTCTAAATTTTTACAAGTTAACCCAAAACTCATTGTAGTGATTGATGAAGTGGTTGATCGAATAGGAAATAAATGAGAGCAAAGGCTAGACCGTTGGGATTCAAGGGTAGGAGGACTATTTCGAGCATTGGCGGCGCGTGTCGTTACTTTTCATGAGCGGCGCGTGACCATGACCTCCGGCCGCTCTCCCAGCCTCTCTCGCTCGGCAACGGCTTCGCCTAGCTTGCAATCACCTTTTTTCACGGCGACATTGCGCCGAGAAACCAAGAGAGAAAGAGAGGGAGAGAGAGCATTCGACTACTATGCCTTCGGAGGAACCGACAGTAGACTGGAATCGTTCCAGCCGGCAAAAAGATGCGCTTCACCATCGCTTCGTCCTCCAAGCTCGCACTGCCTCCTTCCTCGCACTATTTCTCCACCTAGAAAATCAATTCAATCCTATACTCGATGCCCTCTTATCCAAGATCGATCATTTTCTCGTATCTCGTTACTATTTTTTAAATTTGACTGTAATATCAACAAGTACTCGTAGACTTTCGAAAGAATATCTTTCAACAATAGAAAGAGATTTTCTTTAATAGAGAAATGTTATTCTTATGATAATTTATTCTAACGATATTGAATACTTTATTAACAACTGCATTTGCGGATGTGTGTCAATGTGTTAATGACGAATATCGACTGTAATCTTTCGATCCCATTCATATCGACAAGCGCAGGTGAGAAGATCAGACCGGATACGCTGCTGCCGGATGACGGCATACCTTTTCGAATGCATTATGTAATTGATCCTTCCTCGTCGAAGCGACACAATATATTTTGAAAAACAAAGTGGGTTGTCTCCTCCTTCGCCTTGGGAATCCAGACGAGAGCGCAGAGGGTGGAGGAGGCGGAATCCTATTTGAATCCACTTTGAATCGATGATCGAACACCTCGTCTGCCGATGCTGTTGCTGCCGATCAAATTCGGACGGTTTAAAAGCCCGTCCAAGATCCGATGCCCCTCCTAAATGCTCGGCCGCATTCCCCACTCATTTTAAAGTGTAATCTGTCAGCTGATTATAAGAGGCGGCGCTAACGACTAGACGCTAGGCTAGACATACGCGTTATCTATAAAATTGTATAACGATTCATGTTTATTTCGTACCTGAATCGAATCGAACTAATAATAATTCTCTAATTTTATATAGACGTATTGAAATGTCTCTAATATAACGATTAGATATCGCGAAACATTTATTTCTCCAACGATAAACTTTCCACCCTCTTTCCCCTCACTAATAATTCGTAATGATAACAGATATCTTTATGAAACACCAATTAAATGAATTCCACCTCAAGTGATCGATACACCGAGACGTCTCGGTCGAATCCAAAGCCCTTTACGTAAGAATGTTAACATCGAGATTAAGAACAATGTGTTGCGTTAGTTGATCGAATGAAACAGTACACGAGGACATCCACGTGTATCGGTTGGCAGAGAGTTACAGAGTGCTCGGCGATCGGTGGAACTAACTCATCGTCGGCTGTTCCTCGTCATCAAAGCGAAGTCGTCGTCAAGAGCGAGCGGCGTGACAAAGGCGTCTCCAATTAGCAAGTATAATGAGCCGTCAGCTGACCTATGTCAACCTGGCGCGTACCTGCAATGATCGAAAGATCCCACGAGCGACTCTCTCGTTGGACTCGTGAAAGTCTGAGGGCGCCTCTGACGAAACTCGATTCTCGAGGGCAGAGCGGAGGGATATTTCGTGAAGCCCGAAGAAACGCCTGTCGAGTGGTAAGGATCGACCGCCAATCAGCAATTGTAATGGCGGCACACACAGCCGACCTATGACAACGTGTCATCGCGCTTTCTAGGCCAAGGGAAGCTCTTCTGTCGAAAGCTCCCTCTGCCACAACGCGCGCGCGCTCGCTCGCTCGTGTCGCCCACGTGCTGCCTGGCCCTTCTCTGCCGCGCCTTTCAATGTCAACTCGATCGCAAGGGCCCAGAAATAGACGCCACTCGATACTTTACATATTTAATCATTTTAATCACTGTTCGTTTCATTTGATTTATGATTTTCTTTAGTAAAGATTCAATGTTACTTTTTTTTATTTAAAACACATTTTTTTTTCATTATGTTTATTTGCGACGCATGGATAATAATGTTGTGTTTGATTATGATCGAGATTTTATCGATTGTCAGAAGAATTTCTCGGTTTCCCGGAATCCCCTGTTGACTGCTACTTCCATCTCGACTGTAGCGCTTATCAGTGACCTGTGCTACTGAACCAGATCCACCGATTCGCACTGTTTTCTTTTATAGACTCCTATCCGAACTTTCAATTCTTATACCAAGGGACTCTTCGGAATAAATAATCGTTAATAAAAACAAAGTGCTTTAAAACTGTTTAATAATTGTTCAATCTACAACAAATATATTTAATATAAAAATCTATATTTATAAATATTAAATATTTAAAATTAAAAAGTACATAACGAACTACTTGTTTTTCCTTGGGATTTCACAGAACCCGTGTGTTCCCCTTAGGAAAAAAGAAGTTTAGAAGCAAACTGAAAGCAACGAATCAGAGAATCAGCGCGGAAATTCAGGCAGCGAAAGCCAGGGCGAAGGGAATCGGCGATTGGAGAAGACGCTAGACGAAGGATACCGGATGCACCGTAGTGTTCTAATGTCAGAAAAGTCATGCCCCTAACCGGCGGAGAGCGGCTTGCTCACCGCGGAAAATTCATAAATAATTGATACGGAACTCTACGGTGTTAGGAGAGGTGCGGGCAAAATTGCGGCGCGCGCGCGTCCCTGAGACTTTCGATGCCTTTATTGTTTATATATTTCCACTGATTCCAGCGCGATATAGGCAACCATAAATTGCATCGGCTCGGAGCTTTCCATAAATTTGAATAACATTTTCACTTCCTGCGCGCACCATGTGAGCGCCTCCATTCTTTCCGCCAATACCGAGTCGAAGAGCATAGGAGAGCTTGGCTTTGGCGTGGTGCAGCCGATAAGCCCGCCACGATGACCTCGCCCTTAGAAGGAAGGATTCTGATTCCGAGACAAACAGTTTTAAAAGTTCCTCTTCTAGATTTCTACTTGCTTCAATAGTCGATCTTTTATTTAAAGTGTATGAAAATTTGGACATAGTCTTTCTTAAAAATTTATTATATAATTATTAAAGCAAATAGTGAGATTTTATTAAGTTAGGATAAAGGTGACATTCACCGGGAAATGTTTATGTGTGTCGGACAGTGTGTGTCGGTGGAGGAAGTCGAAATAATGCATGCGTCACACCGAGGATTTCGCAATCGTGCCGGAGGACTTTCGTCGATTCTTAATAGTATGACGGTTTTGGAAAGTTGCCACTACCGAAAGAAATCATAAGTCGGCAGGGACGAACCCCTGGCGAAATTCCGGCTGGCGCATCGGGCTGAGAGATTTGAAAGTCGATCGTGGTGAAAAGTGCCTACGGAACACGTGCTTCACCTTTCAAGATACCACGTGGCAACGCCCCTTCTCTTCGACTTATCTTGCTTGACCATTTTCCTGAATAGTAAGACTGGATTTTATTGGTCCTTCTCGGAAGAGGGTTGTAAATATCTCCTTTATGAAATTTCTTTCTTTGATCTTATCGCTTTCTGAACGAATATTTTTTTCTGGAAACCTATTATATATTGTTATGAAATGCCGAAGACTTAAAGTCACTTCTCGATTCACTTGGTGAACATGTCAATGCTAGCTTTCTATTTCCAAGAGTTCGAGAGCATTGCAAAGTCCGGATCAATCGAAGCGGGTCACCAAAACAAAAGCTACGGTGAGATTAGCCGGAAAAGAATTAGCATAGATACTTCCGGAAATACGTGCGTGTCTTCTAGAATCCGTCATTGGCAACGAGATTTCCCGTTATCTCTTCGGTAATATTTCACAATATTATCTCGAACAGAAATATATAGAAACACATTTTTAATTAATTGAACCGTACAAAGAAGGATAAAAGTATAAAACAACCCTACAAAGTATATTTACATTATATATTATTGATTTACAAAGACAAGCATGGCAAGTTTCAACCCGGAAAATGAAGTTTCGTTTCTCCAAGGGCCACTGATACGTCAAAACAAAAATCTGTGCCGCAATGCGTCGATTGGCCGGATGATATGTACGGATCAAGCGGCTTCAAACCGGCAAAAAGAAAGTACCGCTATTCTTAGGCTCCGCGATTCTTATCGAGCAGCCCCTTCTGTATTCGTAATTCCCTTTTTACGTCGAATCCAGTAGCCGTTGAAAACCGTAACTTCTGGAAAACGGGAGCACCTACACGCGTCCTCACGTTTGGCCCCACCCCGAAAACCGGAACGTAAACAAAAGAATCGAGAGAACTGAATGGACACCGGAATCTAGGATCTATAACTAAAACAGTAGGAACTAGATAATAGAAATTCCTGCATTCGCCATTGACTCTATTGTAAATCAATTTGCACTGCGACAGGCAAAATTGCAATGGTATACTTGTACGATATTCTATTGTTATTCGTTTGATTATAAAAGATTATGAATTCGACAATCGAAGAAAAGGGTTTGTGATTTTTTCTTTACAATCTTGGCTTGATTGGCAAGACAGTCGGTGGCCTAATATTTGGTAAAGTGCGAGCAGTCCGATCCTTGGATCAGCATAAGCCGATCGGCCGATTTTTCGACCTAAAAATTCAAATGGACAGCACGCTGCCACCCAGTGCAATCGTACATTCAACTAGACGCAAATGCCGGCCTTTCGGCATATTCGCAAGCTCATTACGCCACTGGTGACATCATTTTCGAACCGACACAACCCGCACTCCACAAGAAAGTATGTTGCAATTATTGCATTGATAACTGCATCACATTTCCACATTAAACTGAAGCTTCCCAACTATGAATCGACCCTTAAATATTAAACAACCCCGGACAATTGAAAGATAAACTTAATAAAATAACTTTACAAATTGATCTTTTCGTAATCGATGAAAATTATTTCTTACTCATCAAATAATGAAAAATAATGAGAAATAAATAATGACTAAGGAAATAAGAGTGGATTTCGACTGATTGCCGCTTCTCGCCAAGTTGAATCCAGCAGCACGTGTGCGACGCAACCACGTGCTCATCGTGCGTGCACACATAAAAGGTGCTCGCATGTACGAACACGTAGTTTGCGTGTGTCCTCCTCACGCGTGTAGTAGCATATATACATACTGACACGGAGCAGAGTGGAGCCACGCCAGAAGAAATACTTGACTAGTTCAGGGTTGCATGTTAAACGGCAGAATATCAAGTCCAGCAAGCCAGGCTCGGACTCGAGCGATCTATCGATAACTTGCGATCGATTCATGCAATCTATCAGACCTCGGCTGGAACTCCGAAGGATCCCTCTGCGCCCTCGACTTCACCTATGCTCCAACTGCTGCCTTCGTAATTGAAGTTATCGAAGGCTTCAATAAAGCTTTCAATAAAGTCATTGAAACTTTTAATGAAACATTAACGAAAGCAAACATATTTTAATTGGAGAAATACGTAATTAAATTGTCGAAAGAAAAATACAGGAATCAATAGAAATTTGGAGGACTTTTTAAGGTGACTTTGATTAGCCGAGTCTGTCACCAGACGATGCTGAGTACTGTGTGTAACAAGTCATCAGCATCCCAGAAATGTGTGCGACACCTGAATCTAATTTGCAATGAGGCTGAGAGTTTAGTAGGTGACTCCGTTAACCAGCAATTGGTTGCTCCGTGTGATTCGTTCCATTTAGAAGTGCCCGCAATCGCATGAATTCATTTTCATTTATCTCCTCCACTCAGACACGCGCCTAGAACATCTGATCGACATCATTGATCTCAGATCGTATACACTCAAACTCATCACCATACTCCAATGAAGAACGAAAGTTGATTGTTAAACATTCATCTACAAAATGTAATTGATTCCTCGATCAATTAAATTAAATAATCTTCGAGATCAAAAGCATTAACTAGTATAAATAATGATACTGATGCTGAAATAAAAATTCTCGAATTAACACATAATTTTCCATTAATCGGGAATCATGGCACGCTTCTTATCGGAGCGATTACCAAAGTTAGCGGTCCTAATGGCTTCCCTAACGGAGCACAAATCAAAGGGTATCTAATAGAGGATCTAAGGATAGCCAGGAGGAAGGCGATCTGAACTTACGATCGTGCATTCTTATAGTCCTGGCATCGGTCGGTATGAATAAATTGATAAGCCTCTCACGAGCGACGACTTACAGCGCTGCTCCCCACCGAGACAGATTTTCACGACTGGTTTTTCGGCACTGCCGGCCCAGTCGGCCATAAAATATGCAGCCGGCGGTCCGAGACGCTCGCGCGTTGTACGCTTCAAATGCAACAAAGTATCCGGCAGCTTGTCTTGCCTTCTGAATATTCAAAAGCAGCTAGTCCGGCTAGGTCAAGGGTGTGGGAAGACGAAGAAGTACCTTGCGACAGCCACCACTCGCGCACAGTACTAAACCTTCCCAGCGAAAGAAAAGGACACTGGAGCGAGCGAGACAATTGTTATATGCGCCAGAGATTATAAGGGAAAGAAATCTTGTGGTATCGCTCATCCCTCGCTCGGATGGACGAGCGAGGACCACCTGATGCTCATAATATAGCGATTAAGGCTAATGCGGACTCATAAAAATGCGCTCGACCGAGAGACCGAGTCACCAGATGGCAACAAAGTAAACACTTACCCTTTTCAAGGACATTAGGTAGTCGATATTAAAGGACTATCGATGTCTAACGATATCTAAGATGTCAAGTTTTAATAATACGATATTATTTCTGTCTTGACAGAATTTTTCAAGTCTCACTATTTAATTAAAATGTATAACGATTTTTTAATAACATCCCCACTTGTTTTTTATTTTGGTAATTATTAGAAAGCTTGAGGAAATTATTGCCAAGGAAAGAAAGACCTGTCTAGAAGATATAAACATAAAGTGTAAAGTCCTATTTGATCCTGGAAGACAGGACTGGCAGCAGCGCATGGCGCTCTCGCTAGATGGATAAGTATGCAAGACAGAATTTCATTATGCATGGATTGACCCCAGATCATGCTCCTATACTACATCAGCATAGATTGGAATCGAATCGGGGTTTTTTGGATGACTCCTTTTTTTGGTCGCCCGCTATGCCCGCGGCATAATCGGGTCGTCGATAACGCATCGGCCATCGAAGCCATCCTTTCTTCCTGCATCGACTTCCTGTGGGCTGCTCTTTTCACAGGACGTCTCACACTTTATCCTAGTCACGTTTAACCCAACCTTAATTATTTGTACTCACAAGTTCCCTCGAAAATAATACTTTATTCTATTCTTTCCCTTTTTATTTGAAACATCATTCGCCAATTTAATTAAATTAATTAGCGTGTGTATTGAAATTAGCTTCGAAAAGTGTTGGATAAGACATGCAAGGGCGGTGAAAAGTAATCCCCCGGAATTGGGATCACTGTCACTGTCAGCTGCAACTGCGCGGAACCGAGCGAAATCAGGCTTGACGTCATTTGACGTAACAGTAACAGTAGATGTGCGAACGTGATCGACATATGTATATGTCCCACGCATTCACTGGCATCGGCACTGCTCGCCTTCTTTCAGACGTGCACGATCATTGCATAAATGTCAATTATTAACTCTCATGATTATCCCAATATATTTATTAAATTTTACATATCACTATAAAATAATTCACAAAGAGTACGTATTAATTAAAATCGACAGAAATCAATTTCAACTTGACAGAATACTATTTTACATGATTGTCTTAGAACTCATTGGATTCCTAACAAATTATGTCATAATGACGGTCAACATTCTCATCGGTGGGGATCTGGAAAAATCCAGAATCCGAGTTCGTTGGACCCAGTTACAGTCTGACGTAATTTGCTTCCAGGTCATCCTCCACTTGATTTCCTCCTGATCGGGTGGAGGAGCGCGCGTCCACGTTCTCACTGTGTGTTCGTTCGAATTTCACCGAAACCTGTTATGGGCGGACAGGTTTACGTGCAATGCCGCATCCACGTATGTACAGGGTGATGCAGATACATACAGGTCAAGAATGCCACCAACTGCCAAATGGGATATTGCTAATTACTATCGACATTCTTGACCTCGATGTATCTTCGCAACCCTTTCCACCGAATCGCAATTAATATTTGATCACAAATGGTACAACTATTTCAATACGAAGTAATACGAGCTTTACTTTCTTATTTACATTTACTTTCGCCGAAACTTTCCCTGTGCAAATTAAACGTTTATTTTTAATAAATATTATCTCTGCGTTATTACAAAAATTTCTAATATTCTTCACAATATTTACAACTTCCTGTGATGGCTATTTTGTTTTGGTTTACGCAATCGTAGCGGAAGTCCTGTAATATTGCTCGGAGGGAACAGTTAAGCACGTCGGCGCAACGTTCGAGACTCGTAGGTGGTAACTTTAGCAACAAGGCGTCGACCCGGTGCTGATTTCGCCGATCGCCAATGGGAGCAGTCGATTACCGTTTTATTCCTCGAATCGGCGATCGGTGCAATCGGCGATCTTTCTGACGTGTTGTTTTCGAAAGTTCTCCACTGATTCACCGGGTCGCTCCGTAGCCGGCACGCATTCGGAGACCTAGTTCTTTGCCCTACGACGTGGCCCATACGTGCAAATGATACGCCTACCACCGATTCGTGACAGCTTGACCGACTAGATTTTTCCCGGTGTGAGATTACACCTGATGCAGCCGTGTCCCTTACAGGAACTAAATTGCTTAGTCATTGAGCTGAACTCACTATTACCAAGCCTTTTACACTCTCCGATCTTTGATTTAGATTGACACGCCTTGCACCATTCAACGCACTCTCGACGTTTCGAGGAATTATCTATTGCAATGTTAATGGAATGTTACAATTAATTATATCACTGTAAAATATATTACAGGGATTATATTTAATATAGGTCAAAAAGAAAATCGATTTTAATTGGGTGTATAAAAAGGGGGATGTTTTAGAATTGAAAGAGAAGTGAAATAGTTGGATTGGAAGCGAGCGCGCAACTTGAGTAAGGAAGTTTCTGAGGTACAGGCTGACCCAGACGATGGAGGCTCGTGGATCCCTACCCTTCCTTCCTGGTCGGTCAAGGCCAACATCATCTCCCGCATCGCATTAGTTCTTTTTGCGCTCAGTTTCATTCACTTATCGCGCAAGAAGCCCGCCGGGCGTACAAACCCGCTTGAAGCGAGGAGCTGCTTGCCGTCCAGCTCTCTTACCGGAGCGAGAGATTAATTGGAAAGTAAAATCGGCGAACTGTCGATTTATTGGCTTCCCATCGATCGTATCGCTCATTCGCTAAATGCCCGAACTCTTTTTCTGACGTGACAGCAAGAAAAAGTTGGAGCCAATCTACCAACTAGTTATTTGTACTTGATAATACAAATATCCAACAAGTACATTCTTTGAGCTTTTCAGTCATTCTTAAATTCAAGTACTTCAATCACGAATAATTGAAAAAATTGAAATAAATCTAGTTGTAGATTTGTGAAAATTCAATAAAATTCTTTGTAGATATTTGCCATACAATTCGAAAGATTAATATCAAGAAATTTCTGCACTTGTTACGAGGAATTATGACCGGATCGGTAAACAACGAAGACAGTACTGTGTAACCGGTCATTAATTTATTTCCTTCGAGTGTGGAAGCTCGTGCATGAGAGCCATGGTGAATGTCAAGGCCAGCATCTCTCCGTTCCCGGTGGCATGCGGCCATTACCCCGGAAGAGAGTCACTCGGGCCAGTCGGGCCCAGTCGCCTCTCTATTTACACGAAAAACAGGAATTATACTGAACAACAACGCTAAGGTCACTTTCTAACACTCACAATCACAAAAAAACAATGTGAATACTATGACGAATCCAATAAATTAATAGTTCACTTTTGCCACGTTTGAATTCATGATAAAGACTTTTTTAATAATTGCTGCTGCTTTAATAATAATTTTATATGTCTTATATACTTTTTTATTGCCACTGGTTTCAAAGACAGTGACTTGAGTCACCAAGTTAGCAATCAGGACTATTAATCTATCAGTCCAAAATTGATCTAGGTGGTAGACGCGCGGATAGACACGTCGCTAGTGTTTTTGATAGTTAAGACACGAACGACTAGAACATTGAACTTCATCAGAGATGGTTCTCTACCCTAGCTGGCTCGTTAATGTGCGTCCTCTCATGACGTTCCTCGCTCTGGTACCGATCTTACGTGCCAACTACGTCATTGGAAAGGTTAACGAGATGCATAAGGATTTGGTGTAAGTGCAGTCGACGACGAACCGTTCGACGTCATACGAATGCCTTACCTTTTCCGGCAGCGAAACAAACTAGTTGCCGTTCGTTGAACCCCCTTCGATTTCGACATCGGACTTGTCACCCTGCAGAGCCAGGGTTCACGGGTTTTTCTTGGAAATCATCCGATTTCAAATCGATGATGTCATTTGTTTTCGAATTTTATTTTAAATCAATCCCTAATTTCCAAGAATTGTACTAATACAATGAAATGCTAAGTAGAAAAATCAATAATTCTGTGTTTCTTGGTATTTCTACAATTCCATTAATTCAAGATTACTCATCGATGATAGTTAGTTCGTTGAACCTCTAAGATTTCGTTAGCGTGTGAACCGGCGGGACAACTCAAACAACAACAAGCCCATTTCTTTTCTTCTATCGTCAATCGGGATTCCAAGAATTCCGGTAGACAGTCTCAGGATTAAATGGGCAAGTTCGAGAAAAATCAAGCATTGATTTGATGAATCCTTGCTTAGAGACTCCTCTTGTACGGCTGGCATGCGTCAGAAGAACTTGACGAGGTTGACTGTGCTTGTGCAGTGGACGTGTTCACTCGACGATCTTGGGAACAGCACTGTAGTAGTCGAGTGCTCGTTGTACATCTAGTTCTCCTGCTTAGAAGACCGGATTCCTAGTCAACCTCGTCTACTATAAGCTGCTCACCACAACCTCACTTCAAATTCATCCTCAACCATAAGATTTTTATTCTAATCGAGTGAATACTTAGACTGAAAATTCATCTCGAATGAATTTAATTAGAAGAGATTAATGATTTCCTTTTGAACCCTACATTTCTTAGTGTAAGGTGAAAAGACTCAGGTTACACTGAACGAGGTATAGCATAGAAGACTGACCGTCTAAGCATCCTGGGAATCCTTGGATCAAGGGGGAATCCTAAGACCAGGAGAACAAAACCAAAAGAGAAGGCAGGCTGCTCCTTTTATATTGCAACTAAAACTATCCAGTGCAGGCTTAGTAGACTGCAAGTATCGATGATTCCTACGATCTTACAATTGAAGATACTCGTCGAAGAAAATCTGATCTCGAACATAGAAGAAACATACCAAACATAATAAAATGTATCTTCAATTAGACATTATTCTTTTACGATTTTGTAAGAGAACTTTTCGTCGAAAAAAAAAAACTTCCTGCTTACGTGAAGTTTCGAATAGGTTCGATGGAGAAGTTCATACTTTCACTGGTGGATTGGAATCGGAATTGCAAAGGTCCTGTAACGAGAAGACAGGATCTTTCAGACACGCGTGCCTGCTCCCGTTTCGTTCGCCGGGTCAGAACGGACGGTTGGACTTTGAGCTTCGTTCGATCCTGTAAGTCAATCGAAACTTTCCATTGACCGCTGGGTTTTACAGGGTTTACTTCATCTCGACACACTTGGTCCTTTCGATTGCGATCTAGTTGACCGCCCGCGCATCAGGATCTCAGGATTTATGTACATTTTGATCGTCGTTCCAAACGCACTCGCCTTTTCGAAATCCTCTTTTGAATTGGCGAACTTTTGCTAACCGACGTCGCTTTGATTTAGAAGCACACGTTGGATTTCCAGTCGATGATTCCTATCGCACTCCCACGTTTGAAGTAGGTGTCCTTCGATCGGTTTCGATAACCAGTTAGAAGCTCAAGAGTACCACTCGAAGAAACCCGCCACCTGAACGGATTCGACCAAATCTCCGACATGAACGGACGTCTTGAATTTTTATGAATTTTAGAGAAGAACTTTTGTTTCTCAAATATTATTTTATGATATGATCAAAATACTATTATCGATCATTCTAATTTTATTATTTAACAGAGAGCCTGGAAGAAATTATGCTGGCTAGTTTTTTAGGATGCTGCATTACCGCGGTCCACGCGACATCAGTAAGACTGGAATTGATAATCCGAAGCTAGAACCTCGAAAGTTAGGCAGATGCACCAAACACTGGCCAAGAATTTGAAATCCAAATCGAAGTCGCTGCATCAAAATCGCTTGGCTACCAGCGAATACATTCTCGGACTTCTCCTCACCGCTTCCTATTTTCGTCCTCGCAGTAGATATTGTAATCAGAGACTCGAAAATAAATCGGTGAACTATCGGGATACATCCTGACATCCGTGTTCCTCTTTGACCTTCGATTCTATCATTGTCTCAGCATAGAAATAAATTTTTCGTAATCCAAGAATTTAAAGAACAAATTCCTATACTTGGATAATCAAATGAACTAACAATTAATGAATAAATTTACAATTCACAAAGAGAAAGAATATGTTGTCAGTTTGTTTTGACGGCGAAGTGCAAGGATTTTTTCAAGGATCGGGTCGTGTTCGCGAGGCCAGACATGATCGAAGGGGAATTGGGATGCAAATGCAACTTGCGATAGGTTTTCGAGGGAGGCACACGCGCGACTACCTTGACTGAAAAGGACACCGTAACACCCGAAGGTGCTATCCTCGAGCCGTCGTCGAGAAACGGATGCTTCGTCAGCGTAACTCTTTATATCAGGAGCAAGAGCCAATGCTAATTTCACGCGGTCGTCCTTGATCCTACAAGGGACACTCGCCATTACCTTGAAGTAAATTCATATACATTGTGGGGAGACACCTCATTAATCTCGGGCAGCAGTCAGCATTATGTAAAGTCTAAAGTCACGAATTCCATGGGGAAACAATCGTAACGTAACGAAATTATTTAGTAACATGAATTATATAGGAAAATCAAAACACAGTACAAGTATTGCAATTCTATAGCTTCGACGAAATAAAAAGAATTATATTTTATATATTTTTAATACCTTTGTTATCATACTAATTAACGAAGGTTACACTGACTTGAACTTTCGAAGTATATCTTTTTAGAAATAAAGAGTGCACGATTGGTTTGGAATATCTACGTGTACTTGGTCGTGACCTTGGATCATTCGATAGAGCCGAGGGTACTCCGGCTGGTGGTTCGGCTTGCCCTAGGTTCCGGTGCTAGATACTTGTCTACCTTGACGCAAATCTACTAGCAAAGCTTGCTAGTGCAGGCCACCTGCTTAGAAAGCGAACCGTCACTTCTTCCTTCGCCAGGGGATCTCAATTGTCCCAGTGAATAAATAATTTTAACTATTTCTTACTTTAAATATCTATCATATATAATAAATTATATAAAAGCTACTAAAGATAATAAAAATTGAAATATTAACAATCCCTTCTCATAATAACAATCGTATTTATAAACATAGAATCTGTTTTCATTCAGTTGGTATTCTGTCGACCAAAGTAAAAGATAGTTCTTGGGTGGGCGAGCGAAGAGGAGCAAAGGAGTTTCCCTTTTACCGAGAGAATCGCTGGAGCGATAATTGAAGGCGCGTCCTCGAATGAAAGCGCGTCCCCGGGTGAAATTAAAGAGCGTGACGCTTGCTCCTGGCAGCAACCGGTTCGGGAATGACCCGTCCTGTTCGAGTGGGCCGCTTGCTCCGAGATAACCCGACACGGAAGAATGGCGTAATCGAAGACCCGGCGCACCCCACGTGCTCACAGGTGCAACATATTTCCTTTCCTTCCTTCTTCCAGGTAAACTTCCCTTTGGGTTCCATTTAATGAACAAAGCTAATTAGAGTTGGCGTTGACAACTAAACATTTCTATAATATATTATAATCTTATTTTCCTTAAAAAAATTGATTTTAATAATGGATTATTTTATTCATCATTTTTAATAGTTCTTTAATTAGCAATGTGTAACAATAATTTTCGCGGTGCCACTAATACAATCAGAGTGTGTGTAAAGACAAAGGCGACCAAGGTTTGTAAGTACAAAGAGATGTTGTAAATGTAGTAGGGGTTAGCACTGGCACAGACGGGCGTCGCGTCGTCCTGCGTCCTATCGTGTCGCGGGCAAAGGTGTATGGGCTACTTTTTACCGTTGTCACTTTTTCTTGCTCCCGTTCTCCGTGGCAAGCCACGCAGAGCGAGCGTCCCCTCCAAAGCGTGCACGCGTACGCCGCCGTGGCAGAGTTCGAACCCCCGTTACGAGCGATGCTAATTTTCCCCAGGTCGCCAGAGATCTCTCGAATCAAATCCAACACCTTCCTCTTTGCATCTTACCGATTATGAACACCGGCGGAGGTAACGTCATGATTCCGTATTAGCCTCGAACATTCGCGATAGTTGTCTTAAAATCACTCAGAATATAAAAATCATATGTAAGATTTAATTTGGATTTTTCAATTTATAGTATCACTTTTGCAAGATTACGTAATTTTCCTAGCGAATTAAATCACGCGTTTAAAGGGTGATTCGACAATCAACTTCCCATACGGATTACATAAGTTCCGCGATTGATATGCGCATATCAGGAAATAAACACCCTAGATTTAACTTCGAATGTGTCCAATCGCTCGGGGAAATCAATGCAACTCTGAACACTGCGTCACGTCAAGTCAACGAGAATCCAGTACAGTCGAACTCTTTATTAGCCTGCGATCATGTTCGATTCTCGGTAAGGCGTCATGTGATTTTCATGCGCCCCGGAAGATACCAGAAGGAATTAATCTGCGAGTCGATGGTTCCTGCGAAATTTGTTTTGTACGTTCAGTATTCCTCAATGTTGTGATATGTAAACAATGTGATATTTACTGAAGGATTTAATTTTTGCTTGAAGAATTAATTATAATTTGTCAAACAACTGTTGATTAAAGAATCGTTATAATAGCTAATTATGTTCAATGGATTAATATCGATGAAATGGATCCAGTTCGATTGTACCTTGGATGAAGCTTAAGGAATCGGAACCAACCCAAGCGCGATCGGTGCCTCTCATCAATCGGTGCTCTTATACAACGACCCAATTCCTCCTCGCGCATGCAGCGTGCCGGCCAACTTCCTGCATCTCGGTGCTTGCGCGAGACATAAAAAACTTTTACCTTCGATCGGCATCAGCATGTTTAGCGTATTCGGGAAGCTT
The DNA here is from genome assembly GCA_964023945.1 of Ectemnius cavifrons. Classification (NCBI taxonomy): domain Eukaryota; kingdom Metazoa; phylum Arthropoda; class Insecta; order Hymenoptera; family Crabronidae; genus Ectemnius; species Ectemnius cavifrons. Next base: position 11,202,766 of record OZ030383.1, on the reverse strand, counting down.
CGCTTTGCTTGCAACTCGTAATGAGACGAATCGGTGCCGAGCAATCGTTTGTCAACGTTAAACGTCATTGCACCTTTCTGACACTTTGAACTAATTTTATTTATAATAAATTTCAATAAAACCCTTACTATTTAAACGAATTTTTAATCACTTTAATTATTCACTTTCAAGTATTCAGTTAAATTTCGAATACATCATTGGTAGTTATATTCTAATTGAAGCTTTCCCTATCGAAAACAATAACATCCTCGAAATAAGGGATGATATTCGTGCTGAAAAAATGATTTGCCACGACATAGGCGTCGTGGCAGTTTTAGTCCTCCTCCATAAATGTATCCATCGCAAATTTTGCAAGTGCATGCGTTTTCGCCCGTCGTGATTGCTTCCCCTACTCTTTCTCTCTTTCAACCACGCACGCACACACGCGTGTACACTCTCTTGATCGGCTCGTTCCCGTTTGCCGGTTTTGCGTTATGTATGTAGTTACATGTGCTTATGTAGAAGTCGAGCACTCACCGTTAGCCGAGAGAGCAATGCACGACCGCTACATGCAGATGATTCTCGTCACGGACGCCTCTCCTTTCATCATCCGAAACTAGTCTTCTGATGTTCGATACATTTTCAATAATCTCTTACATAACCGATCGAACGTTCTCGGTGCATTCTGCGCCCGTTAAACTCATTCATCGGGCACAACCGATTTACGAGACGTACCACTAACGTTTAGTCGACTATTTAGTCCTCTTACATAAGTGTTGGACTGCACTCTATGCCGACGAAATGTTATAAATATTAATAGGTCGAACTGGTTCTTCTGGCAATTTCGTTTTCACTACGATCGTGTATTGTACGCTTACGCCAGTTGTAGTAAATGTTAATTGATGATTCGAATTAGTTGTACGTGTTGTAGTATAATTTGTCTGTAACGTAGGTTAGATTTATAATGATTGGAAGATGCGAAGATGCAATGGTTAAGAAAGGAGTGGTGGAATGGTTTTGAGAATGTTACGACCAATTGAGAAAAAGAAGTTTGGCTACCCTAGAAAGGCACGGGCGCACGCTGCGAGCAGTCGCGCTTGGTTTTATTCATTGCTAATACGGGCAACCTTGATTTTCGGCGGTGTTCGCCTTCGTACACGGCCCCACTCGGAATACCGACGAGGCCTTTTTATCGGCCTGATCTATCTAAGGCCACATCATCGAGAGCAGCCCAAAATAAATCTCGTCTTGTTCCCCATCCTCCATAGAACCCTGATCATTCCCTTTTCGATTGATAACTCTCCAACTAACTCAATGACTTTACAAATTTCTTCCCCCTTTTTTTCACTTATCAAGATCATGTAAACATCTGTAATAATTACAGTGATTATTCTTGATTATTTAATGTATTATTTCCCCGATGATTAATGATGTAACGAGTGACGATATTGCAATGAATTGTCATCGAGACTGGTGGTTACTTTTCGGAGAAGTGTGCCAGCGTGCCAACACGCTTGTCTCACTTTCTTCCGATTCACTCTTGCCGCGGTGAAACGAACCCAGTTAAGAGAATTGCTACGAGAATTTCGCAGTGGTTTATATAAATATAATATTCTTACAATATTCCTGTCTTTCCGTAAATTAATATATCAATTGTCGTGAGTTGTATATTGGAATTCGAAAAGGGTTGAAGAGTGACAGTGGTGTTAATGAGATTGCGGTAGAATGATGGAATAATGGATAGCATTGCCAGGCATCTGAGTCTCTTAGATATTCGAAAAGCTCGCATCCTGTCTATTCTGCAAGTCCCATGTTCCGCGCAGCCAAGCTTATCTTATATTATAACATGTGATCTCGGCAAGTCTGCCTGGCAGCGAGGGACACACTTGCCACTGGCACAAATAAATGCCAACCACTCGACATGCAAACATAGCAGGGGGAAAGATAAAGCCGGTGCTATACGGAAGAAAGAAAGATAGAAGAGGACGAATCTTAGTGGGGACAAAAAAGATGGAAGGTCAGAAGAAGATGAAGTAAAGGGAAGCCGAAGAGACACGTCCGGTGTTGATAGTGCGGTAATCGAACCATTTGATTTTCATCGGATTCGCCAACTTCACGAAATTCTACATCGATAACCGATCGACGGAATCGTCATCGACGTCGATGACGATTCCACCGCGTGCCCTTCTTGCGATCTTGAAATTCCTCGGGCTCAAGGCGTCGTCTCCCGCGCGTCGCCGGCCGTGATCGAGATCGAGCGGCGATCGCAAGAAAACACTGTCACCTTCCACGAATTTCTCGATCGAACACTCTTAAATCGATATCACTGAAATCTACCGGAATAACCCCCGAATACTGGAGTAATTAAATTAAATTTGAACGATCCTTTAGGCTTGCAAATTGGGGTGCAATACTTGTGGAAGAATTGGATTAATATTTTTAAACAATAATACAAGCAAGTAGAGCTTGCAATGGTGTTTACAATTCAAAATATTTCCCGTTAGTTCTAACGATTGAAGGTCTTCGGTTCTTTAAGTTCGATTTCGAGGTACAAAGAGTTTAGCGGCAGGATACCGCTAGCTTCCCAGAAATCGAGCCTCGATAATGCCTTTCGATACGGATGAAGTAATCTCCTACTGTCGCGGCTCTCCGCTACAAGTGAGAGGGAAAAAAAAGACTGCCCCGGTGCAGACAGGGCGGGCTGCACCAGCAGCAGCGGCCTCTGTTTGTTGGGGGAAGTCACAGATATAGCCAACATCACTCTGCCTAATCCATTATTCATCGATTCGAACGAATTCGTGGTGTAGGGCACGCCCGGGCAAAGCGGATAGGTTAACGGAATATATGAAAAAAAATAGCAACTTATCGGAATCACACGTTTTCGATTTTTAATTATTAAAACATCGTGGCTCATGAAAATAGACACGTTAAGGTTTACTATTTAAGTTAAACCAAAGTTAACTTCCTTTTTTAATATTTTTAACACAGCATCCAATATTTGGTCCTTTTGAATCTTGAATTAATATAGAATTTAATGCGACAAGTGTAGGAAATGGGACTTCCTAAATATCCGATTGGACAACACTCGAGATGTTAACCCACTGGCATCTCATAAGTGTTCGGATGGTCAGTGTCGAAGTGGTCCGGTGACTTTGAGATATTGAAAGTCATAGATCATCTCATTTCGAATATCCACTGTGCGTTATACATCTGGGAAAATACTATTCCGAGTGGCATTACGTCACAATCGTCATTGACAATATCACCCTTGATACGCCGTACATTTTTGTTTACTTGTGCAAGCCGATGTTTACGCCACCCGGAAATTCGTATTCCTCGACGTAGAATCGGGCCTACATCGGAGACAACTGAATTTGGCCGTATCCAAAACAAAATGTGACGTGCCTTGGAACAAGTGCGCCGAATAAATGAAACGTAATATTTGGAAGTTCGAAAAAAGGGGTAGAAATATTTATAAATTAATCTGACAGACTTTCCCTTATTATTTGGAATTTTCCAAGGCAGGAGAATAGAAATGAAGGGTAAATCAATGGCAAAGAGAAAGAGAGGGAGAAAGAGAGAGAGAAAAAGTGGGAGGAAGAAGAGAAGTGGTAGCAGTGAGCGCAAGTTGCGTCACGAATCGTCAGTGAAAGCATTCTTTTTCCTCCCTTTCTCGTCCGGTCGACAGAGCGGCCAAACGTATTCTCGCTGGAAGTGCTCAGCAGGCCGATACGATTGCGTAACCCTCCATTCAGCACCCTGCAGAAAGAAATTTCAGATTCAAGAGTTACCCATTTTCTCAATGCGCTTCTCGAACAACTGACATTCTCTGACAGTAGCCTCGGAATGCCCTGGTTGTGTGAAAAAGTCTGGCTGATCGAAGGCGCGCGTGCGATCCCTGAAATTTGCAGACGTAAACAAAGTCTTGGATTTGCACATATCGAAGAAAGCGAACTCTTCTTCCACCGACGATTTTATCGATCGTCCTCTCATCGAAGGTCCCTCAATGTATACCTGCACTCGATTCTACGTACATCCGATTGCAAGGTACAAAAAATCTCGACGTAACCATGTCGGATTCTCCCCTGCCTTTCCAGGGCCAAGGCTGACATCATTTCCAATACCAAATAATTTCATAAGAATCATTGGACATGGCGAAATCCTGAATCCTTGTCAATGAGTGACCCGCATTTCCTTACATCGTACTTTCCTTACGCAATGCAATACAAATAAGAGAACTGCGGAATAGAATATCTCATCGAATCACTCAAAGATGCATGCCAACACACGACTGTATAAACAAATAGTGGAGAAGATGAGAATTGTGATAGTTAAGCATTACAGTGATCCGACATATATTGTTTCTTCGAGAATACACATTGCAATCGATCAGAATTTCATGGTCGGTTCGTTGAAATTATTCACTTATTCTTACAATGATCATTATTGATGATCGGTTGACATTCGTGAGAAAGAGGGAGAGTACCGAGGGCGATTTACTTGAAGGTCCACGTGCACGAGTCAAGTGCACAAGTTTTTGGACGAGCGCCGTGAGAGTGGTAAGTAGGGAGAAGAGTAGGATGAATTGGAGAGGATGTGTATGTACTCGAAGATTGCTCAGCACAGAGTGGAGAGCTCGAAGACCGGTCGCACGGCAAACGAAAGGGGAATACGAAATACTTTCCTCGGTTTTCCAACCGGGCGAAATTTGGGCAGAGGTTCTTGCCAACTAGTTGTTCGCCGTTTTAGGGTGTCGCCGCCCTTTTAGGGGTTCCTGTAATCCCAGTTGTACTCGCAATGCGTACCGAGCTCTTCGTTCTTCCCCCAAAGAAAGGCGAAAAAGTCATTCTTTGTCGCAGTCTTCTCAGCCATCTCTCAACAAACGGCGAGAGAGAGAGAGAAAGAGAGAGTACGGTCAGTAATGCTATCCGAAGCTCCCAAGCGAGAGTAACAATCCATCGAAATGTGTGTAAGCTCTTGAAGAATGCGAGGCGTACAGAGCATCGATGAGACTCTCAGTATTGTACAGGGTGATACACTTCTCTTTGATACAGAGAAGAATATAGCGTAGGTCACAAAAATCAACAAGACGAAGGTGCATAAAAATATAGAGAATACAAAATAAGAAAATCAAAAAGATCTTCCTTTCCAACAGTCTTCGATATAACTGTCATCCAAAGGTTGAATAAGACGATCGCTTTTTCATGCCACAATACTCAAAACAAGTAAGACCTCTGAGAGTTTTTCCTACTGAGGACACTCGTACATATAAATCGGAGTGACAGGTGGTATATATAATAAAAAAAAAAACCAATCGGTATGAGTAAATGGATAGCTAAGCAAAGTATTGATTGAAAGGGAAGTGCATCACCCTGTACAGAGAGACGATGCGTCTGTCTGACCAGGTGCTCTGGGAGGGTACGCCGCGTGTGTATGTCGGGGAGGGAGCTGCCAGAAAAGCCGATGGCACCTTAAGGAGAGAAGTCAAGGGCAAGAAGCGTCCCTTCGTTGGTTGGCCTGGGCCAGCGTTCGGCCCTACTTGGGCCCCACTCTGGGCCACACTCGCCTCGAGTAGCCAGGCCAGGCCTCCTTCGGCCCTTCTTTACCTCTAACCCGCTCTCCTGCTCCAACCGACTTCTTCACCTTCACCTGTCTCTCTACCTCGCTCTCCTCTCCCTTGATACTCCTCCGACTCCTACTTCTTTCTCCCGTCTACTATCTCCCTCTATCTTACTTCCTCTCCTCTCCCTCCCTTTCCCTCCCTCTAACAGAGAAGGTAGACAGAGGAGCATGACTCTCTCTCTATCATGAAGATCCTTCTTCCTCTTTCCCCGTTGACTCTTTCCCCCTGTGCGGAAAGAGAACCTGTCACACTCTCGTCGGCAATTCTCTTTCCCGATCTCCGTTACCTCCCGTCCCTGCAGCAGCAGTAGCAGCAGCCCACTATCCGCTTCTTCCCCTGCGTGTCCTGCCTCTCCCACTTGATACCACCAGGACATGCCTCCTGGCAATGCCTGACCATACCCTTCTACCTTCTATTATCATCCCTCCACCCTCTCTATCGCAAGCCCTTCTTCAAAGGGAACCAGGTTGCTCCAGGTTGATGATGACTTTCTCAAAGTTCATGGTGTAGAACATCGACAGGAGTAACAACCACCAGGTACCTGGAGTACACTTGCCATCCGTAGTCGAGGAGGTAGCGAGAGAGTCTCTCGGCGGCTCCCTCTCCCTTGCCGGCTCGGCTCAACACGAATCCATATGTATGGGGTTGAGAGGCGCACAGGCGACGCAAATGTGCTGACTACATTACGCCGCTATATAAGATAGCCGGCGAACCATCCTATCCCCACAGACCGAGCCTGATCGGCAGACCGTTCACAGACGGACCAAACCAGAGACCGACACCTACCTATCACACGATATCACATACACCACCCGACAGGCATCATCCAGTCGAGTTTTTCGGATCGACCAAGCGCGCGCGCGCGCTCTCTCTCTCTCTTTCCTCTCCTCTCTCAAACCGCCTTGCTAAGAGAGCAGCAGACAACACACCGGTTCCACTCGATCGCCGCCCGGCATTTCCTCCACCGGGACACATCACACACTCAGCACTCGGCCGACGCGAGCCCAGCACTGTCCTTCTCCACTGACACCGATCGAACACAACCAAGCGAAAGTGAAGCACAGCCAGCTATTTTTCGAAGGGCCAGGATCAACCACTTGGCACACTTCTCTTCTAAGTTCCATACGTATCCTGTAATATCTACTTGAGTGTGTCTCCGAGTAACTTTCGAGATTAGAGTATATCAAACGGAATAATCGATCGAAGGAAGAATCGAAGAAGATCGAGAAGCTGAGCTTTCAATCCAGGAGGATTTTTCATTGACGGTGTCGTAGGTCAGGAAAGCAAAGTAAAAGAGCCAGGCGTGCTCCCAGTGAAGAAGACTGTGAGTGACACTTATCCGGAACGCTGACAGACAGACACAGAATGTTCGCACTCAGCACCACCACCTACTTCCTGATTGCTGTCACCCTGGTGGCACTGATTTTGATGCTGGTCGATCGGATCAGATCGAAGAAGACACCCGAAAGGATCTTTGACAGCGAGGAACCAAACCTACCGGATCCACCTGGTCCCAAACCTTGGCCCGTTCTTGGATCCCTGCATATTCTTGGCCAGTATGACATCCCGTACAAGGCGTTCGCTGATCTTGTCAGTACTTATGACAGTCAGATCATCAAGCTGAGGATGGGATCCGTGCCGTGCGTCGTGGTGAACGGATTGGAGAACATCAAAGAGGTCCTCGTCAACAAGGGACCACACTTTGATTCGAGGCCCAACTTCAATAGATATCATCTTCTCTTCGGCGGCAATAAGGAGAACTGTAAGGATACTATATTCTTTTTCACAATGTTCCTCAATGTTTGACGATCCTCTTATCTTCTCGTTGATCGACAGCTCGATTGCTGATCGAACTTGATTAAATGTCACTTTGACTTTATCGTGGTAGTATGGAAAAGGGTGAAGGTAATATAAATATTTTGCCATTTTCCCACGCTTGTCTTTAGCTGTCTTGCGCTCCCTTCGATTTAATAAATAAAGAACTTGAATAAATATCACTTTGATTTTATCGTGATAGTAAGGAAAAGGGTGAAAATAATATAAATATTTGACATTTTCTCACGCTTGTCTTTAGCTGTCTTGCGCCCTCTTCGATTGATCGATTGATTGCTGATCGTTGCGCAAAGTTTTACATGACGGGCCCTGATGCTGCGTGTAGCAATTCGATGATATATTGGAGTCTTGAGTCTCCGCTGTTCATGTATCACTGTCAAGGATCTTAATAGATTCCTAGCTTGCTCGCCGAAAACTTGTTTCTAACTGCGGCGACCTTGCCGCCGGTTCAATTATAACTCCTAATCGCGACGAATCAGAGCTACCATTGCGCAAGTACTGCCCGGGCAAAAAAAGGATCGTTGAAAGGACGAGACAAATAATCGGGTCAGTTGCTAGTAAAGATTTCGGGAGAAAAAGAAAGGAAATGTTGATTAAATACTTGAATTTTTGGATCACGAAACTTTCGACAGGTGTGTTAATTTTACTTTAAGGTAAATCTAGTTGTAATTATTAGAACCATTTAAATCGAACGTATCGGGTGCGTATACTTTGGTAGAGGTTGAGTCATTTCATCAACGTTGGACGTTAGATCATCAATCAGAGCCATGCTCTAGCGCAACAGTAAACTCACTAGAGCCTTCCGGACTAGTCTAACACCGTCGTTAGACATACGTATCACTTCTGACGTAATAGAAACGGTCACTGTTAATTGACAAATAGGAGAATTCATTCATTCGCATAAAAAAATTCATACTACTCATTTTTTTAAATAGGTCACAAGAGAATTCTTAGAAAATTGAGTAAAAGCTATTGGAAAATACAAACTATTTTGACTGTGGTTAATTTTATGGGGGTCATTTACCGTAAATTGACTTGAAAGTATCGTAATAATGATTACTACATCGAGATTCTAGGATGACTCTGACATTAATAGACATTCCAAAGCATAGATTTAGCCATTTGTTTAGCAAAGTATTAAGAAGTGCCGCGCGCGCGCACACTCATGTATTACGTAGCCGATCGAAAGGGCCTTAAGGGAATACGTAAGTGGATCCGGTGACAAAATCGAAGCCGGCGGTGACTCGTCCGGCCTTGCTAAGGTGTGCGCGCGCGCGCGCGCGCTCGCGACACGTGAGAAAGCCCGGCTTTATTTCGCGGGCGGCTCGTGTCCAGCCGAAACTCGTGCTAAGGTCGATCGAGTTGAAATGGTTCCAAGTGCAGTCGGCAAAGGTCACGGTAACCGATTCACCAGACTTTCACGTCTTCCTGTTAACCACCCGTTAACCGGAAAACAGATATAACTGGCAAAGTTCACTTTTCGCCGAATTCCCTTTGGAACAGTATTGTGTTTCCCCATTTCTGCCGATTCCGTTTCCCTATTTCTCTCGCTTCTCACATTTCCTCTCCTTTAACGCGCACGCGACCCATCGCATTCCTCGCAACTCAACGTGACACTCAATTGCGCAGGTGGAAATGACACTTTTAAATTCACTCGTCTTTTCTCCGAGTATCTCCTCCTATGCTCGGAGACCTAGTTCTCTAACTTGCGGAAGATTAAGTAGTACGAGTAAATGTATGGACAGACGCACGAAAATCTCGGACACAACTCGTGCAATTCATCATCGATAATAACAAATCGAATACGTTAAATTAATACCATTAACAAAGTGCCACTATTATTAATAATCTCAACAAATTCCACGGATTTCCAATTAATTAAAGACTAGCTGTAGAAAAGGAATCGTTTGCAAGGAGTTTCTCGATGCTCGCGTCGAATCCAGGTCACTTCCTGTCATGGTGATGGTAGCCTGCGCGCATCGATTTCAAATCGAGCGTCCAAGAGCGATAGATCGATTTTCTGCCAAGCAAGCCAAGCAAGGCTTGCATTTCCGCGTGCGCAGGCAAGTCCCGGACGATCGGGCGAAAGGGGCCTCTTTCCTGGGGCGGAGGGGAAGTTCTTTACGTAAGAGAGGAAGCGAGTCAATGCGAGAGGGAGAGAAAGAGAGAGAGAGAGTTCGGAGACGTGCTCTATCACGGCGGAAAGGGAGAGGAGAAAGAGAACGCGTCGACGAATTTTTCCCTTTCAACCTCCTGACACGTCGATACCAAACGTGTCGAAGAAATACCAAAGAGTGGCGCGGAGAAGAAAGGGGGAGGCGGGCGGGGAGATTTCGAAACCGATGATCACGCACGCGCGTCATCCAATGGAAGGTCAAGTTTAATGCCGCGACAATAGTTATTCTATTTTTGGGTCAACTCACACGCTGTAAATGGAAACTATGCGAAGTAACTTCCTTCTTACATAATACGCACCTGCCAATTTCCCGACTCGCGTCAGGAATACGTTTACGGTACCCTCATTCTCTCACGACAGATACCATTTCGTCATTTGATGAAAGAATTCTTAACGGAAGCATCATCCGTTTCACAATGGGGTGAATCATTTAATGGTAGAATCACTTTGCACGATCGAACAGTTTGGAATTATAGAATTCTTTCTCACGGTATATCTCTGTTTAAATTGATGACAAATCCGAGATTTTCATCATACATTGTAACTAAATAAAACAATTCTTTTTCAATATTTTAATAATACATTAGTCAGGGCAAAAGTGAATTAATTTATTTAAATCGAAGTTACCGCAGGGATGTAAATTCATCTCCTCTTTTATTCTGAATGACAAACAGTCGACTTCCTTTCCGGCAGAATATCATAGACTACTTTGAAACTGAATGAAACACGAGAGTGACAGAGAGAGATTCTCTTAGGGTAAACAAGATTAGAGTTAAAAAAATGTGCCACTTTTTGTTACAGCCCTAGCATTCTGTGACTGGTCGGACATGCAAAAGACGCGTCGAGAGATGCTGCGAGCGCATACCTTTCCACGTGCCTTCACCACCCGTTACAACCAACTGAACGGAATAATCGGTGGCGAGATGGAAACCTTGGTGGACCACCTTGTCGGACTCTCCGGTGCCAGTCTTCACGCCAAGCCACTGATCCTTCACGCCTGTGGGAACATCTTCATGAAATATTTCTGCTCGCGCAGCTTCAGCTTTGAACACAAAGGATTCCGCGCGATGGTCCAGAATTTCGACAAGGTTTTCTTCGAGGTGAATCAAGGCTATGCAGCGGACTTCATGCCATTCCTGATGCCGCTGCATCATCGGAACATGAACCGTATGGCTAATTGGAGTCATAAAATCCGGGAATTCGTTGTGGAGAATATTATTGAAGATCGTCTGACTTCCTGGACATCCGTTATTCCTGAAGAGGATTATGTTGATTGCTTGGTTAATCATGTGAAAACTGGAGCTGAGCCAGATATGTCCTTGGATACTGCACTCTTTGCTATTGAAGATATTGTTGGAGGACACTCGGCTGTTGGCAACTTGTTGATCAAGATCTTTGGCTTCTTGGCACCGCGTCCAGATGTGCAGAAAATGGCCCAACAGGAAATTGACGCTGCTGAGACATCCGGTTCTTTCGTTGGACTTGAAAACAGGGGTTCCATGCCTATCATTGAAGCTATTATTCTCGAAGCTATTAGATTGATCGCCAGTCCGATTGTACCACATGTTGCTAATCAGGATAGTTCAGTTGCTGGTAAGTTTCAATTTTTATTTCAAATTATTAATATTTATTTAATTCATCGAATTCTTTGAACTCGAAATTATTTCTCTTCGAACAAGATTCTAATTTGTTCATTTGTGTCTCAGGTTACAGAATCGAGAAGGACACGTTTATTTTCCTGAACAACTACGATCTAAACATGTCGAAGGAACTTTGGGTTTCACCAGAAGAATTCATGCCAGAACGATTCGTTCAGAGTGGCAGATTATTAAAACCAGAGCACTTCCTACCATTCGGGGGTGGACGACGTTCGTGCATGGGCTACAAGATGGTCCAATATATCAGCTTCGCCACTATTGCCACCTTGCTCAAGAATTTCACGATAGTACCAGTTGAGAAGGAAAACTACACAGTGCCAATTGGTAATCTCGCACTGCCAGAGAATTCCTTTAAATTCCGATTCGAGAAACGGTAGGAATGAAGCTGGACTTTTTCCTGGAACAAGGCGAAGGAACAACTCTTCGATTCTAGCTGCTTGACGAAGCTTCGGACTCGAAGGAATATCAATGATTCCTAAAGGAACTTCCGTCGAAGAATTGGGAGTAACGAGGATCCACAGCTGATGAGAGGCTTTTCTAATCGAACAGAGCTTTATCGACGTTAGAGAAAGTCGAGTGCCACTGAGGAGAGCGGTGATTCGACCTTCTACGCCAACAGAGCTTTACTGACATTACTAGATTATTAAGCTAGCAAATTTCGTCGATCGTTCTCTCTCCGGAGCGTACGTTGGCGCGCTCCAGTACGAGAAAACGATCACACTGTCGTTTAGGAGAGGGATCTTGACTGCTCAGACGCGAGACCAGCACGGGAAATGACATAATCTCACATCGACGAACTCGGTACGATACACTTGGACATTTGTCTCTCTTATCGATCAGAGAAATACTGAGACCTTCTTCTTAGAAATGTTTTATACCCTTTTGTACGTATAAAGCTCTTAAGTCTTCTTTGACTTTCGTCTCGGAGTGAGAAAGAAGTGTCAGTATCATAAAATCATTATTATTATCGGTAGAAAGAGATTTCCAGTGTAATAGTGGCTTTAAAGAAAATCCTTGCGATTGTAAACCAGACTCCGCTGAGAACGGCTTGTCTTATCAAAGACTTTCAAATTGAAAGACTTCATTATTAGCAGAGTTTGAATTTGTCGAGTGGCTGTTAATGAAAAAGACACGAATCGCACCGATAAGAACTAGATCTTACGATGATTCACTACTTCTTCTTGCGAAACTCTTTTGACATAGAGTCTCTTACTTGTGAACGACTGGACTTTGTTGGTCCAAGGATCACGTACTGTTATGTCCTGTTGTAATAATCCTAGTAAGACGAGAAGCTTCGCGTTTGCCGTGGTAAAAAGTCGTGTGAGATAAGATGCAAGAACGTGAGCGACGAGTCTGGTTGATTGTTATGATTCTTTGTTAATGATTGTGAGCCCTTAATGGCCTGTGACGCTGAACCACGAGATTTCTACTTGTTTTGCAGTAAAACTTATTATTCGTAATAATTCAAACTACTCAGATCAATTAGCAATCAAATAATTTATAAGCTTTGCCCAGATTGAAGACAATATTTATAGAAATTACTGACGATCTCGGATAATAAATGTTTTACTGCATTCCAAATGAACTGGTAGTCAAATCTAGTGTAACAATGTGTTAATACTCGTACAATATTAACGTGACATTGAATTCTCAATGTTTCAATATTGCCCTACCGGTTGTTTGGCAGTTTCACAGGCCTCCAAAGAGTCTATCATAATTCGAATCATACGACAATCATTTTGCAAGGTATTAGAAGAAACGTTCTAGGAAATGTTAATCCCGCACTGCTCGAATGTCGGTCCGCGATATTAGTATTAAATTTTAGGATAAAGATTCATCTTTAAATAGACAAAAATGGGAGCAACATGGCGTTCTATTATCTGTGCCTATTAATTTTGAGGGTGACTTCGACCGTGGCGCCCCACTATTTTTGTCTCGTCTCTTTAATACGTGAATCGTTGTGCCCGATGCAATCGAGCAATTTGTTGCTACCATTTCTCTCCTATAATTTGTAAAACTCATTCGACTAATTTTATTGGGACCAATCAAATTGGCAGCAACAAATTTCTGGTTTCCATCCGGCATTGTTAATTGTAAATGTTGTTATAGTGTACGTACTTGGCGATTTTTCTCGCTGAAAATCGTGTGTTATGAGGAAGAGAGCTCGATTTCCCGGGGGACAGGGTGTAACGAATAAGGAATGATGAATGATTTCATTCGATCATTTCTAATCGCACGACTGAACTCTTCCCCCTCGCAAGAAAGACTATATTCTCTTCGCCAGCGAGTCACCCGCGAGGGTGGATAATAATTTATTCTCGATCCTAAGTGTCGATTATTATCAAATATTATTGTGTTACTTATTCTATTATTATTATGTTCTATTATATTATTTGAATTAATTATTATTATCGCTTACTGCTATTATCATCAACTGTATCAGTAGACCGATTATCCCTTATCATTCCACGCACATACACGCAATCAGAAGCGCGCGCCTGCACACCATGCATCAGCATTCGTACATTGTACATTATTTTGTGTTTGTTATTTAATTATCGTGATTGTTACGACTTTTGTTAATTTATTATTTAAGATTTTAATAATAAAAGACACTCTGAGAGAAAAACCAATCTGTCCGTCTTTATCGTTCGATTATTATTCTATTCCTGAGAGGGCAAGAATCTCGACAAATAATTAATAATATTAATCGTAAAATATATTTCTGACACGAGGAGCTACAGAAATCGTTTTAGCAAACTCCATCAAGGAGCCGCTAATACTTAAGTAGTAGAAGCAGCAGTCTTTAATTCTGTAATAGTATTCTGCACGAACTACTCATTTCTGAACACAATTGGCAGGCATTAGTTACGCACTCGGTACAGTGACTTTGTCAAAAAAACATTGACAATACAATGAAAAAGTTGTACATTGATCCTCAGGCAAGGTCACAGATTTAATTAATACAGTTAAGCACTCCAAGTCTTTGCACCGACTCCAATAAAGAAGCAAGAAATTGTTCACACAACTCTCAGGAACTTTCAGACACCGCCGGACATGTCCTTCAATGCTACCATTTGTTCTTTGTCCGGGGCATTCTCTGGTTTCTTCTTATTAAACATATCCTCGATTTCTCGGAGCGTCTTTCCTTTAGTTTCCGGCAGGAAGAATATAACAAAGACCATTCCAGCAAAACACATGATCGCATAGAATAAAAATACACCGTGTTTACCCATGGCATGCAACATGTCCGGGTAAGTTTTGACTGTAATTGAACTGATGATATACGAAATACATGTTGTCAATCCTGAGAGAATATCTTTCACTTTTGCTGGGTAAACCTCGCCGACCATGGCGAAAGGTACCACAAGAAATCCAAGAGTACTTGTGAAAATATACATAAGCACACAAATTACAGGTATGATTCCACTATCATTAATATGATGACCATTCGTCTGCAAGAACACATAGAGTGCCAATCCCCCCATGAAGATAGTCATTCCAATACCAGAAATAATCGAAGGTATTCTTCTGCCATATTTGTTCGAAATCCCAGCCACCAAAAGACTTCCAACTAATCGAGTGGAACCAATCATGACTGCGCCTAAATACGGATCGATCTTGATTCCCGCGCTCTGAATAATATCGACTGCATAATAAATAACAACGAAGAGCCCAGAGAATTGTTGGAAAAAGAAGTAGACGAGCATGATTGCAAAAGGAACTTGTGCGTTCCGTTTAAGAAGATGCTTGAGTAGATTTTGTTTCTTTCGTTGAGGCCTCTGTGCAATTTCTGCTATTAATTCAGGACTAGGAGGCATATCCTTTGGGATCCCACGGAACCTTTTCAGGACTTCAATAGCCTCGTCCATGCGTCCTCGCTCTCGCAACCAGATTGGTGATTCTGGGATGATTGTCAGAGTCATTGCGATTGCCGCCAACGGGAAGATCGCGCACATTAGGGCCACCGTTCTCCAGTCGTCCTTTGGAAATGAAAGGGTTTCCAGTTAGTTGCGTCAGAATGTTTATAGCAGCAATAAATAGAATGATAAAGTATAGAAATTATTACCTGGAATAAATAACCGAAGATGTATACTAAAAGTACGCCTACAGCAATCGATATGCTAGTCCATGTGACCATGGTGCTTCTCCATTTAGGTCCAGCGATTTCGGCAGTGTAAACTGTCGTAGGCACTGAAGCCAAGCCAGTGGCAATTCCAGAGATTACTCTGCCAGCAAGAATCTGTTCGTACGATCCTGCCATGTATATTGTTAACCAGCCAATCATTGAAATTAAGGATGTAACTAATAAACAGAGTCTTCTTCCTCTTCGCAGGATGTAACTGCAGAGGATGCAGCCGACTGGTGTTCCCAACGCGGATGCTGTGGCTAAAATAAAATTATCCTTTAATTATACATTGTAGATATATTTTTCTGGTAGCCGAGGCAAATTGCAGGAATTAACGAACCTATCCAATTTGCTTGGACAGCATTCACTTGTAAATCATCAGTTTTAGAAGCCATGAGTGGTGCCAAGGCAACTGCACTATAACCAAAACCCATTGCGGGTCCCAGAATAGAAGCATTTGCGCATAAACTCATAAGCATCTGCAATTAATGTATTAGTTATCGAAAACTGTTTGTCATTTCGTATCCATTTGATTTGAGTTGGCGCCGATCGAGTTACATTCATTCATGCATAACTGGAAGTTATCCAATAATATTCGCAATGCTTATCTCAAGTGCCACGCGCCACGTGATGCCAATGTACTCCAGATTCCACTGTTTGGAAGCTTCGCTGATTATTTTATAAATTCGTCTTATCTTCCGCGAGTAAAGTATGTAAAAACGTCATTGATACGCGCAGTTTCACTATTGATATTCCCTACTTACAGCGATTCGTCATGGCCTACTAAGCGAATTTCATTAAGTTACGTCATTAAGTGATGCCCGGATCAAGGACTTCGAAGAAAACTTTGCATAGTATTGTATGCACACCGCTACAACTCGGAATCACTAGGATTATTATTTATTAACTGACTATGGAAATACTGCCATAGATTGGCCTGGATTGGCATTGGGATTGCATTGATATCAGTCATCGTCGAAGATATCCAGCGTTAGTTAATACAAGGTTTTGATAAGGGAAAATGTGTACCAACAAATAAGGGAACGTTCAATCGACAGAGGAAAATTTCAGTCAGCCATTCACTCGTCCGAGTAGTGTAAATAATATTTCAGGGTATGTTAGTGGAGGAATATACTGAACTAGTTCTTTGCACACCTGCAATTGAGGGAATTTTAATTTGCAATTATATAATCACCGCAGAAACCATGCATTTGAGATTAACGATAATTATTACGTGTGCGAGCAGACGCAACGAGAAAAGGAAACACATCGAGTCTGTTAAGTGTTCCAATTAAACGGCATTCCAGCTGCTAGTTATGATGTCTCTTATGGCAATTTCTGGTTAATACGCGTTAACGGGAGATAACGATATTCAATCGGCTCAATTACCCTGCCTATTATAGTGGCTCCTTTTGAAATGTATCTACTCGACTCTTAACGGAACATTCTGCCCAACTACAGTGTCGCTTGGCTTATATTTTACTCGAACACTTCTTCCTCATTAGTGGAAATTGGAATTAAAGAATAATGAAGAAGTTCAGACAGTGCAATCAAAGTTTAAGCCTTGAGGAATTACGCAAAAGCCTTGTTAACTATTTGATGATGCCACAGTGCCACCTCGTGTTACGCAAATCTTTCTGCAAGACTTGCGGAGCTCTACAATTTCATTGCCGCCGTCTCCGCAGACCGCAATTCAGGAAGGTACTCGGATATTTATCGACTTGCTCGCTCAGTGCACACAATAAACAGCTGTTATAATATATCAACTATTGAATATATTGTATTAAATATTTATTAAGTTTATATAGTGTATCATATTAATTTATTACTGTTATGTTTCGGTTCGTAACATTCAAGCTGCAATGTTTTGAAAAAGTCACGATTTCACATTAGCCAAGTCAGTGTTATCGGCCCATTAAGAATACTGTTTTGTATTCGCTAAGTCTGTTTTCTCAATTGGCACAATCATTCACTGATGAGATCCCGGTATTGTTGCACCCTCAATTGCATAGGCGAATATTACGCAGTGAATGGAAACATTTCCAGGCCTGCTTTGTTTATATCTTGTTGAGAGAAGAAGGGGGAAAGACGTCAACTGGCAATTCGAACGGAACCGAAACCTTGTACGTTTGCAACTGGTAATCAGCCCGAATTGTGACTTTCTCTTTCCACGAAGTTTTTTTATTAAGTTTCCGGTGCAGGTTTGTCCGATACAAATGAGTCGGCATAATTTTAATTAACCACTCAAGTGTGGCATTGACGAATTCTTATGTTGCAAATACGATATCGTTGATACCAGAGATTATCTCGGTGCACATAAATAGTTAAGGTCAATAATATGAAGGAATGCACCTTCATATTTTTACGAAGATCGAATATAACAAAGTTGCAAAGGACTGCAAATATAAAATAGAGAGCATGCGTAAGAATCCTCAAGTTCTATTTCTGCAACTAAATAATGAATCGACAAAAGATAATATTTTAATTCCCAAGATTGAAGACTGCACGGCAGAAAAAAAAATTTTCCGACTTCGGGAATCATCATCACCAAACAGAACGATGCACTCTGCGTATCGGGTTGCCTGTGTATGAATCACTTACGCGAATGATTAATGGCCAACGCAAATTCTCCACGCGCCAGATAAAACTGACGAATTAAGAATTCGTGTTCTTCCTTTTGTACGTAACTCTGTATTTTATCTTGGTATTTCGATTTAATTAAATTAATATGTCATCATCGGACAAATCGAATCAAATGCACGAATAAATAATTTTTCATTTGCTGAGAAATGTTTTAAACAGTTGACTCGACTATCCATTGACACAGTGGTTTTTAATCATCTGATTATATCCGATCGACCTAATTACAGATTGACTGGTCCATAAATTAGCGATGTCAGATTTTTAATGAGCTAATTGCCAATACAATTGTTGCAACGGTCTCACATCATTTATATCGTGATGTGCACGTTATATTAACTTCACGTTGAAGAACACCTTCGATGCAATCATTCTCTTACCGATTATTGATTGACAAACTGATTACGATTGCCGATCAGAATTGTTGACCGATTGACAGGGTACGTGCCGGATGTTTTTGCACGATCTTTAATTGCAAATGTACTCTTTTAGATAAAGGTGGATTGATTCAAGAGAAAGAAGAGTGAATACATCTTACTGCTTGGGATCCTGAGTTATTTCGACTCTTTGGTAATAAAGATAAAAATAATGAAATGTAATCAAAGAATTCCAGAGTTAAGCTTTCCCCAGTAAAGTGAGAGGTCAGAAGATGACAGAAAATTACCAATGATTGTAAAAAAATTTAGACACTGACATTTACGATGTATTATTTAACATCTCTTAAAATATTCAACAGACAAGTTATAGTCTATCCGAATTCCCGGGAACATCAATGTTTGCTTGGAGGATCAAGCGAGGCTTTGGCAGTGCGAGAAATCTTCCTACCTGATAAGTAACACCCTTCCTTTCCTGCCTCTTCCGCATCTCGATCTCCGTTTCCACCTGGAATATCATTATCCACGTGACAATATCTGAGATTAGGGGACATGGTTCGTCGAATCGAATGATAATGAGCTCATGAGATGCCAACGCGCTAATGTCAAGAGACCGAATTAGCCGACCAACTTTTACTGATAGAATTTACAAGCCCCTGCCATTATCTTTGCGTCACCATTGATACGAAAATGACTGCGATTGCCAGAAATCATTATTAAACGGATCCTGGGTAGGAAAACAATTTTTTGATTTTATTCCCCAATAAAATCGAAATGTCAATGATCGGAATATTTTCGGTCGATGCAGATATTACTTTAATAATAGAAATTTCGAGTTTAAAAAAATGATATGGCATTTAAAGTAAACGTATACCTGGCCGGGTTTTAAAAGAAAAGTAATGAAATGAAGTAATGTAAGAATGAAGCGACAAGTAACGAAGGACTAGAAATTACTTCGAAGTCTATTCGATCCTTTACATGACCATTCGTGTGTCCATTTGTGTGTCCATTTGTCTGTCCATTTGTATGACCATTTTTGTGCCCGTTCGTCACATTAATTGGTTTCTCATTCATATTTCCACTTCTATCTCCATTTTCATGACCATCCTTACAACTGATCCCGTTTATTCCGTTCATTGTGGCAGTGTTTAATTATTCTCGATTACAAAATACTAGAAAAACTTATAATTGTCCGATCGCACGATCAACACACCGATTCAATAACATTATAAAGCACCAACGAGGAGACACTGTTCAGTTACGACTTAATTGCCTTGTTTTTTTCCTTCACTGTCGACGACTTGAACGATGCTTTATCATCTACTAGTTAATCCCCCTTTTGAGAATTGACAGTTGATCGATGAGCTCTGTCACCGCTGAATCCACTTTGTTCCGGTTTGAAGAAGAATTAACAGTAGACTTTACACCGTAGTTTTTGTATCACATTGAAATCTTTGATATTCAAATATAAAGATAAAGTCTTCACTCGGACGAAATTTTATTAGCACGGATATATATTCGATTTCCAGTCACAGGATTTATTTCAGGGTATCACAAAAAGAATTTTTAAAATAATTAATAACGAATTAATTTCATTAAACTGAGTTTAATTAGACTCTGCTATGCAAATTCTCTGAGATCCCAATCGAATCAAACAGGCACTGTAATTCACTCAAATGATTCTTCGAACGAACAAGTTTCTTCAACATTCCTCTTATGTTTGCCACCGTTCGACCGGTGCACCAGCAATCTTGGCAGTGACTGTGGTAGGTTCGGTCCCACTCTCTTGTCAAACTGTTCTTCACTTCCTCCAACTGGGAGATCAAGCTTGACGGGTTTGAGTGATTTGGGTGTCGGTAGATCTTGCGCGATCACTCGATGATTCCAAGTGGTGTAAGATGATGTACGAGTGCGGCAAGGCAAAGAGTATCACTTGCGGAGACTCGATATTGACTGGAGCCAATTCCGGTTTTATCTACGAGTCCTCTCTCTCTCGCTGTTGGCTCTCGTCGATTGTGCGTACACTGTGCCCCTCCTCTCATTTTCCCTTCGACTAATGACCAGGAATATTCAGTACACGCGATACACTTTTTTCATTGATTAATAGATTTTACATATCACTACGTTCGAAGATCAATTGATTATTTAGAATAGATAAAACTGTGCTTCAGTAAATCGATGGAAATGTATCGACTCATGTATCGATACGAATCGTAAATTGTAGGAGGCCCTTATGGAAACTATCTAATATGTAAGACACTCGACTGTGTCCACGTGAATAGATTATCACCACGCGAATTCCGCGTCCCGATAAACTCGTTACTCGTGTCCACTATGATATTATTATTGCGTAATGATGGTCGCGATAAATTGGTGACGGCGACTGCCTATTATCACTTTCTAACGAGGCGAAATTTTCTCGTTTTGTTGTCCCTCTTACGGTTATATTGCTATCTAGAGGTCACTGGATCATTGGCTTTAGGGAAACTTTGTTAAAATAAAAATGGGTGTATGTATGATAATTTAGTTTCCTGTGTGATATATGTGAGTCATTGACGTTGTATCATCTGACTGTGTCGTCTATTCCTGTTCGTGTAATTATAGGAGAATCAAAACCTTTGTTTTGCTATGCCTCTTCGTGTGTCTTATCTCGCATTTAATTAAATGTATTACGTACGAACGTAACGAAGCATTATTATGTTTTATGGGAACGATTAAGGCTTATGATTCGACGGTTTTTTCCGCACGGCCCAGAAATGTTTTTTCAGCTTTCCTTACAAGTACAAGCAAAGTGTGTTCTGCCAGAGATAAAACCTTTCCAGCAGCTCTTATTTGCTAGCTCATTTCGCAAAGAATCATCGGAAGCTGGAGGGGTGCGCAGAGTGCAAAGGGTTAACAGAAAACAGGGGGACATAGTTTTCCTACGATAAGAAGTGCGAGGGAACGTGGAGGATTATACTTGACCCAACGTCTATCGATTACGACAGCACGATAATGAGCGATTTCACGGGGCCCCTATTCAAAGGCTTATGCAGAGATATAAATGCTTAATTATATAGCATTCCAACTGCCAACTAATTGGATCGGCTGCCTGACACATTATGTGTATACCTGACCCAATAGTAAGCATTACACTCGAAAGGGCACAATGAAATTGCAATGGAAATGCAATT
Source organism: Ectemnius cavifrons (assembly GCA_964023945.1). Taxonomy (NCBI): domain Eukaryota; kingdom Metazoa; phylum Arthropoda; class Insecta; order Hymenoptera; family Crabronidae; genus Ectemnius; species Ectemnius cavifrons. The sequence goes on along the minus strand of OZ030383.1, from coordinate 11,181,181 downwards.
TTTGTTAATATTTCATTTTAGAAATAAGTATTATTTACCCTATTCATGAGGGTATAATGTTCTAACTCTCTCAAGTGTAACAGTGTAGATTACAGAACGAGAAGTAGATATGGTCTCTCAAAGTCAGCCAGATGCGCATGGATGTAGGCCGACGCGTGAAGTAGAAAGGGTAAGTGAAAGCCAGACGGAGCTGTTAATATTCTACAGTTCAGAATTCTCTGCGTGGAGAGTAGATGAATTAACTGTAGAAGTCGCCAATAACTACAGTTGGTATACTAACAATTCGATTTTAGAAGAACTCTGTAACCGACCAAGCACTTCCGAAACAGAGCGCCCTCACCTGCGTGAGTAGTAGCACGCGTGAACTCATACTGTGCCGTGCTGTCTTTGTGATAACAAGTGTTCAAATTCACTGCGGTCTCAACCAAAAGAAAAACATAATTTTTTATGCAACTTCCCACATTTTCTCGAATCCGTCGTTATTTTATATTTTTCACTGTTTTAAGTAGTTTTTAATTGTGGGAACAGTGAACTGTACTTGGTGAATAAAGCAATCTATAGACTTGATGTTTTCGACAGATAAATTATGATAATGAATGGATAAGTATTTTTGCGATAGTCCTATTGTAATTTGTAACAAATATGAAGTACTTTCGGTAGATGAATCATAAATAACTATCGCCAAGGGAAACTACCCTTTTTCTTCAATATTAGATAACAATTGCGTGTCGCACATGATGCTTTTTCTATTTCGTTAATTTTACAGGAACTCATTGGATAAATATCTTTAAGACCCGCCCTGTTTATCGATCACCCAACAATGCGAAACGATTCCAAGGATACATCCTGTTGACGTGGGGTTCTTTTTTACGCAGGACCATTTACGCATGAGGGGATCTTCGCAGTTCGGCATGTTAACTATGGCCAGGAACGTAGGTGTCTCATAAGATAACAGGTTCTAGCGTCGTCCTTTTCTAGATGATCAGAAAGTGTTGGGTTCTTCGTTTCACGGTGAAGAGTGTGCTCAACGGTATCTCTACGTCGTGCTTGGTGAAAGCCATCCAGTAGAACAGTAACCCGACGCTCGTCCACTCCTTCGTCTACTCATTTCTCTCCGCTCTCCGGAGCAACACTCATTCGTAATGAGACCGTTACTTTCTGTATTTCCAGTTATAATTGTTATCTTCGCAGCGGCTGTTAGTTGTGGTGAGTAAACATTTGAGAAAGTCAATCTTCATCTTATTCGAATTGGACTCGACTGTGTTAGTAGTGGAATTATTATGATTTTTCTGTAATCTTCTAAATTGGAGCTCTCTTTCGCGTCAAATAGCAGCGATTGTTGCAACACTCTGATAATTCAAGGATTGCCGCCGGTTATAATCGCATGGTAAATGGATCTTGCGGTAAAAGTGAGAGTTCGGAATGCGTTTGACATTTCCGTAGCCTGCGCAGCCAATGTTATTGTCTGACATTTCTACGTGACCCTTGGCTAAGAGAATTTCTAGTCCTGCCAAGTTTCAGGTCAAATATTGCTCGTAATTCTATAATTGTTTTCGAGAAATGTCGCCTTCATCCTCATTGTTGTTTCCGTTAATTTTTTTCGTTGTTTAAATTCACTGGATGACTCATTGTCAGTCGTGTGGAATGCTTAAGGAGGGCCGGAATTAACGAATTTTTTTCCTCAAGCCTCAGGTATGTCGAACAATAGGAAAGCGATTGTGTGCTACGTCGCCACCTGGGCCCACTATCGCGAGAATCATGGCAAATTCGAATTGAAGGACCTTCGTCCTGAGCTTTGCACACATTTGGTTTACGCTTTCGCCGGATTAGATACGAATTCATGGACGATTAAGAGCCTTGATCGTTGGCTGGATATCGATATTGGAGGTACAACATCGGAGAATAAGTCATTCATCCTCCAATCCTCTAATAATCATCATTACTCGCATCAGGTAGCGGAACTTACAAAGCAATGACGAGCTTGCGCCAAGCTTATCCAGATCTTACGGTATCCTTGGCGATAGGTGGTTGGAACGAGGGTAGCAAGAATTATTCATCCTTGGTTAAATTTCCGGAGAGAAGGAAGAAGTTCGTCGACAGTGTCGTTAAATTTCTCGGGTATCAAATTTTGTACCACATTGTTAATCCCTTTTGTTGAATTCGAGGAATATGGTCCTTGAAATCATGATCTTGATTTTCAGACAGTACGGATTTAATGGCTTCGACTTGGATTGGGAATTCCCGGGGGAACGCGGTGGAGATGAAAGCGATAAGGAGAACTTCGTCGCTCTAGTAAAGGTCTGACTCGAAAGTAGAATACGTCTTTCGGATGTAACTCGATTTCATAAGGATCATACGATAATTACTTTCTTTTAGGAACTGAGCGATGCTTTCAGAGGAAGACGCTATCATTTATCAGCGGCAATAAGTGCTAATATACAAACTATCAAGAATGGATACAACATCGTCGAACTTTCGAAATATCTCGATTACATCCACGTAATGACGTACGATTATCATACCAGCTGGGAGCGGAAAGTTCTCCCCAACGCACCATTGAGAAGCGCCGATGGTTCCAATGTGGAAAACACTTTGAAATTTTTACTGGATGAAGGAGCACCGCCGAATAAGCTAATAATGGGTGTAGCTTTCTATGGAAGGACTTTCGAGTTAATGGAACCATTAGAATCACTAAATGAGAGTCCTGTAGGTAAAGCTTGTACTCAAGAAGGATTCCAAGGTCCATACACGAAACAAGATGGTTTTATGGGTTACAACGAGGTAAAATATACTTTGGATAAGTAATATACTATAATATTAATATACTATTCTCAAAATAGATTTGCGAGGAATTGGTACAAAATCCGAATAAGTGGAAAACTGGATGGGATAACACGGGAATGGTGCCGTATATGGTTAATGACAAGAAAGTCGTCATATACGATGACCTTACGAGTGTCACTGCGAAGGTAAATTCAAATATCGAAGGATTTACTACAATTGTTAAGTGTTGGTAGAGTCAAAAACATTTGATTTCAGGTGAAACTGGCAAACGACTTAAATCTCGGTGGCGTAATGATATGGAGTATTGATACAGATGATTTCCGTGGAAAATGTGCTGTTCTACCTCAGCATAGCGTCGGATCAACAGCCAATTTTCCTTTAACCAGGATTATCAAATCAGTTCTCATCGATACCGCGCCAGAAACTCCAAAGAAAAAGAAAGAGGGAAACAATTCCGCCGAGAGATTTAGTTTCAGTTATGTAATTCTTTTAATAGGACTCGCAGTAATTTATGCACGAGCAAGACTGCTGTAATTATTATAAATATTATGTTCCTATGACTTGTAAGCTGGTGATTTATTATGTTCGAATAAAGTAATTGATATGTCGGAACGAGCTCCTTGTAATGCGAGTTTTATATATTACAAATTGAATTACGAGCGCACAAGAAGTGCAAAGAAGAGAGAGAATGCTGAATCGCAATCGTATTATAATCGGCATTGTACTGTCAAGTTTACAGCCGATTTAATTCACACACTTTGAAAGCGAATGCCTTCGGGGAGGAATGAAAAAAGAAATAAAACCGGCGCCGCTACATGTGGGAGGGTGGCGCCAAACTATTGTGCAAGATCGGTAGTCTCGAAAGCCGCTTAAGGTCGTTCAGGCCTTCTCCGTTATACGATCGAGTTCAATCGAACCTTACTGCAATCTTTGATGCTCGAGATAAGTACAGAATTTGACCACCAAATGAAAGACATGTTGCCAACTTTTAAGATTCCACATTGCGAAGGGAAAAGGATAGATTTAAATACGAAACGTTCTACATTTGATCCTTGATAGCAGTTATCGATCTTGAGGTCATATCGAATGGCTAAAAAGTTTGCACGCCTTACATAATCACGAATACACGTGCACGCGCAATGTTTACGTGGCGTGTGGAGGTAGGCGGTGCCACGGATGTAACACCCCGCTCCAGTTTGGAAGTGAATGTTTGTTATGAAAAAATGTGGGTCAGTAATTTCGGGGTTCCCTACAAGTGCGAGCGCGGCGGGTGACCGTCAGTGTCATGTTACGTCGAACTCTTTCGCAAAACTCTCTATTTTCACGACCGTACATTAAATACAAAACGTCCCCAATGAAAGATAACGTGGGAACTAATTAAAATTTGCAAATCAATTTTATAATCTCGCCACTCACACTGTTACTTCGCCGGGAAATAAATGCACACGTGCGCGGGCGACCTTAAACGGAGATAATCATCAAGGTTTCGAGAATCAATCGACAGCAGAGGTGTAACGCCGGGGGTATAGCGAAACTCACCATCGAAAAAATTCCTTCACCTTTCAATGCCGGTTACCACCGATCCAGTAAACTATCCCACGAACCTGAATTTACCTTTCAAAGGCACGTTTCATCGGCGGTCAGTCAGTGCTCGACATTCGACTCGGAAGGAACCCCGAAAATTGAATCGTGTTGATTTCAAAGATACGACTTTAAACATCAACCTTCGATAATTCAATTACAACTTCATAAGCAAACACAAGATTTGCATCAATGTTCGGGGATTTCTGTTCGTCCAGTGTTGCGGCACAAATCATGTGGAGATATTTATTTATTAGTGCAGGTAAGGATTTGTATTTGAAAGAAATATGATGGAAATATAATTTTTTTGATATATCTCAGTCACTTTTGGAGTCGTTTTCGCTGGACACTATCTGAACGCTGACGGAACACCCTACGATCCTTATCACGATTTGCATTTGCCGCATTATCCGCCACTTTATCCAACCTATCACAGAGTACCCCATACAGGATTCTCGTGTAATGGACTAGGAAATCAATTGTGGAGTGATTTGGGCTCCCAATGTCAGGTGGGATGTTGTCCATATCAAATTTCAGATGAATCATCGTAATAAAGAATAAATTAATTAATTGGAGGTTAATTTTCAGGCGTATCATCTATGCTACAACCACAATTTAATTTCAAGTCATCTCTGCGGAAATGGAACCCTATTCAACCAACAATTCCAAGCCTGTGATCATTTCTACAACGTTCGTTGTGGCAGCCCTTACGAGGATCTGTAATATCACACATCTCCCATGCATTTATACTCAAACCTTATTTCATTAAATCACAATCATCCGACTGAAAGAATAACTGTACAAATAAATAACCTGTATTACTAGTTACGAAATAATTTAATGCTCGTCTCATGGAATCCCACGTTTATACCCAGAAAAATTGCAACAGAAACGAAAGAATTGTATAGGAAACAGTAGAATTACCAATTCGAAATCGTAATATGAAGGAAAAGCTCGCACGCACTGTTAACGGCAGCACTTTCTTTGTCGAACTGTGGAAAGCAGTACCGCTAGACTCGGCGTCGCTGCGTTAAATGTAGTAATATGCGCGCCGGCCAATAACAATCGAGCGTGACGTCACTTAATCCGCGGGAAAACGGGTCTACTTTGCCCGCGAATTCCAGCCAATGAGGGGGCAGTAAATTTTGAAATATCGCAATATCGATTCTGCAAACGATAATCGATATATCGAACTGAGTGCGATGGACGCTAGATGACATTTCAAACGTTATTCACGCTCAGACAACAATCATGGCGGCTCTGAATAAAGGCGATTGGTATACTCCTGCACCTTTTTGGCATAATGGCCCGGCACCAGCGGCAATTTACAATTTCCCTGGTGGTTCCACGGTTTCCAGTGCCGGAGGCTTCCAAAGATCACAGTAATGTCTTGTTTCTTCTAATATTTCTCTCTCTCATCACAAACACCCTTCAAAATTGCATGTCACGTTAACTTCGCCGGCCTCGAATTTACTTTCATCGATGATACCAATGTTTCTCGTAATGGGAAATCGTAAATTCTCAGTGTCCGTGGAAGTGACCTGATAGATTTAATATATTTTTACGAGCAGAGCTCCGATGACAACGGGTACATCGGTGATAGGACTTCAGTTCAAAGATGGGGTTATAATAGCAGCTGATGTCTTGGGATCCTATGGCTCGTTGGCTCGATTCAGAAATCTCGAACGTATTATGAAAGTCAATGACAATATTATCATCGGTGCCGGTGGTGATTATGCAGACTATCAGTGCCTGAAGAGCAGCATCGAGAGAAAAATGTAAGTAGCATTCTAGCTGACTTGTTTTTGGTAGAATTTATATTTCTCATAATTAATTTCCATGTTGTTCTACTTCTAGTCTTGACGAAGAATGCTTGGATGATGGATTCAACTTGAAACCCAAAGCTCTCCACTGCTGGTTAACTAGAGTAATGTACAACAGCAGATCTAACTTCGATCCGTTTTGGAATAACTTTATCATTGGAGGCTTGGATGGCGATAAACCGTAAATATGTTTCTTTTATTGAACTATTGATGAAATAACAATTTTATTACCAGAATCTCATATGAAATGTGTCTGTGTAGATTCTTGGGTACCGTTGACAAGCTTGGTACAGCATATAAAGATCCAGTAATTGCAACTGGGTATGGTGCTTATATGGCTACCCCATTACTAAGGAAACTCTATGAGGAAAATAAGGAGATGACCAAGGAACAGGCCATTGAAGCCATTTACAAAGCTATGCAAGTTCTTTTCTACAGAGATGCCAGATCATTCCCCAAGGTAAAGTATTAAATACAAATATAATGAAATAAGTGATGATCAATGAATTTGCACATGTTTTTTGTTTATAGTATCAACTGGGAATACTTAGCAAGGAAGGAGGCGTAGAAATTCAAGGGCCAATTACTTTGGATAGCTATTGGCAACCTGCTCTCATGTAAATCTAACTATGTGCATACTTATTCTTAATAAAAGTCTTTATTATATAATTCTATATAGTTCGATCCAATCACATTAGACTGTAGGATATATATTTACATTCAGTAAGTTAATACTTCGTAGCCATCTTCAGTTATTAAAATGGTATGCTCGACCTGAGCGGTACGAGCATTGTCTATTGTCACGACTGTGAATCCATCCTCTAATATTTCCACTTCCTCACTACCCTGTGTTAACGCTGGTTCAATCGTGAATGTCATTCCTGGTTGCATTCTACCAGGATAGTCATTTGCTAAAATCATATTATAATTAACAATCCTTGACAAAATATCTACCTCACAATTCATGATTTAATACATACCAAAATGATAGATACACGGTTCTCCATGAAAGTATGTTCCAATTCCATGTCCTGTCAATGCTGGTACCACTTTGAATTTATATTCTTCAGCAATCCTTTCTATAGTATTGCCAATAGTAGAGAACTTTTCATTCGGTCTACAAATGTCAATAGCAGAATCTAGACACAATTGGGTCACATTTATAAGCCTTTTTGCTTCAGCATCACAGTCTCCTACTTCGAACATCTTGGAGCAATCACCATGATATCCATTGAGGTAAACCTGAATGAAGTCATGAAGTTTTATATTGTCTCATTAAATTTCATGACTCGATAGATCTTGGAAGACGTACCGTTACATCGATATTCAGAATATCGCCATCCTCCAATGGCCTGCTGTCTGGTATCCCATGGCAAACAACATTATTAACACTGGTGCATATTGATTTTGGGAATGTACGATAATTCAGTGGACTGGGATAAGCTCCATTGTTTATAATCATTTCGTGAACAATAGTATCAAGTTCATCTGTTGGAATGCCCGGCTGGAAACAGAAATTCATTATCCCAATTCTAATATATCTTGTATTAACTTGATCATATCCAAGTATAACATACTTTCACATAAGGTTCTATACTTTGCAATACACGTTTAGCAAAATTACAACTCTCCCTCATACATTCTATTTGGTTCCCATTCTTAATTTCTGGCTTTTCCGGTCCCTTTTCAGGAACAGAACTTTTACTGTAAGAAGGCTGTGGAATATAGGAAGGCACAGTCTTCATCTCTGATACTGTCCATGGTTCAACCAGATGATAACTTCCAAACCTATTGTTTATAAGACTCTCAGACTTCTTGTTCTGTAAACAAAGAATTATCCAGCTCGTATAATCACTTAAACATCTAACGTTAATAATGAATTAAATACATTGTAATTTCTTTGAAGAAAAGTCTTGCACAGTTCCTTCAGTTTGTATCGCAATTGACGCATGCCAGTGCCTGATTGCATTCTGCAAGGAACACAGGATATTAACTTAACAATTCTAGATCACCAAAAAGTTAAACAACTTATTATTACTTTCGTTTTTCGCAATGTAAATCACAGTAAAAAGGTAATAGAAGAAGGATCAGTGCGTAGTGCGTATTTGTGCGTATAAGCCTAAGCTCATCGTCACATCGGTAATGTAGATGCGTGGCTAATTAATTCGATATATTTAGTTATACTTCCCCGCCGCGATTAAATGGTTTTCCAAAGTTCCCTGATCTTTCGTATTAATAAAAAATTTATTGGTAGAAGCCGGCACTTTACCGTACTCATAAAATTTTCATTTTTTCACAACGCGTCAGCTGTCTGCTTGTGCTTGCCGGGAAAGCATGGTTTATCAGTACGAACACAATGAACTAATATCTTTCCACTCACAATTAATGCATCCTGTGAGTTATTTATGTAACTGCATGTGCGTTCAAAGAAGTCAATGTGAGGAAAATCGAGAAAGGATAGAATGCCGGTATTAAAATCTGCCGTGAAAATGTGCACGAGGGCCTGAGCAGTGCTTTACAGATGGATACAGCTTCAACTTTTAATTGTAATGGGCGGGTGAATTTTAATGACTGGCTATTAAGCAAGGAGAATTTGTTTATAAACGCCGAGCTTGAAAATGAGCTCTATCCACTGGAACCGAATGCATTGTCCTCGGTTAAAGTGGATCTCTTCGACCGAGAACTACCGCTCATAAGCACTGTTTTGGAGTTGCAGCACTTTGTCAAATCCATTGAGTAAGATTTCACCTGTTTATCCTTGAAATCAGCTAGCTTGGACTCTTACGCCAATGACTACACTTTTGCAGAATGCAGTTGAAAGTGCTCTCCAAATATGAGCAGCAGTCACAATTTTTTTCGTCCGGATCCACGGAGATAGATTTTTATCATACCAGACATATTGTATGCAGATTTCTTAGTTGCATTCGCATTTATTTGAATAGGTAGGTTCTTCCTGTTACAAGACACTGTTAATCTTTGTGCCTTGTTCATCAATTGCCTCATTCTATTTTAGTATTAAATGGAATATTGAGAATTTCAAGCTTGTGAAACCTAACATCGAGGAGGATTTTAATTTCTTATTTATTACCATGAAACGTTTCCTTAAGAGACTGAAGGACATACCCTTTTCGACATTCCAATTTGCGCCTTCTAATGTGGGCAACAAGGTTCTTATCAGAAAGATGTATGATAGAAATAGTTGTGTAAATAGATTATGTCTTACAATCATTTATTACAGAGTACTCAACCAGAATATCATTTGTATCATACACATTTGGAAGTCAGATGGCATTTAGTTATGTTAACATATTCACGTAGTATGTCCCTTGAATATTCTGGAGAAATTGAGCCGGAACAAGTTGATAGTGTTTTGGGTCCTATTATTAAAGATCTTGTATATATTTCTATGATGATATTTGACAGGGTAAAGTACATTCTTTTTCATAGAACTGATCGAATATTACAGTTTTTAACAGGATACAGTCATTTTTTTTCCAGACTCTGTTAATAGATATTAGAATGAAATCGCCATTTAATTGTACCTGCGTCCGTGAACTGTGGCTTATGCTACAAATATTTATTGACACACTTTCTCAGAGAATAAACTCAAAGGTAATGAGGAGCTTAATATTATTATGGTTGCACAATGGTGGCAAGTGTAAATTGGACAATTTCTTGCAGGCATTTTGGGATTATGTTAATGATTGTATTCATGAAGTAATGAAAAACACTATGGCCAATAATGAACCATGTTTGCCTCATCCAACAGATGATACTCTTCCTTTCTGTCGAAATCCAGAACTGTTTTCAGTGTGGTTGTTATACCATCTCTCACTTTTATACGGATATAGTATCGATGGTATATACTTGGAATCAAAATGTTCAAGAGTAAAGTATACAAAGATTAGAACACTCAGTGTTTTTCATACGGATAAGTTATTAGACGGTTTTATTTCAATTTCCATATAATCAAAGATTCGTCCCAGTGATGAACATGTTGAGAGAATTTTAAAGAAGTATGTGGGCAAAGGTGGTAAGGAGGGTGAACGTGATGGGATCGACGAGGAACTAAATATAATGATACCCATGATAAGCCACCTTGTAATAAAGTGGTGGAAGCCAAAAACATCGATAATCTCACTTTTATGGGATTGCTTTCACAAAAGATTAGATGTTCCATTTTTATTACAAACTTCTGGCCCCTGGACAATATCTCTCGAGAAGTATGATATTTATTTTATTCTTCTTATTCATTTCTCCTACATTTTTAACATCAGCTTATTTTCTTCTTGGTAGAAAAAGTGCTGCTGATATCCTTAAACAAGTAAGAGATAGAATTGGCAGTATAGAATATGTCTCAGAATCCAGTTACTCAACATTCTTACGCTTGTTGGGGACTTTTTTAAAGAAATATTATATATCCGATATAAAATATTGGAATCAGATAAAGGGTCGAATTTATTCCAAATTTTCCAAGAGCAAAGTGCAAGAGTTCTCCGCGTCTGGACTTTACAACTTCATTTCGTTATTTCTAACATTGGCTGTCGCTACCGATACAATAAATGTTGTGAGTATTATAGAATGAACAATTAAGATAAGTCAGGATCATAGACTAAATGTACTTCTTACAGTGTTCAGTAATGTTGGATCTCTTGCCATCGATAAAAGAATTCGATGCAACAAACAGCAAGAAACATAATCTAATTTGGAAGGGGAGATTAGCGGTACTTCTCTTGTACAATGATCTCAGGCTGAGTTTGGAGAATATATCAGGCCCCTTTATTGAAACGGTATACTTACTGAAAAACGAGCATTTCACTTTAGTTAGGACGATCCTAAATTCCTAATTTACAGGTAAATGCAATAAGCTGCAGAAAAGATGAGGCAGCTCGTACCATGATGACGAACTTCGTCGATGTCTTTAGTGTTATTCTTTCGTGTTCCCAAAACTTGGATTTGGGCGAGCACTTATTCCTCGGCGGCTGGGTCGACCGATATTTATTAGAGTGCTCGAAAAGGATGTCTGCAACTTTAATTAGGGTGTTAGTAAACATCTTTGAGAAGTGTATTGAACTGAATACTGGATCATCCAAGTTAGGTGGGTGAAGTTACAGTTCAATAGCCTGAATTATTATGTGAATGATTCTTCACTTGCACGTCTATCTACAGAAGGAGTTTCGAAAATGTTAGACGGCCTTTGGTGTTATGTTGCGTGCAGAGTGCGACAGCTAGTTTTTGATCCAGCTTTCACCAAAGAACATTATCGAGACCTTTCCAAGCTTGCTGTTCTATTCACAGTAGAAGCTATTAGGGATCCAGTAATAGCAAAGAAGCACAAGCATTCGGCAATGTCTTTGTTCAATCACTTTGCTTCCTCGGTTATCATCAAAGACGTGAGGTACTAGCTTGAAGATTTTTTTAGTGTTAAATAAAAAGCAATTGTACAACATTCATCTTTTGTAGAATAACACGAGCCTTTCTTTCGCTCATATTGAGCCAAGAGGAAGCGATAGAAAGTTTAAGGATGGAGATAAAGAATTTCAATATCATACTTGTACAGTCTTGGATAAAATGTTCAATATTGGGTCGCGATGAAAACCAAAAAGAAATTGAACCACTTAAGAATTATATCATAAAGTTGGATGAAATCAAACAGATTCTATTAACGTCACAAGATCTTCATGAATTTCGAAATAGTGACGAGAGTATTTTAATATTTATTATGTGTTCTATGAAGAAACGCACTACCCTCCAGGTACGTGATCCAGCACGTATTAAATCCATATCATATTATCAGAATGAAAGCATTGGTATCCCATACAGACAGAGCAAGAACAGCTTCAGTTTGATTTGAAGTGGAGGCAGTATTTTAATCACATAGAGAAATGGATCCTCGTTCCAATAAACGATGAAACGAAAGAGACAGAACTTGCATTCTGGATATATCGATGTATCGGAACGTTGATTCTTTGCACCGCTCCAATGTTGTACATAAAAGTACGTAAGTGTAACGAAACGATAATTTTTGTTGTATGTATCTAATTACATTACAATGTTTTTGCAGAATCAAGCGACGAATTTACTCAGAACACTGCTAAATAAAGCAGTACTACTGCCGGAAAATTCATCGCAATTGTATATAAAAACTCTAGGGAAAAAGATCTTTTCAATGATAATTCTTGGCATAGAGACGCTAAATGTAAAGGGTGATATATCATTACAGGCATTAGTGCGAGATCTCTTTGATCAGTATATGCCAGTTTTGATCATTCCAGTTAACGATACCAGCAATAATTTCAAAGTATCAGATGCACTGCTAAAGTGTTTCCGCGATGCAAAGATGGAATTTGTACGCTTCATTATTGAGATGCTCATGTCGAATTTTTTTACGATGTCTATTGATAACACTATGCACAAGCAGTCATATCTTGTAATCGCACTTCTACAAAATTTATTGAGGGGCGATAAAAACTATGCAAGTACTATGATCGAAAACATAATGACGATTTGCGCACCTTGTGTTTTCTGGTGTTATCTTAAAGTCCATGACCATCATCCTCATAGGCAACATACTGTAGAATTTATAAGTAACGTAGTTTCAAATTATCATTATAAACAAGTTAATGTCATAAGGTGAGTGATCTCGTAAAGTTTCTCTATGACACACTTACCCTATAATGATTAACTTTACAGGGAAAAATTTTATAATTCCATATCTGGGGTAATTTTAAAATCCTTGACGGTATACCAGCAAAGATCATTCGAGCTCTTAAGATCGATATCGAAAATTCAGATGGGTATAATTGTGAAATTAACACCAGACATCGAAAATATAATAAAGGATCTGGAAAGATATAGGCGACCGAATGCGGCATCATTAAGGTATGGTGTATATATAAATCTTTGTGTTCTATTAACTATAACACAATTTCTTCGATTTCAGGTATTCATGGACAGAGCTCCAAACTTTTATGAGAAGTGGGGCCAAGGCTGTGTAATAAGTTTAAAAAGTTTTTATTAATAAATAGCAATCCTACAGTAACTCGAATGTTGCGATGCACTTAAAAACTGATCATTCTGCGTCTTCAAGCTGTATGTTATGCAAACCAAAGTGTCCTTAAAAGTTCTATGTTATTTTGTAAAAGCATGAGATGTTCTCTTACAGACTAACGCGTAAATACATAAAAGCGCGAAGAACGTCATCGTACTGTCATTACAGTACTAACTGCCAGACGCACAGAGTTTGGATCAAATTGTACAAAAGACAACCATTCCCTTTGTAAGTAGCAAATTGTACAGCTTGTATGGAAAACAAATATACTCTCCTCGCGTCTATTTTCGATGCGAATGTCTCGAACGATGATGTTTCATTGGCATACTAGTTGTAGTACCGGGGGGCGATCGTCATCCAATTAATTCTAATCTTGAGATCGCGTTACGAACGGCATTTCGTAAGCTTTGTTCTGCATTTCCATTCAATAATGATTCCAGTCTCTCTACATAACTATCAATATTCTGTAACGTGGCTCCTTCGTGCGTCCCTATAATAGAATGCAGAATTACACATTCCAGTATTAATACTTTAGGGCTAAATGAATTCAACTTACCTGGAAGTGGTATGGTTGCAAAGCATCCAGCTAATTGTGAACGAAGGGAATCTAAATGGCGCTGGAGGGCTTGATTTGTAGTCCGTTGTTGATTGGTTTCTGATTCTAGGCGATTTACAGCTGCATATAGACTATCTACATGTCGTTGAAGAACAGCATTCTGTGCTTCATAATCTGATGTAGCTTTCCTTAGTTGCCGCAATTCAGCTTCACAAGCTGTGGAGAAAAAGCAGATATTAGAACTTGCGGTGCTCGCAAAAGATTAAATATATTCTTTACCTTTATTGTGATCAAGGAATTCTTCTGTAAAGATGGGGATGTCAAATCCTGTGAAGTCATTATCCTTCTCTTGAATATCCTGCACAGAAAATGTTTATTTAGTAACACGATTACCATATAATCATCAAAATATTGCAATCAGATGTCCATACATTTTGTTCAGAGTTGGCATCAGTTCCATTTCGTTCCCTCTTACTTTCCTGTTGCTTCTCTGATGATTGCTTCTCACTGAATAATCGATAGGCCTCAGTCTGCTTATAGTCACTGTACTCACGATTATAGCGTTCCTTATCCTGCTCTGCAGCATCTAAATATTGCTGTAAAATGTTCAGGCTTACAGATTATTGTATTTGAATAAAAATACAAAGATTTACATTCACAATACACACCTGCTTCTGATCAGTAGGCAGACTACTCCACTCTGAAGCAAGTAGTTTTGTAATTTCAGCGAAAGAGGATGTAGGATTATCAGCTCTGACTTTTTCTCTTCTGTCATTCAAAAACCTGAAAACCCAGACAATCAATCCATCAATGATTCTAGAAAATATTGATAGATCCCATTTGTCATTGCTCCTACTCTTACCTGAAGTATCCTGTGAGTGGTTGTTTTGGAGCAGTAGCATCCCTGGGTGCCTTCTTTCGTTTCTTAGCCCTATTAGTTGCATTGGAAGTACTATTACCAGTTGGTGGCCCAGCATTCTTCTTACTGTTAGCATCCCCAACTGAATCTGGAGCCTTGTCTTCTACACTGGCTGGTGACTTATCTGACAAACGTACATCTCTATCATTGCAAGTCCTTTTTCAACAAACACAATAGCACTGATGAGCACAAAGTCTTAATTACTAGTAGGATCCTCGGCTTCCCCGTTGAATGTTGGTTGTTCAGCACTACCATTGCCTTCAGGTGCATCGCTCGCCGGGGCATTCTCGCTCATGCCGTAGCAATTAATAATACAACTCGGGATCAATTACTTTAATCGTTTTGTCGGCTCTCACAGAGAAGGTTAGGCTCCAAATGATTGTAGGTTCGGCGCATAGGCGAACTCGTACTCTCCAGCTTGCGCGTATGAAATATAGTAACTCTCTCACTTTTTCTCGGAGAAACAGGTAGATAAATACAGATTAACTAATATCGCACTAGAACCAGGGCAGACTCGATCACAACATGTGCGACTTCTGTAAACAGGATGCACAAACAGGAATCGCTGACTTGCGATCCAGATTGCGATTCTGATGCGCAGAACTCAGTGAAAACATGAAGACGGACGCCAATTTAAATACTCGATGATTTTCCCGCCCTGTGTGTCATCTGGCGGATAAACGAATATTCAGAGCGTGAGTTTATCCTGTTGTTATTATTTCTTAACTATGTGGTTGTTAGGTTTTTAATAGCTGTTATAGAAAAGTCGTAAGTATCCATGATGGAGGTAAACAAATTACCATTGTGCATTTATTTACAAAACATCAGTCGTCATGAAGAAGTCTCGGTAACTTATTGTGCATCCTTGAGTGACTTCGACGTCTGTTTTCACTTACATCGCGAGGGAATCGGAGGGTTCGAAATTCATGTTACTTATATTATTAATAAAGTGGTATAAAACGGCGATCATTTAAAAAATTACATATATTTTGTCAAATAGTGCGACGTATTACTCTGGCTGCTCCGGCAAATTCTTGTACGTCTGTAAATTAGTCCACATGATTGAAGTATTGAACATTGTACGCGCTGCAACGAAAACGTCGGTGCATGCATGGTAGTAGCATTATTTGATCGATGAAAAATTA
This sequence comes from Ectemnius cavifrons, assembly GCA_964023945.1. Classification (NCBI taxonomy): domain Eukaryota; kingdom Metazoa; phylum Arthropoda; class Insecta; order Hymenoptera; family Crabronidae; genus Ectemnius; species Ectemnius cavifrons. The sequence continues at coordinate 11,165,322 of OZ030383.1, read as the reverse complement.
TAAGACTCTCTCAGTTTAGGGGCATTTCCGTTCTACTTGGCTCTTGCCACTTTCTTCGTACTCTTGACTTGAGATCCACATTTGTTGGAAGGTTCCTATCGACGCCAGAATAGAGCCTCCTATCCAAGCTCCGAATCGTCGTTCGGGACATCCATTCGCACTAATCAACTTCAGACGCATACTCGAAGGTATTCTCACCGAAAGATCCCTATTCAGTCGTTCAGGGAAACCCTAAAGAATACGAGAAGATTTTATCGATCTGTTTGATTTATTAATGCGTATCTAAATGACGTGATCAGTACCTGAATGAAGGAATTTCCTCCAGTTACAACTACATTTCCATAAAGGGCAGGCCTAACATCCACATCGCACATTCCTACACTAGTTGTGACAATGTGACCTACTCCCAGCATGGTATTTCCAACCATACCACCACGCATTTGTACCATACTAGGATCGAAGAGAGCCTCTGGTATCCGAAATCTTTCGCTTCCAAAGTCCTTAATAAATAATTCTCTCGTTATAGTGCAAATAACATCCAGGTTGTTCATTACAACTTTCGTAAAACGATAATACCTGATGGTACCCCGTTGGAAATTCGTATTGTACCGCGGGAATAGTCGAGACTATCTTTTCATCATATGGATTTTCTGCAACTTGTAATACTGTTGCTTGGAAGTCCTGAATAAGTTTCTTTACCATATAATTGTGCCAAGATTTTGTTACTTCTGGCAAAGTTTTCTTTTTCACCCATCTGGGCTTGTCGTGATCCTTTACTACTTCTTTACTACCCACCATATACGATGGTGATAGGTCAATATCATGGTCTTGCTGTTGTAAAATATATTTTAGGATCATGCGAATTATTGAACATTATTAATATGCTTGGTCGACAATACCTGGAGAAATTGTCTACATTGCATACTGATGTAATCCCCACCAAGCGGAGATTTCACTATACCCTGAGTCAATACAAATCCATCTTGCACAGGCACAGCAGATGTGTGTGTGGCACCACTATCAACAACAATGCCTGTAGCTCTGCCATTGGCAAAGGCAGCAAGAACTGCATTTTTAACAAGAAAGTAGGCTGGTACTTTGTATTTCTCAAACATCAGCTCCGTCAGTTTTTCTCTTTTACTACGTACATTCCATGGGGATTCAGAGAACAGGACTGGGTGATATTCAGCATCGGATTGTATTACTTTTGAATAAGTATAATCTAAGACCTATGCAAAAAAGAACATCTTTCTAATTTGGAAGATTCTTTTTATATGCTGTGTATCTCACCTTTTCAAAGTGATCCCAATCCTCGATCATTCCATCTTGCATATAGCTAACGACTTCCATATTTTTCCTTGGTACATGAAGGATTGTAGTGTCGATATAATACTTGGTGGTCCCAGATTGAGTTATATTACTATCCGGCTTCTTATCGTCGATTTCCATGGGTTCCACTTTGGTTGCTGTACTGTTTCCATCTTCTCCAACACCCACAACCGCTGGGATCTCTGCTTTCGGTGTGTCCTCCTGGGCATAACCCACTCTCAAAGAGTGATGGCCCAAATCAAAGACCAAAGCTCCGATCTCATCTCCACCATACAGCATTCCACCCGACATTACGATGTTTTAAAAAGGATCTGTTGCAAAAAAAAGTCAATACTACTCAACATGACAATGCTATGTGTCGCGTGCGTCACAACAACGTACTTTCGGACCACTCCTGTTTCGCAAAAATGTCAATAAGGAATTTAGTTGTGCATAGCTGAAATAGTTCGTGGTAAATCTTGTTTACAGTGGGTAGAAAATCGTGATTACATTACAAGAAGGTAACAACAAACGTTGGTGCCGGTTGGCAGTTCGGAGCCGATGTGTTATAAGTAGTCGCACAGTAGTCTGCTGGCACTCACCGTAGCTTCTCCAAAAAAATAACTGAACGAAGCGGCTAAAATCTGTATGCTTGTAGGCTACATGAACCTATATTTATGTATCTCTTTAAATGCACACAAGAGAACATAACCTGACATAACAAGGACGCTTAGATCACCGCCATAGGATACGCACTGCTTTAAAGTACGTCGTTGTTACAACTAGCTCGCATACCCTCCTGCGTACCGACATTACTTCTTGAAAGATACTGTAATTTCAATACACATTGCTCTACATCTCACAGAAATGGGAAAACAATTATAGCAAATAGAAAAAATCAAACATATCTTGGCATCAACGTTTTCTAATTCTATATTTCAAAGTTCGCTTTCCGAGGCGCCGGTAATCGTGTATTACCGACACGACTCGATGCAAATTGATCAACTCAAACGCCTAAGGAAGATCGATCGCATAATGATATTGAGGACTATTTCCATAAGAAGGTTCCCCACAGGAAGATCAAATTATCCGAGAAAGAAGGTTGAAGTAAAAAGAGTAATCGAGCTTGAGCCGTTGGAAATTGTCAGGATTCATTTGAATCACCACCTGCCACCGCTTAGTTAACGGTTCGGTCATTGGTGGCAGGGCGATCGCAGGACGTGCCACAAAATGGCGGTGGGAGTCAGACAGTCGGGCGACTCGAGACAATGCGGAGGTGTATAGCTGGCCCTTAGCCATGTTCCATCGTCGGGTACGCCAGTCGTTGGTGCGAAAATGAGTCTTGCGTTGGTGCGGGTCGAGCTGCTGTGTCGCGTGCGCCGGTGAGTCCAGGGTGATTGGTATGTGCTCGCCGTGGAGGACATTCTGTGCTGGTGGAGCAATCGCCTGAAGGATAATCTTGGCTGGGCTTTCGGAAGCGTCGGAGTCTGCGACACCCGCTGGCCCAATGGAGCCGCGTACTCTCGCACTCTCGTTGGCTTTGTTGACACTCGTCGCACAAGGTACGCCCGATTCATCTATTCCCGCGCCGCCCTAGCATTACTTTGATTGATAACTTGTCCAAAGACAGCGTCCGGTATATCATCCTTTGCTGATGATACTTCCCCTGGGGCATCCGGGATGCATTTAAATCTCGGGGAATGTATAATAGCAGCGCTGTCTCACGATCGCTCAGCTAGAAGCAGCCGCTCGTCCTGCGGGGATAGTATAATTACAGCGAGGACAATCGGCCGGAATTACAGGCTTCTCCGAGATCGCCGGAAAGATTCTTAGCGATTAAAAGAGGCAGAGTGCTTCTGCACTGCATCACTTTAGACTCCATCCACACTTTTTCTTTCTCCCTCAGCCTCTCTCTGTCTCTCTTTCTCGCGCCCGCGCTCCGTTTGTACCCCGCTCTCTTTCTCTCGCTCTCATCGTAGTAGTAGGCAAATATTTACGAGACCATTCTGCGATTTTCTGTTTGCTAATCTCTTAACGGCCCAGATTACGCCCGTGGAAACGATAAATTGGCGCTCGCCGATTTTTCGCCCGGCGAATATTAAACGAATCTGGAGCACACTGGTTTCGCTCGCTGGCTACACGGGCATCCTATTGAAATTCCCGGCGAACCAGAGTGTATTCCGCCCGCCCGATCGCTATAGAATCTCACCGGTGCGGAGAACTCGATCCTTTCTTTCAACTGGTTCTCCAGTTAAACCGGAATTTATGAGTTTGCCTTAGGTTTCGCGGACTAAGTGTAATGTTGTAAAACTCTCCGCCAGCCGATTCCAGGAGCGGAGGTTTCGTTTAACTCATTTACCATGGCAGCCGGCACCAAATTAAATAACGAGCAGTTTAGCAATCAGAACTCTTTACTGGCTCGGTTCAGCAAGAGCGACGGGGTTTGCGGGGGAAAGGGCAGAGCGTGACGGGGGCGTAGAAGGAAAGGCGCGCTCTCTCCCTCTCTTTCTCTCTTCGCTCCTTTTAATTAGATTCCACCTCGCCTCTCCTCCCGCTAAAAGTTCTCGCAGTGTAATTTCATCCCTCGAATTTTTCCGACCCACCACTTAATAGGTAGCGTGCGAGCGGCAAATATGCATTAGTCGTGAGGCGGACTACTGGAATTTCATCTGGAAAAGGCCCCGGTGTCTCTGGGCTGTGCCCGCGCGCACTGAGCACTGTGTTTGCTACTCGGGCGAATTTACATGGTGCCCCATAGATAGGCGGCGCGCAGGGTTGAGAGGCACTGCCGGCACGCACGGATGTAGCCTCTCTGTTATTGATGTCGAGAGAGAAGTTTAGCTCTCGCATAAAGGGGGGCTGATTCCCGGCCCGTATTTCGAACGGCGACGATTCCGAGTTGAACGTGCAACCCCCGGGGCGGTGTCGCAATAACGACACGCCACTGGGGTTCGCCCACCCCCCTCCCCGATAATGTGGCAATGAATCGTTCTTGCATCAAGCCGATCCCAAAGGACATTCTCCCTTCTTTTACAAAGAGAGAATAAAGCGACTGTGTATCCTCTCCTAGCTCTTCCTTCTGTCTCTAGTATCAAAGATTCATTCGAAAATTGCACAGCGTGCCTGGATATATCCTAGCCAGTGACCAGGCTTCGCTTTGCTTTCCTGGTACTCTTGGCGACCGCAAACATTCAAAACAACAAGCGATTGCAATCGGTCAATTCCGGCACGTGTGCGAGAGCTCCACTCTGTGAAGAGACAACACACTTCGAGAGCACTTTTCCACCCCTTTCTCAAAACTGTTTGCATTCCGTGCTTTTGCCTTCACTCTAACGAGACTCTTCCCCCACAGGGCATACATATATATATAGATATATATCTGTATATGTATATCATAGTTAAAGTGTATGCTCGTATTGCAGTGCACGCGGGTATACTTGGCCCTCATTATTGCGCGCGTTCCTCTCTCGCCAGATATAAAGCTCCGTTTCCGGCTCATCGTGGCGGCGAGGTATTCGAACAATGAGAAAAGGGGGCTCCCGAGAGAGGGTACGTTCCTCAAATAAACCAGTTAGCTTTGTCTGGGGCGAGCGGACCTGCCGACGACGTCCACGCTGCGACCAGTAAAGAGACACACCAGCTGAAAAGGGGGGAAGGGAAAAGGGAGAGAGGAGAAGAGAACTGCGGAACAATTACGGGGCCGTGCAAACAGAGAATATGATAAGTCCGAGCCGGCCATGGCGCCAACTCCTCAATTCCCTGCATTGATCCTTGCCGTTTTGTGCTTGGCGTAACAAAGGGCTTGGTATCTCTTAATGATATTATGCCTTGCCAGACGATACACACACACACATACACATTTATATAGAGTTCGTCATTCTCATAGTCTTTTGCATGAATTCCTATCGAGTGATTTATCACAAGGCGATCCAGCCATTTCAAGTTATGCCAGTCGTGTTTCGAGTGCTCCACTTTGCCTGGGAAACTTTTCCATTGCCGAGGAATCTTGCAAGGCGTAGACAGTCTCTTAGTTCCGACATTTTAGTTTAGGGTTGAAACTCGCCTGTTATGTGGCAGAGTTTTAAGCCCGCAGCGATTTTCGACAGAATTTTTCTCTCCCTCTTAGTTCTTTCTAGAATCTTAAGAATCGGCTAGCCCAAATACGGAAGGCACGTCGCGCGTCCCCCTTCTGAATACGTCGTGTGTAAAAGCGACTCTGTGTATTTACGATCACGCGTGTACTCAACGAGAGCGGTGTCGTAACAGCACACCTTACTGGTCAGCGCCCACGCGGCAAGCGAGCACCGAGCTACACAGTGTCCCGATGGAATCTTTACTTTGTTGACAAGAATTTAAAAGAGTTCTGATGGAAGAATATCGCTTCTTTGATATTCCAAAGATTTCTATTCAAATTATTATCATTTCATAATATTCAGTAATCATACTAGAAAATGTTCAAAGTATATATTAACTTTCAACATTGAGAATTCCGGCTGAAACTTAATTATATAGAAGTACTATAAAGTGGAAGCCGGAAAGACAAGGAGCATCATCGTGGCTCGTCCATAAACTAGCGGACGATGATCTCTCGAGCGATAAGAATCGACGAAATGGCAGGTTCCCGCGGGAACAGACTGCTTCAAGTATCCCCCGGTCTTCCGGCGGAGTGAGGCCATCATCGAAATAACTATCGACTGCTCTCGGCATAGGTCTTCCCGGAGTAGCGAAGTTGCCTCCTTGTTTAGGAGTTTCGTGGAAGGGTGCGCCTTTTCAGCCGGAAGTAGCCGTCACGCTGGAATGGAGATAAAGAGGGGTTGGGGGTGAGAGAAGAACGAAAAGTTTCGCAGAATTCATTTATCGATCGCAAAAGTCGAGTTCTACCACCCCCCGATCGGTGATGTCAGACTAGAGGGCATCGAGGGCACAGTGCGCGCTTGTATTTGTGGGGGAGAGTAGCATTTCGACCCCAACTTGACTCGACGATTAATTGATTTCACAGCACTGGGGATATCACAATGTCTTGCACCCCCTCTCTTTCCCCTTCTCGAGGGTTGGAGGAAATGCAATCTGTACTCGTCGGACACCCCGTAGATCCTTTGGTATCGCCGGTGTCTACGTACCTTGCCTTCCTTCACGGTCTGTTCGTCACATGTCGAGTACTTTTACCGCCTTTTTCAACATTCCCTCGCCCTGCCCTCCTCCCTGCCCGCCGCCACCTTTCTCGGCCTAAGCAATCTCCCAGCCACCCTGTGCTTGCGCGCCTCGCTCCTATTAATCCACGAATGCTCGCTCGAGAAAAAAGCACCCGGCATTCACATCCTACCAGGAAAGAGCGAACGTCGGCTAACGCTCTTTTTTTTTTGTTATTGTTGCCTTGTATGGGTTTTGGCAGTTGCCAGCCTCCTCGTCAACTTTTGTATGACTCTCTACTGTTATATTCCTACGGAATTTCTATTGCTTTAGGTACGCGTTGGAAGTTAGATTTTGTAGAGAAATATTTTTCTGTTGGCTGAATTATTGTGTTTTAATCTGGGGTTGGGGTTTTTTTTCTCCATTTCGTGGATAAGATTGCGTCGATTTTCGGGTGAGATATTGAGTTGGGTTCGTTTGGCGGCTCCGTCCTTACTGACTCTAATCGGAATCATTACCTAATAGGGCTGATGTCATGCAGAGTTATATGGCGCGTTCAATCCTCCCGGAGGAGAGAGAGGCGGAGACTGTGTTTCCCCCGGGGAACGAGACGAGCTCGACAAGTTCTCGGTATATCGCTTTTTTCGACGCGGCATTGTGAAGAATGCAACCTTGCCTCGAGTGACGGCAAAAAGTCGCTGCTCGAGCGCCGCGTGTACGTAAGTACTACACGTGTATGTGCGCCAATGAAGGAAAGGTTTCGATCGAGCTTGATGGGAGAGATGTGATGCGTCCAACATCTCGAGTTTATACTTGACTCCGCGATAGTTCTATCTCAAGAGCAATGCAAAATCCAATTCTACGAACGGTCGATCGGCAAACAGTGCGATTGATAAGCAATCTCGTTTACAACCAACTATTCGATACGTAGGACGAGAGGCGGATAACCAGCTCGAGCAAGATCTACTACGAGATCGTGCATGATATTCTTCGTTCCCAGCACCTTCTCTCCAGCGGTATCCCTTTCTCTTCGACATATACGTATCTCTTTCTCTCTTCCTCTCCTTCTTAAGATTGCAGAGTAAGCCTGAGATAGGTAAACTGCACCATGGACCATCGCCAAATCGATCTCCGTCAATCTGAAATTTTAAACTGTTCGCTTTACTCGCTTCGTCGAGCTTGAATTCAGGTGTTACATTGTCAGTGTAAGAAGAGTAGTCGGTGGGAGTTTTAGTTGCAAGGAATTCCCCCCTTGAACACAAGAAGTACGAAGCTCACACGAAACCGGACATTCCTGGGGGACGCAGGCAAGGTGCAATGCACAAGTGCGAGCGACAAGGATTGAGCAGGGCCGGCGCAATCCTCCTCCAGCCGTGTCTGATCTATTTCGGTATGCCGTGCGGTAGGTTGTCGCCCGGTGCCGTAAATCAAATAGACAGCGGGTGCGAGCGTTTATTTTCTTTAGGGAATGTAGAGGAGGGCCCGGTTTGGCCCGGCGCTATTGGGCGCCGAATTTCGCACGTCCTCCATTTCTTCCTGCCTTCTCTCCTTCGCCCTTTCTTCTTTTTTCTTGAGACGCCTCGCAACCGGCTTCTCTCTGCCCTTTCCAATCAGCCGAAACCATACTCGCCGACACGAGAGCTCCCTTTTTGTAGCTGTTCGCGCGCGAGCGCGCTCACAACTGCAACCCTGCAGAACGTTGTGCATTCGAGCTGCAGCGACGGCATTCTCGGAAAGTGGACTCTCGCTCCTTAGTGATATGGAGCCTAGGATTGTGCTTGTGTCACGGAGCGTGCGATATGCATATATACACGAGCGTCTGTGCTGCCATCGAGCGTCTCCTATAATCTTCGTGAAGTACACGTTCTACCGTGGGCAAGCGGGTAGCATTGCCCTCGTCTTCCGAGAGAAGACAGGGCGCGCGGCTGTTTGCTTGCGTGTTCTGCACGAGCAGCGGGAAGGTGACAGGCCACCGTGAGCGTGAAACTGTAACCCAATAACCGTGGACAGTGTTTCTCAATTTCCTGGAAGCGACGCGTCGATCAATTGATCTCTCCACCGTTGAGCTTTCCTCTTCGGCAATCCAATGAGTGGGCGTCCCTCAACAACCCCCTGCTGATTCTTATTTCGTTTCTATTATCTCAGTATTTGAATTCCTAAAAATCCTAGAGTCTACAACGGTGCATTGACTCTTGTACAAGATATGCTTGGACGGGTAGAATGATGGAGAGACGCCGATAAAGAGTAAGAGTGTGCAAGGGCGTCGTAATCGTCGTCTGGATTTGAGGTGACAGCGCGCTCACGCCAGTCACTGGCTTCGGTTAGCATCGATTTTATTCCGGCGGTCGGTTCGATATATTTATGTCGATCGGCCGCTCGCTCGCCGGGTGTCGATATCACCTGCTCGGCAAACTAGTTGGTAAGGACACTTATATACGTTTTACCGTAGTAATTACATTCGATACTCGCCCACCCGCCGCCCCTGTCTCTATGTGTGTATGATACTCGGCAGCGCCCGCTTGTCCTACCTCAGATTCGGTTACACTTGCGCGCGCGCGCTATCATTTTTTCTCTTCCTAGCTGGCCACGAGCTTCTTGACACTTTCGTAACGGTTTCGCTTGCACAGAAACCGAGAATATTCGTAGCAATTCTAGCTCTCGCACGCGCCGCACTTTCCGGAAGTTTCTCGGACATTTTTAAGAAGTACCGATCGGCAGAGTACACTCACCAAGGTAATTCCACCGGCACTTTTTCCCATGGCGAACTGCTTCCCGGGGAACACTGGAATCGGATGTTCCCAGGATACCATCTTAAGAGCGGCTTTCCTGAGAGGAATAAAGAGAAAGAGCGTTCGATTACCCACCTGCACTTCATTCAAGTAGCGCGTCCCATCTGAATAACTACTTTGCGCATTGTAGACGCGAGAGTGGAATTAAGAACAATACTTGAGGGAGACATGCCTTTCGATTGGCTTGCATTTAATCAGCCAGACCCATTGCATCGGCCTACCACCCCTTTGATTGCATTATTTTTTACCGTCGATCCTTGAACCTCTCTCGGCGGCGAGCACTCGCCCGATTCTGTCTGAAGAGCCGATGCGATCATTGGCCCTTTGAATTTTCTTCCCTATTTAGCGTCCGCACAATAGTGCGCGCCGTTGCTTCCTCTTCGTTCTTGAGTTCTCTCGAGCGATAGAAATCCAGCGGTACTCTATATTGATTACCGGGGATGATGCCTTTAAGCTGGAAGAATCGGATGGTCGAAGCCTCGATTCATAGCTCATCCCTTGAAACTATCCTGAAGGAAGAGGTCCCTGCTGGCCTTTTGTACTTGTTGAGAAAGGACGTTAAATCGGCTTGGATCGCTCGCTGTTTAGGAGAGAAGCTCTATCGTCCGATCGCGGAGGGAAAAAAGGCAGGCAGAGCCTCGAAGAATAGGGAAAGGAGGAGAATAGGGAGCGCAGACCAGAGGGAATTTCGGGCTCGCTCGCCCTTAAGGGCCAAGGGTTCTTAGGGTTGCCGACCCCTTATCCCTGCTTTTCTCTTGCACCACACTCTCTTCCCTTCACTGAATCTTCGTCGCCCCTTTAGTCGTTTAGTCCGGGAAGCCACCACTGATTGCTCGCACCCGTTTTCAAACAGTGCTAAATGTGTTAAACCTGCCTGAGGATGCTGTGTTAACGACATGATGCATAATCAATGTCTTTTAATAATGCACCGATCTTCTAGGGGATGAAAAAGGGAAGGGATTTGAAATAGGTGATGCTGGATTAGTTTAAACTGGTCCGGAAGTGACTAACACTGTTGTAGGGTGTTTGATCGATTGTAGAGTTTCACAAAGCGACTCAAAGTTGGATGTCGCACGGTCAACTACGTTGAGCGCATGGCCAAATTGCTTTCGTACAACTTCGGTAATCAGTGTGTGGCTTCACCCTTGCGGCCTTGTTCTCCGATGGCCCTAGTACCTAGAGTCACAGGAAGCTTCACGAAACAGGAGTGAAATTCGATAACAATTTAGCTGCTAGTGTCACTCCTTGGCATCAGCTTAACACCCTGATAGCGAAGACGTAGTACTCCATCTTCATGCTTTACCCTTTAAATTCGTAGTTGTTTTAATAGGGAAAATGGTAAATTATGGATTTTACACAACTGGTTTTATGAATAATGCTATTTAAGTATAAACTAACGAATTATGAAGAAATCAGGCAAGTTTAAGGACTTTCGAATAATGGAAAAAATTAATTTTTGAACTAGGGCTCTGTAATTTATATCACTTCTTCCTTGATGCAAAAAAACATTCTCCACCAAATTACAGCCCCGGAAAATGTCGGGAAGACTTGAAAACGTGGAAAAAACCGTCAGAATTAGACAAAGTCGATTATTCAGGATTCGTTTTCCATGTGTTTTCGGTACAATTCCGGCACTTTGGCTACTGGTTTCATGTTTTCTATCCGTTTTGATACATAAACAATCGATTTATCAAGCGTTCGACAAAGTCCGAGAACCTTCGAAAAATCGAAAATTTTAGAAGGGGTACACCTTAAAAAATTTGCGAAAAAATGAATTTTGAGCTAGGGTTCTGGAATTTATATGACTTCTTCCTTGATGCAAAAAAACATTCCCCACCAAATTCCAGCCCCGGAAAATGTCGGGAAGACTTGAAAACATGGGAAAAACCGCGGAACTCAATTATTCAGGATCGGTTTTCCATGTGTTTTCGGTACAATTCCGGTACTTTGGCTACTGGTTTCATGTTTTCTATCCGTTTTCATACATAAACAATCGATTTATCAAGCATTCGTCAAAGTCCGAGAACCTTCGAAAAATCGAAAATTTTAGAAGGGGTACACCTTAAAAAATTTGCGAAAAAATGAATTTTGAGCTAGGGCTCTGGAATTTATATGACTTCTTCCTTGATGCAAGAAAACATTCTCCACCAAATTACAGCCCCGGAAAATGTCGGGAAGACTTGAAAACATGGGAAAAACCACGAAACTCAATTATTCAGGATCGGTTTTCCATGTGTTTTCGGTACAATTCCGGCACTTTGGCTACTGGTTTCATGTTTTCTATCCGTTTTGATACATAAACAATCGATTTATCAAGCGTTCGACAAAGTCCGAGAACCTTCGAAAAATCGAAAATTTTAGAAGGGGTACACCTTAAAAAATTTGCGAAAAAACGAATTTTGAGCTAGGGCTTTGGAATTTATATGACTTCTTCCTTGATGCAAGAAAACATTCTCCACCAAATTTCAGCCCCGGAAAATGTCGGGAAGACTGGAAAACATGGAAAACACTGCCGAAATGAGATGAAATCCATTATTCAGGAGTCTGTTTCCGCCTGTTTTCGATACAATTCCGGCATTTCTGCCATTGGTTTCATGTTTTCTTTTTGTTTTGATACTTAAACAATCGATTTATAAAGAATTCAGAATAGGAGGTACATCTTTCCATTTCTTCGTTTCTTTTTTCGAAGTTTTCTCAACTTGCTTTTGGCTAACCCAAGAAATATATACAATTTTCGTGTAAAGCAGACACAATACAGCATAAACAGAATTGGTTATTCTCTGTGTTGAACAGTCAGCGCAGGTGGCCTATACTTTACCATCGAACCGCAGGATGTGGTGGTCGAGCATGGCGGTCCAGCCAGGCTGGACTGCGAAGCGAAGAGCGTCTTTGGAGTGCCCAGCATACAGTGGCGAACGGACGATGGTCAGACGATATCTTTTATCGGGGACAGCTATCGGTGAGAGAAAGACTACGCCCAGGGAATATAGGGTGGGGGAATCGACGACTCCCTGCAAATCCAACACTCTCCCCCACCCCTCACTAAAAGCCAAAGAGATCCTTTTTGCACACAGATGACATTTTTTTTTCTCTCTCTCGTAGATCTCAGCTAGCGAACGGATCCCTCTATATAAATAGCGTATACTCCGGTAGTACAGAATTAACTGGAAGCTACCAGTGCTTAGCTTCCGTAGATGACGTTGGAGCAATTGTCTCGAGACCAGCTGCAATTAAACTTGCAAGTTAGTATCTTAGAAGGTCGAGTAGTCGGCTAGGCGTAGTAGTCGGCACCACCTCCTCATCATCGAGAAGAAGAACAATCTTTGGATATCGTACTTATCTAGTGGATTTCACTTTCAAGGTTTGCCCGGCTTCGAAAGAGAGCCCCAGGATACGATGGTTTACCCAGGGCAAATCGCCTACCTTAGCTGCGCACTTCCAGCTTCCTCTAGCTTGTTGAACGTACAGTGGCTGAAAGACGAACATCCCTTGTTAATCGACGAGATGCGAATGACTATTCTACCATCAGGTATCGCGTCATTCCATCCGTTTCACTGTATAGAGCACAGACATTTCTTTAGATTCCTCGTATTTTATATACCTTGTTTGCCAGGTGCGCTGGAGATCGACGATGTTAGTATTCAGGACGTGGGTTCGTACAGATGTAACGCCAGCGGTTACGGCCAATATCGTCTCAGCAACAAAGCACAGTTAGGACTATTGACGAGCGACATCGGTCAGTAACTCCCACTTCTAATGAGATTAACTTATTGCGAAAGCATCTTGCATGGCAATGCAATGCTCGATATACGACGAGGGGGTTTCACTAGCTCTATGTTTCTCTGTTACCTGATTACGATCAGATCAAGGAAGCACCGCTCCGATTTTCGTGGCACAGCCGTTGCAACAAGTTGCCGTTGAAGGATCGACAGTCATTCTGGAATGCGCAGCCAATGGTTATCCGAAGCCGACTATCTTTTGGCTTAAGGATGGTGTCGCGCTTGATCTAGCTTCCCTTGATTCTAGGTATAGTTATCGGAATCCTATACTGGATAGGAACGATATGATTAGCATTCGATCTGACAGTCTTGGTTCTTTATTATCAAGGTATCAAAAGACTGCGGCGTCTAGTCTCGTGATTACGAACGTTCAAGAGACGGACGACGGCTCCTATCAATGTCGAGCGGAGAACGAGATCGAAACTTTGGACGCCGTTGCTGAATTGACCGTCCAAGGTAAAGGAAATTTCTCTGGAACGAGAGTAGGGCCTGGCAGTTTTAGGGTGGAGTTTCATTGATTTATTCTCCTTCGGTTGATCACGTTTCAGTCCCACCGAGATTCATAAAAAAGCCGCAGGATAAAGTAGCCAGCGAGAGTCAGGACTTGGAATTCGAGTGCGAGATTTACGGTAAGCCCGAGCCGAAGATAACTTGGCTGAAGAACGGAGAACAAATCACGCCAAGTACATACTGGGAGATTGTTAATGGGTAGGTCTCACTGAGAAGCTGGGATGCGCACGTTTTCCTTGTGGGCGAGTAATGTACATTGTGTAATTACTTGCAGCTATAATCTAAGAATCAACGGCCTGCTGGAAATAGACGCTGGGATCTTTCAGTGTATGGGAGTGAATCCCGCCGGTCGTGTACACGCCGCCGCGCGTCTAACTATTAATCAACCCAGTGAGTTCTCGCATCACGTAAAAATGTTTGTCGTTGTTCTTCTCCAATCGTCTCTGTTACCACACAGAATTATCTACGTGCAGCAACAAGCATTATACTTTTCCATCGACGCTATGATTTATCTCATCCCGTTTGCATTTGTTGGCGTTTCACGATTTAATTTGGTTTTCTTTTTTGTTCCTCTTTCTCTCCATTTACTTTCTCCCCGCTGTGTTAACTGTGCCGCATGCTAACAAACACCGGATCCAGGAAAAGCGGGGGGCTCCCGTAGAACAGCCGCGGCGAAAGCGGCGCCGAAAAGGAAACTACTCCTGTTGCACAGGCAATTGTACAATAAAACCTGGCAGCACCCGAGCACCCTCTTAGGACATACTCTGTCCGCGTTCACGCCGAATCCCCAGCTTTCCATTAGTCCCTCGGACGATCCCGCAGATCTCCCTGGATCAGTCAGATTTCCCAATTCCCTTTACGACCCGGAGTCCCATTTTATAGATGGCACAGACAGCCTGGAATCGATAGAGGGAAGCGTCCCGTCGGCGCCGAGGAATCTCAGCCTGGTCATTGTCACTGCTCGCTTCGTCACTCTACGCTGGCAAGAGCCTGAAACTACGAACGGCGATATCTTAAATTATTATATTTATTACAAGCAGGAGGGCGCTCAAAGGTGATTACTTGCATCATGACCAGCTGGCTCTGGGGCTGGCTTGGAATGCGAGGAGAATCAATCGGCTCTTCTTTTCAGGGAGCGTGTCGTGAATACTCAGCAGAAATTGGAGGCAATGATACGCGGTCTGCAGCCGAGCATGACTTATCAATTTCGAGTTGTTGCTCAGAACCTGAAGGGTCCCGGTATGTCGAGCGAGTTGTTGCAAGTTACGACGCTAACGGAGGTGCGTGGGCCGATCGCAACGTGCCACAACAATTTCCCGCTGTGATCTATCGCTAGGTATATGTACAAGTGACAATTTTCGTTTCGCACACATAGGCCAACGTTCCTGGACCCCCGCTCAACTTAGAAGGGCATGCGACGAGTAGCGTGAGCGTCGGCCTATCCTGGGAGAGGCCGCAAGTGATAAATGGCAGGATTTCGAAATACATAATTACATTTGTCGAAGTACGTAATCAGCCGTACTATATGGCAAACGTAACAATAGACTTCTGGAACGCCTAATGAATGGTCTGCTATCCACAGGGGAATAATGAAGAGGTGACGCGTGAGACTACGAGTACCATGCACGAATTGATCGATCTCGTGCCTTATACAGAATACAGTATTAGAGTTCAAGCTGTGAATGAGAATGGACCGGGCGCCTTTAGCAAAGATATTGTAGTGAGAACCCATAGCGCTCAGCCATCTCAACCACCGCATAACTTAACATTAGAAGCAGCTAGTTCAACGGTACGCAATTATTTAGATAGCGCTCGATTCGAAAGCGATATAATTCTGATGCTTGCTCTCTATATTCGGCCAACAGAGTATTATAATTAGATGGGAGCCGCCGCTCGAAGGGCAGAACGGGATTATTACGGGTTACAAAATACGCTATCGAAGGCATGATCGTAGCGCAACGCCAATTACTGTAACGACCGAAGGAAATCAACGCTTATACGTGCTCACTGGGCTTGAAAAACGAGTCGAATATCAAGTTCGCATGTGTGCCTTTAATGTGAATGGTACTGGGCCTTGGACGGAGTGGATACCCATGAAAACATATGAGAATGATCTGGACGAGACAAAAGTGCCAAATTCACCCAGCAATCTTCGGTGTACGTTTATAATAGAATAATCGTAAAAATTATGGTTCTTAACTAGCATACTTTATTTTGATTATGTACTTTAGCGAAGGCAATGTCGGATTCGATATCAGTTTGGTGGAATCCACCGAAGGATCAAAGTATTAAAGTACGTGGTTATAAGCTGGGGTGGGGTAAAGGCTATCCTGATGTGCACATACAAGTTCTCGATGGAAAACAGCGCTACTTTTCGATAGAGAATCTAGGTATGTTTCGTGCTTCAACTATTTTCTTATTCTTCCTATGGTATAATCAATTTTATCAATATTTGCAGAACCTACAACCGAGTACGTAATATCACTAAGGGCAATGAACGATGTGGGCGAGGGGCAGCCAGCATACGCGAATGTTAGAACCGCCGAACGATCTGTATCGGAATTTGCTGTGCCTTTGATACCTCCAGTTGGACTTAAAGCCGCAGTTCTCTCCGATACCACCGTTGTATTGTATTGGACAGACACAACTCTATCGAAAACACAAGTAGGTTCACTGCAGCTCTCGGCAACTTTTAACGAAGGAGAAACTTTCCTTTATGCAATGCACATTTTTACAGTTCGTTTCGGACAATCGATACTACGTTGTGCGGTATACGTCCCACTACCACAGCAGTAGTCCCCGATACAAGTATCACAATGCAACTGATCTCAATTGCATGATAAATGACTTGAAGCCAAACACGCTGTATGAGTTCACAGTCAAGCTTGTAAAGGGCAAACGCGAGTCTCCCTGGAGCATGGTGGTCTTGAATCAAACACAGGAAGCTGCACCGAGTTCTGCTCCAAGGGACTTAACAATACAAGCTATAGAGGACCGTCCAAATTCAGTCCTATTGCGGTGGCAGCCACCAAAACAACCCAATGGACCAATTACAGGTTTGTGCCTTGACGAGTGGGCGTGGAATCCTACTTGTCGCTTGAACATATTAACAGACAAGCTTCTTTCAGGATATATCATATTTTATTCTACTGACAATACCAAATGGGATCGTGACTGGTTAATCGAAGCTGTTATCGGTGATAAAACCGAATATGTTGTCAGGCCCCTTTCACCTAGTACAACATATTACTTCAAAATACAAGCACGCAACTCAAAAGGAAATGGACCCTTCTCGACAACAGTGCCGTTTAAAACGCTGCAGAGTAATTATTCCACTTTCATTTGCGATTATGCACGCGTCTTTGGCTGTTGGTTTTCGAAAGTTTGTTAAATATCATGATAGGTACAGCGTACTATCTGTGGCCACGCCTCTCGACACTTTCTGTACGATATTGGTGTTTTAATTATTGTGTTTTTGTTTTTATTTCTGTGCTAGGCAATGGCATGGATATCTCTGATGAATTGCATGGTCGAGGTAAGATATCATTCTCTCTTCTCAAGCTTATTCTTCGTGATTTTACTCTAGCACGAGTCTCTTATCCTAGTGAATGGTAGAGTAACGTGTAATTTGTCTTCGCCGGCTAGATTGGATATATGTAGTTTCTTCTTATTGTGATGCAACTGATTGTCCTTTCGCGACTGGGCGAGAATTCTCGTTAATTAAGCGATCGATCAATTTTGCAGACGGGCGCGGGTTCTCCAGCATACTGATCTATATCATAGTGGGTTGTTCCGTTGTCGTCGTTACTGGTATAGCAGTGGTGGTTGTCGTGATGTGTTGCAAACGTAACCCAGATACTCCGGATCGGAAAAAAGGGTTTGTGCAGTATTCATTATCATCGTATACTTTTTATATGATTCTTTTTACCTTCTTATCTGTTTATTTTGGGAAATTTAGTTACATGAAAGATGCAAACCCGAAGACAAATATTAAACCACCGGATTTGTGGATCCATCATGACCAGATGGAGTTGAAGGCTCTCGAAAAATCTTCGATAAATGGCGAAGCATCAACCAGCGGCGTGACAAGTAATACATTACCGAGATCCGGCAATCAGGAATATAATCAGGAGACCGTACATGCGAACTCTAGTTCGTTGGACAAGCGTACTTACGTGCCAAGTTACATGGGTATGTTTTATGAGCGAATAAGTCACATGACAACAATACATCACGCACATTCATACAGCGCTTGGTTTCTATAAGCAAGTTGGGTTGGCCATTATGGTACACTGTTATGATAATTTCAGATGCGTCATATAGGGTTTGATTTAACAACCGCCTTTAAAAGAATTGTCTTTCTTTCGGGTTTTCCTGATTTCAGCATTCGATTTTAGTTCGTTTATTTGATGCTAGGTAACACTGACGAAAAGTGCTCAACCCTGAGTAGACAGCATAGTCGAGGGAGCCACAAACCTAAACTTATAGCCCTTCCCGTTGACAGTACACCTTTACATCAACGTAAGTAGCAGTCTACAACATCGCGTGTCCCCATATGATTTCCCATTAGCAACAAGGCTAACAGTTTAACTCTAATAACTTGATCCACGATGTATAAGATTACATTGTGCTTAGCTGATTGAGAAAGTTTCTAACTTATTGCAGCTATAGCGACAGCAACACCAATCGTTAATACTAGTATGTCGCAACCAACAATACACAGCTCGTGTAGCGACACGCCATCCGTGAGACAGAACTACCCGAGAACCGTCGCGCAATACAGTCTGAGTCGTGCACATATTACCCTCGAGCCAACACCAGAATCCAGTCCAGATTCCTGTAACGTATCGAGTTCATACGAGCCATTGCAGAGTCAAGTGAGTAGTGCTGCACGAATTAGAGGCTGTGGCGAATTGGTACCGAGTACTGTGCCGTTTACACAGTTATCATACGGAGCGAGTGGTCAGTCGTATAGCGGCAGCAGTCAGTACGCCTCGGGTCATTATGGTGGGGGAAGCCAGCCATCGAGTAGTGGCAGCGCATTGGACACTGGCAGCAGCAAGAGGTTGCAAGGACATCCTCTGAAGAGCTTCAGTGTTCCAGCACCACCACCACAGTCAGCACCCTCAACACCAGCTCAACAAAAACATGGTGGTTTGTATTTCAATTGATGTTTTGTTTCACATGAGTGCGTTAGAACGTAGGTATTTATGTATGTTTGCTCTTATAGTCTCACAAGTTACTGTGAGGCCGACTATATCAGGTAGTCCGTACAAGAAGCCCCAAAGTTCGACGTCACAGGTTGCAAAGAATCGCTTAGCCTCCCTCACGCATGCAGCTCACACCTCAGAAGAGGTCGAACGGTTAAAGGTATGTGTAGTGAGTGTCCATCAATTTACTGGACGTACATTTTTTTAGGATTCTTTAATCAATTGTTATTTTTGTTACAGCCTTCCTACAGCACAGAGGAATTAAACCAGGAGATGGCCAATTTAGAGGGTCTCATGAAAGATCTGAATGCCATAACAGCATCTGAATTCGAATGCTAGACCAGGTTCCTAAACCTTGTGCCATCTCGATCCAATAGACTGCAACGACACATTCTCAATGTTAGTACCTGAGAGATAGGTGTAACGTTTTGTTGCATTTTCGAAGCTGTTCCGACCTAACGTGTCATTTTAGTACACGAAATTCAAGGCAAAGAAGAATTGGTGTCGCGTGGTCGCGACCAGTGCCGATGAACGGCGCGAGAAAACTATTATCGAGACATTGAACTCGATGTTAAAATTGTCCCAGTGTCGTAGTTACTCAAATGACTAAATCATTTTTCTCCTAGTCAATTCCTTTCGTCCTCTGGTACTAACGTTGCCTCTTCGCTGAAACTCAAAGTATGCTTGCCAATGTGTTTCGACACTGCCACTTTCGTCTAGTGAACGAGTATTTTGGAAGAACGTGAGTGACATGTTACAATTTTGAAAGTGTTGATGTGTAAGGACTGATGAACGTATATTAATATACATATTTCCGTCAACTGGCAGACACTAGTTGATCAAGCCACGTAAAGGTCAGCAAGTGTAAATTATATCGTAAGCGTGATGTATGCGAAGAAGTATCTTCTTCTCATTCTATCCGCAATACCAGTAATTCAGTGGTGATTCCACAGCCTGCCGCATAAACTTTGCTTGCGTGCTTCGGTCAGAGGGATAATATTGCCTAAAGAAAAACTCTTTCTGGTGATTCTGTAGCCTAAATACGATATACATACATATATCGCACAGCGTAAAATCACTGCCATACGTACGCTTCAAGTGGTAAGCATGCGTGAGTCTTGTTCGAACAATTTACGGTCCAGTATGTGTGGCCAACAGTGGAAGTATTTTTTCTATTTTTCTATTGGTCACGATTTTTTATAGCAATTTTTACTGTATCCTTGAGATGCATGTTTTATATCAGAACCCAGTGAAACGGTACATTCGGTACTACAGCTTGTAGATGGTCTACATCGTGTTCATTCACAGCGCAACAATCTCACGTCTCACTTATCGCAGTTTTACTTATCTCCGAATAAGACTGTAATACTTTAGAAAGCAGCTTGAGCGGTCTTAAAATCTTTCGACTGAACTAGCCCGACATTATTAATGACTTCGGCAGCTTGCAAAGGAATTCCGTTTGCACTTACAGTTTACAGAAAGACACTTATATACAGCTCCTTGCTGAATACGAAACGAGAGCTTCGCACAGAACAGGGAAAACGCAATGCGTTTGAATATTATATATTTCTTCGAGTTTTAACGTTATTTATTATTCCTACGTATTATCTTTAACGCTACGTATTTTGTTTGTACGTGTAAATGTTTTTACACTTTTAGTTTGGTCTAGGTACTTCGAAAAAAGGCGGACCTTAAACCAGGATAGATTCATAATAAGTATGAACGGTCTACCGGAAAGCAATGTTTCTAGAATTCCACGTCTCGCCACGTCCACTTTTTTTGTTGGCTGGTTTCGCATATTCTTAACTCACTCGACATATTGTACAAAAGTGTCCGGCATAGGAAGGACAATGCACCAAGATATTCCCGTTGTGGCAGCAATCTTGTTCGAATATAGTACAAAGGAATATGTGATACTCTACGAAAATTCTGTCTACCGCACTTTAAGTAAAGCGAGCGAAATAGATTGTCAGCGTTCACACGTTTTAGAGTATTGCATATTACTCGTCGAGGTATTTACTGCTACACGGGCGACAGAAAACCACATTTTGGGTAGCGCGTGTGTAAAGCGAACGAGTTCTTTTGTTGTCGGCTTAGCTCCCCCCCTCTAGCGTAATGACGGGAATAGTATTAGGAATCCGATATTCGATCGTACGACTTGCATTCATTCCCTACTTCCAGTTTCATCATCCGCCTCGTTCATTGAAAGACGACAAAGAGGAGCAGGAATTTCTCGAGATACCTCAATTCCGCAACGCCACGTAATCGTGTGCACTCGAGGGCAAGGAACCCCAAATATTTTCTAGAGTTTTACGATCGGCTCTACGGCGAAAGAAAACGTGCGAGCTATACCGATGAAAAGAACGGCTTGTATATTATAGGATTTATATATATATATATGTAATATATACATATGAAATTTGTAACTACGCGCTGTTGCAAATGGCGAGATACGCAGTCGTAAGTAAGAAGCTGGCCTACGCGAGGCCTTTGAAAATATTTTACCACAAAAGTATAATAGGATAGGTACACATAGTATATATATATTTATCTATATACATTTAATATTATTTATTGATTTCTACTTACGATGGGTATATCGATTATTAAAGTGAAGCCGGCGCGTTCGTGGACCGTCAGAGGCTGGTTATGCTTTTCGCTGTTTTCACACAGTTGTAATCATTCTCTTTCTCTCTCTCTCTCTCTTTCTCTGTCATCGTACTCGTTCTCATTGTCATTAATGTTCGTCAGCCATAGCCCTCGTCATCGCCATCGCTATTCATACTTCATATCATCAGTGTCACCTTATCATCGTTATCCATTCGCATTTGCACTATCGCTCTCCCTCTCATCAGCGTCTCACATAGTCTCTCTTTAATCAATGAATGCATTACGCACCAGAATCGAGCTGGGGTTTCGTCGATGATCGATGACGGAAGCCTCGACAGGCAAACATTTGTAAATAGTCGCGCGAGACACACCGTCAGTTCGTAAAGTTAGCATTGTAGGCGCGCACGTGTACACCTGAACAGGTGGCGAATATCTGCCCGTTCGCGTGTATCCACGCGTGCCCTTTCTAGCAATTATCAAATACAATTATTATATTTGTACGATACGTATACATAAGACAGCCATCTCCAATGAAACATTCATAACAAGTGTGTGATAATATTTGTAAAACTTGATATCCAATAAACGACCTTATGTTCTTAACAGCAGGTTCAAATTCGTCCATTTGCCGCCATTTCATAGGGAATTGGGATATACTAGGGACTTCCGAATTAGAACAATGGCAAGGCCGACATTTTAGTTGATGTGTGCGCCATCAGGTGGACCGGAGAGTTCGCGAAGGAGGTTCAAAAAAAGGCAAAGGACAGCGGGACACGCGTTCTCGGCTGCTCGGGAGTAAAAAAGCACCGGGGTGCAATGGTGTGGGTCGGTGGCAGTGTCGGGGTTATATTTAGCATCAGGTGAGCAGCCGGAGTCGAATAATTAAGTGAGAGGAACGCTCTCACCTAGGGAGTGCGAGTGCGATACCAGTGTTGCTCGGCCAGTGCGAGTGCATGAGGCTGCCGACTCCTCTCGCACACGTCTTCCTCGTCTCGTGCTCGGCTCTCTCCGCACACAGAGAAGCACTCACACACTCGAGGATACCAATAGGTGTTTCTCGGCCGAAATTGGCGAGGACGACTCGCATGAATTCGAAGGGACGCTCGCACACCAACACTCCTCAGCCGATAGAACGCACCTGCGTGCGATCGGCAGTGCAGTGCTCGTCCGGCGACGCCTGCCCTGACGCCGCTCCGCCAGGTATACGCGCGTCCTATCATAACCTCTCAACGCGAGCGCGACCAAGCATTGCTGGCCCGACGAGAAACCAAAGACGACGCGGAACTCGTCTTCACAAGCGGCGCACATGTAGAAACGAGTGCACGGTCAATGGGCGGCAAGTGTACACCCTCATCGATGAAGACGAGCCGTAACATCATTGTCATCAACTGCCAGGATACTTGCCAGGGCTTCCTGCTGCAGGTACACTCGCTCCCGGCCTTCGAGGGACCGTGACACCCAGCCTCTTCCATCGCCAGATCTCCAGAGGTTCGTACTTACAATCAACATTACCTTTTATCCCTATCGCATGCTCCTCGCATTCTTCACCACTGACAAATACATCCAGTGAAGTTCGACTGGATTGATTTCATTGATTTCTCTATTTAACATAGGAACCTTCTATTATTATCACCTATTCTCACAAGAGAGTACTATGAATTACTACTGTCATAGGGTAGAGTAACTAGTTTCAACTAGGTTTAGAGTTGGATGCTCTTTGTTGGTACATTTCTCTGATACGGCAAACGATTCTAACATTGCCTGGGATCTCTGCTGACGTTCGTTAGAGGGTGCGGAGCTGGTGGGCTTCGGCACCTGGTAATTGCTGGTGGGACGGCAGTGAATTCCCGTGGCTTGTCGAGCTCCCGGGTGCAAGTGGGATGGATGGAATTGTTAGAAGAGTTAGAGAGAGAGGAGAAGGTTTCCCTCTCCCGTTCATCCGAATTTCCACGGTGGCTTTTGCGCCCCCACCATCATCCAGCCTCTATTGATTGCTCTACCGCACTACTGCCCTACTTTCGCCGTACTTCACCCCCCTCGGACACCACCCCGTACGTCGCTACCTTGCGCTCTTCCTCCAGTCGCAGCCGTCTACAAAGTGCACCGGGATCACGGACACGAGTTGGAAGCCCTTTCGTCCGTGATCTCGGTTACCTCCCCAGAGACCTAAGCCATATATGACATCACTCGCTTCCCTCTCTTTCTCTCTCTTCTACCATCCTCGTCCTGCGAATTCTTCTCCGGGCTTTCCAGCTCAGCTCCACTGCCAGGCTAGTACGAATACCTTCGTTCATTCGGAAACGCCATTCTGGCATTCTTCAATCTCTCCGCTTGTCGACCAAGCATTCATTGTTATGATATAGTAAATGACCATAAGTAGAAATGTTTATGAATGTTTAGAACGTTTAATGAATTATATTACTGCAATTCATGTATATTGTATTCACAGTCGATTGATTAGTGTTTGCTGTACGATTATTACCGCAAGAGAGGAAGCACACGTGGCGATCCTCAAATGCTAGGGCTACAATTTCACTGGTTTGGGGGCCACCGGTGAAGAGAGTTGGCAGGGGATGTCGAGCAAGTCATAAATCGCAAAGGCCTCCTCTGCGTTCATAAATTGCCCGGCAATATTATGCACCAACGATTTGTGATTCCTGTACATGTTTGCAATCATTCTCACACGATATACATATGTGTGTGTGTGTGTGTATGGATTGTTGCGTGCACAGGATCAAGGCTGCACGTGATGGCAGCAGGTTTATTTCTGAAGAGCCTGTAGCGCCCGCCTAGTTATAGTTCCAAAGCGAGAGGCAAGGCTTTTTTTTTTCCAGTGTCTTGCGTGCAGGTTCCCCTGGATATTTATACGTTTTTCCAGTCTACGCCACCTCCTCCTCCAGCCAGTTGAAATATAGTCGGTCAGAGAGCGATTCGCCGAGCCGGGAATATCGAATTTGGGTCGAGCGCTAATTATTCGACGTTTCCGAATACCTGCCTCTCCTCGCTCGGGGTTAATTCGATTCTCCTCGAGCGTGTGAGGGAAAGATTGACTTTGCGAGATTACATTTGTATTGCTAGAGAATGTTTATTATACTTTTATGAGATTTGTATGGTGTTTCGAAGTGTTTTATATGTGAGTGATGAATTGTATGTCGTTTTTCTTGGAGATGAGAGTATCGGAAGATGTCGCAAGTGACGTAGGTCAGCGTCGAGTCAGACGAGAGTTGTCTGCACTGAGCGTCAGTGATGGGACTCTCGTATATAGTCAGACACGCGACACTGACTAGTAGTACGCGTGGTAGTCGGACAACGTGGAATTCCTCTCCCTTGTTATCCAGCATGCGACAGTACAAGTTTATGTAAACTTTGTCCATGTCGGAAGTTGGCTCAATCCCGTGGGGATTATATGACAATAGCTGTAGAATTCCGTGGCGAACAACTATATTCAATATACATTCCTATTTGACTTGTTCGGATCAGATTACGCTCGAAAGCGTTCCAGTTGAATCTTGAATTTTCCAATGCACAGAAGTAATTTCCTGAATCCACGAGTTTCCATTGGAGTTCTTTGCTCCAGTGAAATCGAAGTCAAACTCGGACGTACTCTTCGATTTTACTTTATATCCGATTTCGTTCGGGTGGACGTGCAAAGGATTTGCAATCAGAATGGCAATCGGCATTCGGGATGAAGATATCGATTCGATTCAATATCCAATCATCCTGGCAGATTTCGGAGGACCAATGGAGTAGTCCTGTCTGAATAATCCCGGCGTGCCACTGTCACAGTGCACGCTCCCATTATCCGGCAAGGTCATCGCGCAAAAGGAGGCGGGCAGGAACGAGATGTGACTCAGGCGGGATTCGACGAATGCTCGTGTTCACGGGCGAATCGCGGCCGGATCGATCGCTGGGAGGCCGACTGTGTAGTCCTAGGAGAGAGTGTGTTGGACGTCGGATGTCGGACGCCGCCGGATGGATCGGGAGCAGCTGCCACCACGACGAATTACAAGCTTCCGGCTAAGGTCTGGGACACGGGCTCCCGCTGGCACGCGAGCAACATTACTAAAGCTTGCCTACCTCTTTTACGCTTGAATCATCCGATCCGATCGATTCCTATTAGGACGTTACTCTTCCTTACAGCTAACACATAGCCTGAGATAGTTGATCCAAGAATTAAAAAATAGAAGGAACTATTTTAATTATTGTAAATTAATAATATATTAACATTTGATATATCAAATCTTTGTGATCAACTTCGTATAAAAAGTTCTTTTATGTAAAATCATTATATGATTTTATCGTCTGCGTTGTGTAAAATGTTAGGTAATGCTGGGAACTTGAAGTGTGTAAGAGAATGTGTTAAGAAAACGGTGGTGTCCGACTGCGGAGATTTAAGTTCCAGTGTAAATGGGGAGGGGGCGGTATATCTGGCACGATCAGTGTGATGTCAGCCTAATGTGTTGCACGTGCAACGAGCTTTCAGGCGGCCTTCTTTCGGGGCGGGATTCCCGCCCTGCAAGCTCGCTCATTCGATCGAACCCTACCCCTTCTTCGAGGTGAAGGTCAAGTTCGCCAGGCGTAGCCGGCCTATCTCGATGATTCCGACCATTCCAACGACCTTCCAGATGCGACCGCCATCCTCCCACCCTTATCGAAACGTCTAATTCCTTCGCTTATCTTCGTATTCAATACACCACGCCAACCTCATACTTTTAACCACCTTGCCAACCTGTCAGTATTCTGACGCGTTCACTGCTGATGGAAACTTTGTGTTGATAGTACGTTTTTATAAGGTGTATGGTACATTGAAATCTTCTGCAGTATTGAATTTTTGAAGAATGTAAGTTATAATGGATAGGAAATAAAGAATCAGTGGTAGAAATGCCGGGGTTGTATCGAAAATAGTGGAAAAGCCCTCCTGAATAGGTGAACCAGTCTGATTTTGACGGGTTTTTCCCATGTTTTCCATACTTCCTGACATTTTCCGGGGCTGAAATTTGGTGGGGAATGTTTTCTTGCATCAAGGAAGAAGTCATATAAATTCCAAAGCCCTAGCTCAAAATTCATTTTTTCGCAAATTTTTTAAGGCATACCCCTTCTAAAATTTTCGATTTTTCGAAGGTTCTCGGACTTTGACGAACGCTTGATAAATCGATTGTTTGGGTCTGAAAACGAATAGAAAACATGAAACCAATGGCAGAAATGCCGGAATTCCATCGAAAACAGGTGGAAAGGACCTCCTGAATAATCAACTTGGCCTAATTTAGACAGGTTTTCCCTATGTTTTCCATACTTCCCGACATTTCCCGGGTCTGTAATTTGGTGGAGAATGTTCTTTTACACCCAGGAACAAATAGTATAAAAATCAGAGCCCTGGCTCAAACTTTATTTTTTCACCTTCAAAACTTGTCCCAACTTTCATAAATTTATTTTTTTCGATTTTTCCAATGTCCTTCAACTCACCTCAATTCTTCATAATTGAACAATTTTGGCATTATTACTTGCATTCTCGCCAGATTCACTGATGCAGAAGGTATCCAGGGCTGTTCGTTCGTTGCATCCATCATTAGGCAGTCGGATCACGTGAGGCAGGCACGTGTCGAACGGAGGCGTGTAGATCGTGCATTGACTATATGTATTCCACGTGCTCGATATCACCGGTACATCGTTCTTTCGGTGACCTACGATTTCAATTACCCACATACTCTCTTCATCCCACCCCAGAACCCATTACCCTCGAAATCCCATTATAATTTTTTACCTTCAATAATTTCTACCATAAATGCCGCGATCCCCCTGCGTCCCTTTGATCACTCGTTAATTAGGTAATTACCGGCGCGCCATCCATTTAGCCGAAGGCCTCTCTATTAATTTATTCCCGAGAGAATCACAGGAGATTAACGAGCCAAGTATCAAAGCACTCGTTTTATATGGTTCGCGTGATATAAAAAGGTGTCGAATTTCATTTGTTCACACACTAAACAATCTCTAATATCAAAGACAGAATTAGCAATGTGAAAAGGGTGGGGATTCCCATGTCGACAATATTCGACACACATCTCAGCCGTGAAATGTCAATCCATCCGGGAATTTATCGACTAAGAAATTATGCGAGCCCTAATTCTTGTTATGCTTCGATGCATGACTGTTTCGATGACGAAATGACACGTTTAATAGTGCACAAGCACAGCCCTCTGCTTCGTGATGCTTGAGAAATTCGCCGGCCTCATTAGTTAGCTGGCTGCACTCCAATTTTTATTAATCTCTTTATCGCGCGAGGTACACGTGTACACTATTAACGTTAATGTTTCCCTTTGGGGGAAATCCGGCTACTAGTTCCGGGAAAGACGACGGAAGTAGAGCAATGGGGAAATGCAACATTGTTGCACGTGCGCGCTGACAGACTGTGCCGTTGCTCTCCTCGATCTGGTAAACAGTATTCCTTGGGAATTCCATTGGTCGATTCAACTTCTTCGTCAAGCTTGTCATTATGGTGTGGTCTTTCTCGTGAACTATTAATCGGAACTACGCCAGCGCCGTTGTATGTCTGTGAGTCATTCCGCCAATATCAATAGGAATCGCAATAAAATTGTCTAGCATTTCCTGGCATTTCAGAGAATCGTTTGATCTCCCAGAATGATTATAGGTTTATTATCCAATTCGTAATACCAGACGTGCGAATCTTCGAAGTATCAAAAGCTTTAATAAATAATTTAAATAAAAGGTCGTCGACCTTTCCCCTATGTCATTTACTGAATCGGAAGATCCCTCCCTCGAGGCTGCAGCGGTTTCACCTGAATGTTTTATGAGAAAATTGGCACGTGCCAGGGAATTCTTGAGGTGAAACACTTGGAACACCACACGTGCACCTTAGTGCGTTCACATCTGATCGAAGAGAAACTAGAGGGAAGAATATTTCCTTCGATCTCTTCGAACGTCCGGAACTTTTCTTATGGTCTTTCGTTGAGGGGTGCGACCGACACAATTATTCATAATCGTTGCATGTTACAATCTCACTTTTTCTATCCAGGAAGAACGTGGCTCGCGTGAGCCACGATGACGGCTAAATCATTTATTTACGTGACATACTGTGTGCACGCGCGGCTCCATGCGCTCTGTTGTTCGGCTTCCTATAAAACGGTGGTCGATCCTGTGCGATCTCTCGATAAGTTCTGCCTATCGTCCGAGACACTATTCAAATCACCTCAGTCAGTAGATTCAGTTCGAGTGATTCCGAAGTCATCGAATGAAGACTTGTTACAGGGCGAAAAATAATTCGAAGTGATAAATTGTGAAGGTGACTCATAGGAATTTAAATCGTCGACACAGCTTCCGTGTTTCTTATTCTCTTAAGGTTCGTTCACAGATATATTCTCAATAATTCTATCTTACGTTAATATTATTCTCTCGCCTCCAAAGTGGATATTTGCAATTAGACTCGATGCAATCAATCGTTTGTCAAGTGCGAGTGCAGTTGGCTTGTGAATCAGGCTTTAGTGAAAATCGGCGTGCGCCGATAAAGGAACGCGGAGGGTTTATTTCGAGCGGAGATGCGTTTGTTGAGATATAAGCTGTCAACTAGCATTCCTTCTCGTTCTTACTCTCACTCTTTTTGGCAGAGAGAAAGAGAGAAAGGGAGA
Source organism: Ectemnius cavifrons (assembly GCA_964023945.1). NCBI lineage: Eukaryota > Metazoa > Arthropoda > Insecta > Hymenoptera > Crabronidae > Ectemnius > Ectemnius cavifrons. The sequence continues at coordinate 11,136,346 of OZ030383.1, read as the reverse complement.
ATGTTCGGAGAGCGATGCTTCCTCGTGTTCTCTCTGCTCTGTTCTTTCATTGATGCTGGCGTCAGAGTGCGTCCTGACGTAGCCCTGGACTCAAGCCAAATTTAAGCAGGCGTCGTCAACGTACTCTTTCTCCTCCTCCGATACTATATTTTCCCCTCTTCGAACTCCCACACTGTCTCCTCTTCTTCCATCCTCCTCGACTTTGGCGGAGACTGGCCGATCTTCTTCATTAACGATCGCGTGTCTCGTTACGACTCTCATTTCCTTCCTGCCTGCTTTTCTTCCAAGATATTTCTCACTCTCGTTCTCCTACTCTCTCTCTCTCTCTCTCTCTTTTCAATGGACCATCGGAGTATGCGAGTTCCTCTCGCTCTCTCTCGCCAGTCGGCTTTAACTCTTCGGTAGAAGTCTAACTTGTTGCCTCCGGCGATATTCCGTTCAATGCCGAGCAAATGTTCGCTCGGCTCTTTCCTCGAGGGGCCTTTCAATTCACTCAATTTGCAATTTGTCACTTTTCATGAGCCTCGAGATATGCCAGATTCTCGAGTCACTGCAAGCAATCCTCGGAGTTTTCTTGTCATCGTAATTGAAAGTGAAGAAATGTTATTAATTATAATAATATTGATTAACTTTTGTGATTATCAATTGAGGATTATTCTTATTTATAACGGTGATAAGTTAGTTTAGCTTTATCATTAAGATTTTTCACTGACAAATCAATGCGAGTGGAAGAATCGACGTGTCTGACCATTTACGGATCTATACTACTGCCAGTAGTATACTTGATATCCAAGTCAGTTAGCCGACGGAATATTTTAACTAGCGAGTTAATTAACACATTCTTGTCCGGCTGGTGTTGTATACTTGATTAATGGTTGCTCTGCTTGTGCAATTATTAAAGCACAAAGAACGTTAACAATGTTTTAACGACCGTGGGCGATAATGAAGATTATAAGGAGACTAGAAAAAAAAGGTTGATCGCTGATAAGTGTTAAACGTGCGTCGGGAAATACATCCATCGGTGAATACGTGGGCGCTCGCGTCGTCGGCGTCGTCGTTGCGAAAATATTTTCATTATAAATAGCTGCCGTCCGGCACGGAAGTCGTTCGCTCCTAGTTTTACGTCCTCTTCCCACCCGGGATGAACAATCTTCTCTCGTCCAGCATCCCAGAAAAGACTTGCACATCATTGCACCGATCGCTCTCAACATTATCCTTCGATTCTATTATATTACCTGGGTTGTTTATTATAGAATGACAATTTTAGTCGCAAGTATCTGGAATGAATCTAGTCAACAAGGGATTACGAGCAGGCTTTCGTACTTCCGGAGATGATACGTGCTTACTGAATACAGCTTGTGCGTGAGCGAAATTTATTGAGTTTCATATTTGTATTGTTTTGTATATATATGAATTCTTAAGATTTCATCTCTTTTGTGCGACGAAGTCTCCCTTTTCTCGTAGTTCCTTTTATAGGACGCCACCCTTCTATATTTATGTTGAGATCACCTTAGGTTGACACGGAATTCTTTTACTTCTTGGTAGAACACTTTTTCCATCCCCAATACACAGACATACATTCGTGTTGTGCTTTTCCACGAATCAACGAGGGTCGCACTTCCACCTGAAGAGGATTACGAAGGATTCTAGTGGAATGTTTGTTGAGTAAGGTCAAAGAATGCGTGTGTCTATGTATAATCCTTTCGGATTGACGTGGATTAAAAAAAAAAGGTGGCTCGTAAATTGAGATGACGTTTTATCTCGTAAACATCGGGTGAATCCGTGGATGTTGGATAGAATTGTTTTTTTTACACGATCTACCAATTTCATTCCCTGATTTTCCCACCTCCCGTGAAAGCTCTTCGACCTACTTTCAAGAAAATGGGTCACCGGGTTCAGCAACCCACCCGGAGCGAACGGGAGAGAGCAGCGTGCCCTCTCCCGTTGGCTGACCTGAATAACGCTTATCCGGAAGCAACGATTTCCCATGATTTCCCCTGTCCTCCGTTTCGCATTTCTCTCCGCCTCGACCTGACAACCTTTATTCCCAATTTCCCGGGAGTAAAGGGCACTCGTCGCACAATTTCGAACTTACTTATATTTCATTGGCGCCTGACATCTTAAAATATGTATAAATTCGATTATCTTGATTTTCAAGAGAACTAAATAAGATTCTAATAAACTGTCTTTTAAACGACGAGTGTAAAATCAAGCTTTGTTATTTGCGAGGGTCTAAAAATAAGTGTTGGATCGAGTGTCGGTTGGTTAATGACACTGTCAGTGAGATTTTATGGGAGGAAAGATAGAGGAGATGCAGGAAATGATTGAGGGGATAAAAGGGTCGTTTAGGATCGTCGTTGGTGTCGTAATGGAGTAATCGACGGGTCAAGTTATGCCGGATATTCGACTAATAATACTGGCTGGACCATCGCCAAACGAGAGCCACTCTCCATTGTCTTTTTAGCCAGTGAATCTGACGACTACGACTATGCAGGATTCCTTCCCCTTCGTCCCTTCTCTTGTCTCGTTAACACTCTCTCTTTCTCTCTCGGCGGATTGATTCAATGGACCGAGGGACGGATGCTGCGCGTCTCTTTCCATCTTCTTACTCCACCACTTCACAATCCGGAGCATTCGATTTCCTGTTCCATCTTTATTGGACTCCAATTCTTCAAGAGGGATTTTGGTACTCGATGGATGCTGCGTCCCGGCGCAATCTGGAGCGCGCGAAAGATCGAAGAGGTACGAGTGCGTGCCAAGAGAGATCTGGCAGCACGGCACTAAATTGAGGAGGCGAGAATGAAGAATCTCTTTGAGAAGAAAGTCCCCAGCATCCCTCTGGACCGGAAAACTTTCTTTAAAAGTAATTCCACAACTCCCATCGTTTATCTAACATCTTTCTTAAGAATATATATATATTTTTTCTTACTGATTCATCTCAATCCGATGATCTGGCTCTCGTTAAATAACGCATCCTCACTAGTAATATCCCTCTTAGAATATTCCACCCTCTATTTTTCTCTTTCTCTCATCGGAGCAATTATCCTGTTGATGCTCACTCCACAAGAATCGTCGGCTCGATTTTCCCTGGCGACGTTCATTTCACGGAAACGACTGTAAAACGGGCTTTAAAAGCATCGGGCTGGCGGGAGCGGCCTTGCAGTACTCCGAGGAGGGAACGCATTAGTCGATGAAGATTGTTTCTCACCCTCTCCGCTTTCTCGCCGGGCTTTTCGACGAGAGCGTCGCGGCGTCCTGGCGTGTCCTTGGCTAGAAGAGCAAGGGTTAATGGGTCAGCCGTGTAGATTGGCGGTGGGTCGAGTTTCGGTGAGAAGGGGTTTGTTCTTCTCAGTGGCGAAGAGAGAGAGAGAGAGAAAGAGAAAGAGAGAGTTGGCTTTTGATTCGAAAGGGTGTGTGCCGAGGCTTCAAAGAGTAGGAGATATCCTTGCTGGAGGTGTTGAACACGCGGAGGGTGGCCGATGCGTCCGTCCAGGGAGAGTAGGTCGTTTCCATGGCGACAAGGGGTGCATCGGACTGGCACGTATCGCTAAACTGAACGTGCACCCTCCGCTCGGCCTCTAACCTCCCCCATACAACGCCGGTCAAGAGTTCCAGGACCTCCCAGTCCTTTTTCCTCGTTTCAATTAAGAAAGCAATCCTTTTTCACGACTTTTTTTATTACTACTTTATTTAATGTTAATATTATATTTAATATTGGTAGGAAATTCCTTTGATATTTTGGGGGGGATAAATAGTTGAGAATTGGTCCTGGAAATAAATTGTATGGTATGTTTCTGATGTCCTTTAGCTTTGTGTTACTGTGGCACCTGTATCCTGCAATTAGGTCAGCACCGAAACTCTCGGGCCGCAGTGTATACCAAGCGGCTTCCTGCGGAATATCCTGAGGCCGCTCTCGCTCCTCCTCCTCCTCCTTCTCCTCCTCCTCTTTCTCCTCCTCCTTCTCCACCTGGCTGGCTCGATCCTCCCTCAGGAATTGGGTTATTTCCTCGGCCGATCCCTGCGCTACGCGAAACCTTCTCGTTTCACCCGATAACTCACACGATTGGCACTCGATCAATTCGTTCCACGCACTTCCAATAGAAATTACTCACAGATTAAGAACTCTATCGATATATCCAACTACTCAAACATTTTCTCCTTTCGACTAGCAATTGTTTGATTAATCGAAGAGTGATCGAAATGATCGCTAAGAAATTCCAGCAATGGAAAATATGCCAGGTGGCAGTTGGGCGTGTCGGATTAATCTCCTCGTCGTAGTCGTCGTAGTCGTCGTCGTCGCTGCTGCCGCCGAATCAAAGTCACGTCGTCGTATTTCCCCGAACGGAGCTAATATCGATCGGAGAGAGGCGACGCGTGTTTTTCTTTCGGGATGCAGAGCGAATGAATGTTTGCGCGCCGAGGATATCGGTAAACCGAGCGCGCCCACTGGCCTTTTAACTTCCTCGTAACCGTCATCGGCATCCATCAGCCATCATCATCATCATCATCGCTCTCTTTCTCGAGAGTGCTCAATTACGATCATCGAGAGAGCACATTTCACCATCCAGGTGTGCGTGTATATGCGCGGGTCTACTTTCATCGGCAATCCCCGCAGAATTAGCTCGCCGACTGGGCTATGTTAAGCGCGCCGCTATAATTAGCGCCGGTCAATTAATGGGTTAATGGAAGTGTAAACGCGCCTCATCGCTAACTCGCAGCTCATTGTACATAGAAACGTTTACACACTCGTATATCTAGAAAACCTTCCATGTCCTCGCGGAATCCAAGTGCAAGTGCAAGTGCATGCACACGCGAGTTCATTCGGGATGCGAAGTGATGATTAATTAGAATTTCGTCGAAACAATTTGGTAGAGTGAGAGATTCTATTGAGAGATAAGGTAGCATCCAATTATGGGAATCTCGTTAATACTTGGCAAGTTTGACGTGTGGTGGGGAAATAAAAAGAGAAAGAGATAAAGTAATTTTGAGAGGCAGGTGCCAAAGGCGTGTCTTCCTTTCGACTAGCGAGAAGATCGATTTGCGTGGGTCGCTCCGTTTTTTGAGCAGGACACCCTGTATTATTCCAGGGGATACAGGGGTGCATGACCCAGTTACGCTCGGGCGTGTTATATGGGTCATAGACACCATTCCCGGTGGGCGGCCAGCGCCCCCTTCCCCTCAACGGAGCGCCTCCAGCATCCCAGTAGCGGTCCACGCCAGATCACTCTGTTAATCTCAGCGACTTAGCCAAGTTCTGCATCCGCACGCAGTAAAGCTAATGGGTTTAAACGAGATTATCCCATGAGAGGTGGATGTACGTTTCTCTCTCTCTCTTCTCTCCTTTGAAATGGGAAGATGAGATTCGAAGTAGATGCAGAGAGTTGCTGCTGGGTAGGGAATCTCCTAGTGGTCCACGAAAATAGATCGTTTCGCCGAGGGAAAGTCACTTTGGCTCTTCGGTGGGTACGGTGTTAGCCCACCAAAGACTCGTTTCTACTAGGATGAGAGGAAGAGAGGAAGAGAGGAGCGATGGAAGAAGCGCACCGCCGCTTCATCCCTTCACTCTCCCTTTCCTCTCTCCTTTCTTCTCTCTGTCTCGCTTAATCTCGCTGGCGCAAAGCGGCCAACAATAGCGAGTTCTCTCCACAGCTTGCGGCCCTAACAGAGCCTTTCAGCCTCGCACTGCAGTTCTAGTCGATTTTACGCCATCCCACCCACTTTGTCCCCTTGGAATTTCCGCATGCCAGATACGCTTCTGTGTTCCTCTGTACAGTACCATTCCTATTCATACTCATCACAGTTGCATCCCCAAGCATTTAACCTCTCGTTAACGATTCAATAAAATCAGTCAGAAAATTCGAACTTTTGACATATAAGAAATAAGATTACTTCCTGGTGCATTCGACACCCGGTGTGTGCTTCGCAATACGCGCACGCGTCCACTTTTTCCGTACTACGGAAGCTCTTCCCTCTCTCTTTCTCGTTTCCGCTCGAGCTTTCCCTCTTTTTATCAATCCTGATAAATTACCATAAAAATCAAAACGAATTATTTATCCATCGTCTTAAATCTCGCAAGCTCAACGTGCTTTTAAACAGTATCATTAGACACAGATACACACACACACATATATACAGTGCGTGTTTCCCTCTCGAGCGACATTGGCTGGTGCGTGCACGAGAGTGAACTCAAGCTCACGAGCTTTCAAAGCTTCTCTCGTGGACCGCTAACCCAGCGAGAGGGAGAGAGAGAGAGAAAGAGAGATGAGATTTCCTACTCCCTGGCAGTGTTCCGCGTGCGCTCTCGATATTTGGGAGCCTGCGACCTGCTCGCTCCGCGCGACAAGGTGGGGGGACACACGGTACTAAACGAGCGATACTACCTAGTAGTAGTATGTGTCTGTGTGCTTCCTATAGATGTAGAGAGTTGCTCGCAAGCTCGGGGGAGGGATTCCCTGGCGTGTCAGTAGCTCGCGCGAAGCGCTACCGTCGCGACGTGTATCCTGACTCTCCTCGAAGAGACAGAGAGAGAGAGAGAGAGAGAGATTGCGGCTGGTCCAGGTCTCTTTCGCGTAGACACATCTCTTTTTTCATCTTTCTTTTTCCTATCGAAAAAGCTCCCTGAATTATTTCCACACTATTTTATTTACTAGCTTTTACTCCAATTGTTACACTTATGCTTTCAACGAGGCTCTCCCCGGAGCTTGCGAGAGTTCGGTTCTGTGTGCTGTAACTCGAGGAAGCGGGAAGTGAAAAGGGTTGCTTTTTGGGAAGAGTGCGTGCGAAGTGTGCGAGAAGACACACTAGCCACGAGGGGGAAGAAACGTGGCGGCGGCGACGAGGGTCCACCTCCGGATACTCGTTGCGAGAGAAAGAGAGGGTGAGGTGATTGAGTGAGAGAAGGAGAGAGAGAGAGAAGAAAGGGAGAAAAAGAGAGGGAGGGAGACAGAAGACATTGCTATTTTCGAGAAGCCGTGGAGCTTGGCCAAGGCGTGCGTCCGGTCTCCTCGATGACAGAGAGAAAAAAGGAAAAGAGAGAGGATGGAAGGTCGAGTCTCCCACGATTCCTCTTCGAAACCTGTCGATTCTGATAAATCGAACTGTTCATTGATACCGATCGTTTTTTCCTATCTCGAAAATTCGGCTAGTTTAATTTTGCCATTCGATTAAATTGTGGTTTCTACGATTGGTAGGAATATTGCTAGATATTCCATGATTGGCGGAAGCCTGATTAAAAAGCTCGCCCGCCGGCGATCATTTCAATTGGCCGATTGCAGTGGTCGAAGTTCATTTACTGGGAGGCGACCACCGACGCGGCTATTCGCTTCTGTAATCGAATCCTTGGACAATCGAAGCAGTTGAAAGCGTGGACGGATCACGATCGGATGTATCGATAGGTTAATACTGGCCTTTGACCGATCTCCGAAGAGCGACGGATTCGTGCTCGACCGCAAACGCTTTCCGACGGGCAAACATTCGAGCTTCCAAATAGTTTCGATTCCTGAATATGTCTCTCTCTTGATTCCTCCATTATTCTCTTTCTCTTCGATTCCATAGTCAATCGAAGAATATCGATCTATTGTTTCATGCCCTTTAGAATATAATCGAAGTGTCAATCGATTTCACCCCAATTACATTGGTATCTGAGAAAAAAACAATGTAATACGAGTGACACAAATCCACAAGTGACTTTTTCAATAAAAAGACCAGTTAAACAAATAGTGCAAGTGTTTGAAATTCAAGTGGAAGTCGAGATAGAGAGGATCTCCGGAGGATGCAAACGGTCCATCTCGGTTCACGGTGGTTCATCCGGAGCCCAATTAGTCATGGAGGGTGAGCACGCAAGGTTGGTCCAGATTATGAATGAACAAGCTCTCCCCGATCTTCTTCCTCGATTAATCTCTCATTCCCGTGACACGTTCTACCCGGCTGAAATCGATCGGGGAACACCGGAGTTTCTCGCCAATAATTAGAACAGGGGGAAGGAAGTACTAACAATTAGACCGCCTATAATCCCCCTCTCTTTTTCTTTCTCCAGTAATTAATAGAAAATGGAAAGATAGAAACTGATGTTTACACTTTTCGCATTATGTCACCATTGGACATAGGCGGCTTGTGAATTCATAAGCGAGTTTCCTCGAAGTGACTCACGATAGGGAAGCCAAGGCAAGGCGCACGTGTGCTGGAACGAGAGAGGGGGGGAAGTGATGATCTCGTGCCTTGCACATCCGGCCGCAAAGGTCGGGGAGCGCGTGCGGGAGTTGCTAGCTCGTGAATCATCATAACTACACGTAACTTGCTGTTAGCAGCCTAATTGCACTGCTAGCTAAGATCGAAGGAGAAAGAGAGAGTTCGTTTTGCTAATGTTCTTACCAATCGAAATCATCAAGGACCATTTTAATCTTTTCTTCATGTTCGTTTTAAGATTGAAAGGGTGAATTTTTAAAGAATTTTTAACATAGAGATTAGGATTGAAGGATCGAAGAGAGATATGTTGACGAGTCGTCTGTTGTCTTTGCTTGCAGAGTGTACGATGTTGGAAGGTGGACGTGCAGTGGTCTGGCTCCTCGTCTCGGCCGTAGAGGCTGCACGCCACCCGAACCAATACTGCCCGCGTACTACTAACCCAGTTGCACCCGTTTGAACCCACCAGTTGCCGAGAGAGTGAGAGAGAGAGAGAGAAATAGAGAAAGAAAGAGAGTGAGAGAAAGAGAGAGAAAGACCCACACCGCAAAACCCCATGACGCATTTAACACATGGCCCGCCTGGAGAGTAAGTTTCATCCTTACTCGCTCAGTGATTTCTTATCTCCGACCGTTTTAGATCATCTCGCCATTCGCCAGCTGTTGCCGTGTTTAGAGGTGGTAGTTGATGAATAATCAAGACCTTTCTTTACTTCGGTTCTTCATTAATACAAATCTTTATTCATGATTGTGCGTAAGTGATGATAAACGGCTGCTTGAAAAACTAGGGCTAAGATTGACCCTCTTTGCCAGTCGACCTTGCTGTTTCTGTTATTGTCGAGGGTAGAATAGGAGGTGGTTGGGTTGACAATTGATGGTATACGAGGATTTTGTGACTGTTTCAGTACCAAGCATAGTGGTGCATAAAGGAAGCAGGTCGCAAAGTCGGCCTGAGAGCCCGACGGTGGTGGTAAGGGGAGGCGGGATGCCATCGGCACCGTCCTCCAGACAGGAGCTGATCGTCGGTGGCTCTGGTTCACCCTACCAGGGCAACTCCGACCCAGACATGTTGGATAACAATGCGAACCCTAATGCTGGCTCTCCTCCTGTGGCCAATACGCACCATCGATCTTCGCCATCGTGTCCGCCTGATAAGCCGGATACAGAATGCAAAAACTTTCGCAATAAGGTGGGTTTTGATGGTCATAAGTCAAAGTTGATAGAGTAAAGAGATGTACTAAAAATGTGCAATGATATTTTGCAGTCGAACGCGAAGGTGAAGTTACTGGTGCGAAGTCATGCCATGAAAGAGTCGACCTCACCTCCGAGGGAGCCTCATAACGGTTCGTCCTCGCCACATAGTCCTCAGTCAGTGGATGGCGAGAAAAAGTTCTCAGGAGGTCTCTCACCTAATTCCACCAATAGTAAGCTCAACAACAACGAGTCGTCGATGTTCAACAGCAATCTTTGCCCGGCTCAGTCCCCTAAACAGATGCGTAACTCAGCTACTTCGCCAACCTGCCGAGTTCCCTCAAGAAATGGTAAAGATAGTATGAAAGAGTGTGCAGGTTTGCCTTGGAATTCTTAGCTAAGCTGCGATATCTCTGACTCGCAGGTCAATCTAGTCCCTCGCAAATTCACTCGCCAAAGAATCTTACCTCACCGACGAATGGCAATAAGTCCGAGCATCAGCGCGGCAGGCTGACTGGCTCGAACATCATCCAGAAATGCAATAACTGCGTGAAGAACAATCAGAACGAGCGGCCCGGATTGCTGCAAACGCCTGTCTCACCGACTAAGAGTGGACAGGCGTTGCAGCACTCACCGAAGAGTATGAATCTGGCTCACAGTGCGCAGAACAATCAGCAGAAGTCAGAACATCGTAGGCCGAATACTTTGAACATCTGCAACAATCAGTGCTCGGCACAATGCGGGAATACACTCTCGGTGAGCAGGCCAGGCTCCAGACATAAGTTAAGACATCAGAATTCCTCACAGGGCAGCTTCGACAGCGCTTCTCCGTGTTTATCTCGAGGTTCGTTACTTCGAATACTTTGCTACTTGTAGAATGCTGGCCAATTCCCGGCCGGATAACGAGGAATCTTTTCTTCTTCCTTCCGCAGACAGCAGTACCGAATTGTATACGGATAGTACAGGCATAGACTTGGAGCAGTTTATCGCGGACACCATAAATCGTAATCAGAAAGATCGAACTGTGCTTCTAAAAATCGAGAAGGACCTGATCGAGTTCGCGAAAGATAAGCAGAAGGTCTGCCATAAGTTTCCGAATATGTCGTCGTACAATCGAATGCTGGTGCATCGCGTCGCTGCTTATTTTGGCATGGAACACAACGTTGATCAGTCGGGCCTGAGTGTAATTGTTACGCGAACAAAGAACATGCGGATACCGGACACACGTTTCAAGGAACACATTCGTGATGATCTCATTCTATCGGAGGAGCCACGCAGAAGTATCTTAAAGCGGGATTCGAGCTCTTTCGAGGATAGCTTCAATTTTAAATCCCCCGATAGATTATCGGGTGATTATTGTCGACACAGTAAGAGTTACGAGGAGCGCGAAGAGGAGTACGAGCGCGCGAGGCGAAGAATATTTAAGGATAGCAGTGGTGATAGCAGCGAGATCCCGTCCTGGCCTTACTGGTCCTCCTCGGAGAGTTCTGATGCATCGGCAAGGTATCGCTTGCTGCATCCATCCGATCATCCTATGAGGTGAATATATAATTTACTGCACTCACCCTCATTCAGAAAGAACAATTGGCGAACATTGGTCGTTGATGTAATAGGCAGACGAGGTTACTCAAGGGCGAATCGTTCGATGGGAGAGAGTCCTGCAGAGGTGCAGCCTTGCGACCGCCGGTCTCCAAGTCCTACAGTTTCGGTGGCTACACCAGAGGTATGCTATCGAGGGGCAACAGCGTTACATCCACGCATAGTGCAGGAGCTCGTCTTATGAAGCAAGGTTCGCCTCAAATTCTTTGCTACTCGGATTGATTATTGCAAGTTTGTGCTTTGCATTTGCAGATCAGGTAATACGGATGCAGCACATACGATCATTCACTAGTGGAAGTTCTTGATCGCTTTAGGCCTCTCTTTGATTTCGAGCTATCCCGTTTCCGTTTTTCTCGAAGTAACCAATGCGTTCTCTGTCTCTTTATCTATATACAACACCCGAAGCTTCACTTGCGTGGACCGTACGATCGCGTGCTTTTCTATTCGAGCTCTGATTTGTATTCCAGACTCAGGAGCTAGCATGTGCTCACGGTTGAGTCCCTCGAGTAGTGGCTACAAATCTCAGAGCCAGCGTAGTGATGCCACAATATCACCGTCTCCTTCGCCATCCCCGGTAGCAGCCATGACGTGCGGCCATACCCAAATATCTAGTCAGGATCTCGGCTCACCAGACTCCAACCACCAAACAGTCATGTGGGCAGTCACTAGTATATCCAGTGTTCCGCCGGGTAGTATAATAATAAATCCCCAAACGAATCAGCCGTACACCAATCCGGATGGATCGCTCTACCGCTTCGATCCGGAGAATCCACCAAAGTTTTATTCGGAGAACGAAGGGCATGGTATATCGCATACGAAGCATACCGAATGCTCAGAACCACTACGAGTACCGAATGGCCCAAAGAACGAGGGGAAGAAGCGATCGCAAGTTAAGAATAATACCATTAACAACACCACAGTGGCCCACGTGACAAATACGGCCACGTCTCCGAGCTTACCATTCACACCTCCACCCCAGCAAAGTTCAATCATGCCTCAGCAACAGATGCAGCAGCAACCTGTGGCGCAAGCGGTCCAGCAACCGCCGCAACAGCAGCAACACACTCTAGTCAAGTCCTCGTCGACGGTGCAAACTTGTAATCACAACCAAACGGCTCAACCATACGCGACCTACGTACCTACCTCAGAACCGTACAACCACAGTCTCTATCCTCCCCCTGTCGGACAGCAGACTCTCATGATGGCACCCCATCCGACCCAGGCTCAAGCCACTGTCCAGAACACCGCCCAGGGAGAAGTTGTATTCAATCAGAATCCGGTTTATACGAATTACGCAGTACCTGTACAGCAAGGACCAGTACCGCAGTCAACGGTAAGCCCTCCATCGATCCACATCTCTAGAAGCATCAGCTGCGTCCCGTTATACACCAACCAATGTGTCTTCCAGGAGATAACCGAATTATCCAGCTACTTTATGGGAATGAACATCTATGATCAGCGAGGTGCTGGTGATAATCACTCAACACCACCACACACCTACCCTCAGCCACCGCCAACCACGAATCAGGCGGTTCAGAACGTGCCAGCAGTGCAGCAGAACTATTGGCAACCATCTCCTAATCCAATGCCGGTATGAAATGAAATATTTCTGGGAAAGGGACTACTCGTATCAAGGAGATTGTAAGTCAAACTATAATAATAATTGACTTTAGCCACAGCAAACGATGTACTTTGTGCCTCCACCGGGTACCGCGTTATCTGTGAGTCAGAATCCAGGTGAGAGGCAACAGTTGCATCAGCAGCAGCAGAGATTTTCGAATTATTCTTATAACGCGCAAACGATGACGCCTCCGAGCCAATCAAATTGTGAGTTACAGTGTATGTGGGCTTGAATACATTACAGGAACTATAACTGGCTTATTCTTGAATTAATCCTTTCGATTTTAGCTAATTATGTAGGCAGCTACCCAGTCTCTTACAATTCAATGCCTGCCGTTACACCATCGCCAGGTGATTACACGTATCAACCACCGGTTCACATGGTACCTACTTATTATCCCCCTGGACAACCAGCGATGCAGCCACCTCCCGTCATGTACAGGGTTCCCACACCGCCAAACACTCCCACATCTACTCAGGTGATTTTCGCTGAAACTTCATTAAAGACACCTGGTAATTGAATACAATGTTATCATAAATGTTTGTACACAGATGCCAGGAGTGCCATTAATGTATGTCAACTCTGGCAGCTATCCACCACCGACGATGGTGTCCAGTGGGACATTTGGCCATCAAGTTGGCCATAATGGCACCTCTCCCGCACCTCCCGCCACTTACATGGCACCTGCCCTAGTCCCTAATCTCGTGTTTAGACAAAACGTTCCTGTAAGCAATCCTCACGATAGCCCTGATGATGTTATTTAATGAAGCAACCTGGTATAATAACTGTATTTGCAGCAGGTCGTCGCTGGTGTTCGAGCTTCAACCCCTTGTAATTCCCAGAGAACGAGCAGGTCACCGACTCCGGCACACGAGCTGTTCGGAGGTGGTAGCGCGGATAGAAACGCACAACCCCAACCACGCTACCCACTGCCAATGTATCAGGGTGTCCATATTGTACAGGGTGTGCATCAGAAAGCGTGAGAATCACGGGAGATGGAGGAATGTACTTTGATTTTTATTTATTAGACTTGTTGTTTGTGCCGATAGGTGATATGAGATTGATGCATCCCGGAGTACCACCTAATCCGCGATTGCAGTACGCACCAGTACCATCACCGCCTGTTGTTCAAGGTTGTCCCCGACCGTATCGACCACCTTCTTATTCATCAAACACTTCGGGGGGCGGTACGCCTACATCGTTCGATGGGAGGAATCAAAAAATTCGAAAACAGAGGTGATGTCTCGATTATTCCATTCCGTTGATACTACAGAGCCTTGGGTTATGCGATTAATTTCCTAAATAGCATGTGCTTTGAGAGTTGACATAGCTCCTACTCTGCCATTTCGAAGCAAGATAAAGTTTGTTTAAGGAATAACCCTTTGATTGAAGTAATAACGAGTATTGAGGACGTAGTATAAGTAGGGCCAAGCGAGCCACAAGCTTGCGGTTGCTTTGATAAACAATTGCAAAGACAAAGGAGCTAGAGTACAAAACGGAACGGTAACGTAACTTGCCCATTAGGTCCAAAGTAGCAACGTTGCCACCGACCAGCATGCGGCCCAATATGTATCAGACCCCTTCCATGCCATCGCTCTCGTCTAACGTGCCCAAAGATATCAGAGAAGGTAAGCATTCATATACAAGATAAACTCACTCGATGTCCGTTCAATTCGTTGCTTCACACTTTAGTTGTCCCTTACTTCCGTTCAGCTTACAAAGGATAAAGTTTGAACACAATTTTTACACATTCTTCTATCTCCTTAAAAGCGAAACCCGTGGAAGACAATATGATATAAGGTACAGAATTTACGTATGAAGTATAGTATTACAAGAGAACACGGTTTTCTACATCGTAATATCTAGGGGCTTCTTCACGCGCGCTATTTCCGCTTCCTTGGATACCAGTTCCTTCGAAGTAGTGTAGGACGTTGAACAATGCTGGTCGCCTTTGCTATTGCTGCTCCCATACAACACATGCTTTTGCTCATAGAAATATAATTGTCACGTGTCTTATGTGCTCTTCACATTCTTTCTTTATCCTGAATGTCTTGCTTGAGTCAGAATATTGCTTCATTTTAAGGCAGATTTTACCAAGTTCTGTGAGATTACTGCACTTACACAAGTACCTCTAGATTCATTGTTTGTTTACTAGTGCATACTTCTTTCGTTTGTGTATGATTTCGCTCAAATTACGCAGAGGTCTCCTCTGCAATCAACAGATATAAACTTGATTTCCACTCCAGCAGATCTACGTTGCAATGCGTCTCGAAGGTATTCGAGTAGCAGTCTGCGCATTTCTCTTAGAAGTGACATTCTTACTTTCAGGGACCGTGAAGGTGACAATCACCCGCCGAAATCAAATGGTATAACATTAAATAACCAAATCGACAGAAGAAACGCGCTGATTCAAAGGACAGTAACAGTTGCAGCTGGCACACGAATTGAGCGATGATTCGCCCCGTATTGCGAAATACACGACTAACGCTAACGTTAACAGTACACTTGTAACCCGTCAGATCCTGATACAAGATACGGCACTCAGATACAAGCACACACACCTGCAAAATAGATTATACAGGATACACACGAATATCGAAGATGCGAAAGAAGGTAGATCACCCAGGAACCGTAAGCTTCTCGTAGATATCAGTAAAACTAAGCGATTCCAATCTCCGCTGACGAACCACAATATCAAAGGGAAATTTCGATAGCGAAAAGTGAACGATGAACTTGCAAAAGATTATATATGTATTCATATATAAATGCATTCATGAGGATGGAGTACGGTAGACTCAGTGGTGCACCGAACACAGAGAGTTACTGAACAGAATTTTAACTACTATTACAATTATTATATATATATATTATATATATATACAGTATATTATATTATATCTGGAGATATTTTAATCGCGGTTTTACAAATACTATATGAATGTGAGATTTATCTTTAAGATGTAATTTTAAGATGAACACACGTACAGATACACAGGATTGCTTGCGCCGGCGAAGACTTCGTCTCTTTGCTCGCCAAGCAAGCTCCTGAAACAGCAAAGATACAATATACGGATAAAACACACTTTACTGAGTACGTTTACAGTATACATCTGATTAACATGACTTGTTTTCTTCTTCCTTCACTCCGAAATAATTCTTCTGTGTACTACCAGTGATCTAATTGATGAATGACTTGTTTACTAATACAATTTATACGCGAACTGGGCGCTGGGAGTTATTAATTTTTTTCTGAATTGTTCAGACATTTGTTTTGCAACCGATGTTGCATTCCTCTTCTGTTTGAGGTCGGTGTGTCATGTGGCGTAAACGTATTCAGTATCCGGTCTATATGTCTAGTTCGAAACACAGTAGTGAAGTAGCGCGATACCATCACAGCTTAGTCCCACGGAGAGAGCCACCTCGCATCTATGTACCTTCCGTTTCCTTCGCAATCGCACGATCTGAGATATCAACGAATCAGTGTTAACACTCGCATGAAATCGTACAGCCGATTTTTCTCTTGAATTCCCGTGCACCCCTGTGACTTTATGTACCCTCGCCTATAGAAGTTTCATTAACAGTGAAATGAAGGGGTTGATTGCGATCGGTCTTCCAAGCTCAGTAAAACCACGCTTAATGCTCGAACGACGTACTCGAGCCACGCCGCGACAGATTTGTTTCGCACGCTCAATTCTGCAGGCACGGGAAAGTAGTAGTAAAGACAAACTATATCAGTTTCGGCGGCGGTGATGGTGGCGCGTGACACCGCGGTAATTGAAACAATGTCTCCGTCTGTGAAAAATTGCGAGCGAACGCGTATAATCCTCTCGAGCCACGACACTCTCGCTAGTCTCAGTTCCTTATCGCGTGCATATATTAGACTCAGTGACCTCATGGGGCGTAAAGCGACAACTCAGTAATTTATCGTTAGTTCGAGTATAATCTACTGCTTGCACTGGGCGGGTGCGCACTACTTCTCGTGGAAGTGGCCGCGGGAGAGTACGCGTTACTTCGCAAGGAACAACCAAGTGGAATCCATCCAAGAAGCTTCGCTTACGGTGATTGTACTTCAGGACGTAGGTGAAGGTGTGCCTATCTTTTTATGAGAGTTCAAATGCACCTATGTGTTTGCCGAGCGAGGCGAAAGTAGGGGAGGGGAAACTGCTTTCGTCGACAAAAGGAAGTGTGATAAATCTAATCTTTCTAAAGTTAAGAAGAATCGCAAGAGAGACCTGAGCAGCAGCTAGATGATATCTGACGTTTCAATTATAAAGAGATGGGCGCACAAATGTAGTGTTTAACTGTACCTAAAGTCGTCGTAGTGATTAATGAGAATAATTGTACCTAATAAAATAGTTCACGAATCTCTCAAAGATATAATAACGATGATAACAGTAATAATAATAACAATAACATTAACGGTAAAAAGCAGATTATTGGCTATCGAAGAAGAACCGCCGTCAAGTATCGTCCGTTTGGCGTTTCGTGGTAACCCTGTACTTTTAGGCGATCCGTTGATGTGATTTTTTTAGTATTTCTACAAATACCTCGGCAGTCGAGAAAGAGAAAGTGAGCGAGAGATTACCAGCGAATAAGATCTGTGCGCAAAATCTCCGGTGTGTATAGTGTAATATAATTTTATCGAGGATGTTTTTTTGTCGGCAGCCAAAAGTCATTTTGTGAGAGCATCTTTGTACTTCGTTTAACTTCTGCTTGATTTGACAAGTGGTTCATATCTTTATCAGACTATTAGAACAATTCGACGAGAACACAGGGACGATAGCGTAAGAGTGTCAAGGGTTCCTGGCCCAGCACTTCGACCGACAAAACTTTAAAAAGCGTGCACGAACGAGGAAAACGGGTGATAAGTCATTGTAATTTCGCAAGACCTCACGTTCATTTCCTACTATTTTTGTATGCAACATAACGAGGGGATTGGCGGTAGCGAGTAAGAATAGCCAAGGAAGAGAAGCACGGAACGGTGCGCATATTCGGAATATCGAAGAAGTGAATCAAGTTAAGAGAGAAGTGTGCAAGGCATAATGCGTCTGGACCTTTATTTCGAGCAGCATAAGATTTTTTAAATCACTGTTCCTACGCCTTAGAGACTCTTCAACGTACTCCTTTGTCTGATATTGCTTTACTGCGAGAGTCACTATTTTTCGTATGCAGCAGCTAGTGTCTTCGCTCTCAGTGGTTGGGAACATGATTCTCCATTAATGCTTGGGTAAAGAATCAAGCAGAAATTTACAAGGGGTAGCTAGGAGCTTCGTGATGACAATCATTTCAAGCGGCTGACTACTATCTTACTGTATAAACTTTCAGCGTTCAGTGGATATTATTTATTTTTATTTAAACTCGTTACTTAACTTCACTGATTCATCCTAGCTACTTTCCGCACTGCATAGAATAATCTTCCCACCACAAAGACGAAGTCATTGCCTCGTTACAAGAAGCGGAGTACCTCGTCATTGAAACCCTTATCCCTGACTTACTTTTAAACTAATTCAAGAGATCTACGGTGGATATGTTTGATGTTCGGAGACACAGGTCAAATAAGTTGGCCGCAGGCTGTAGCTGAAGTAAATTACGAGCGACCCTTCATTATTCTTCAGTGCATACTTACTTTCTTTTCCCGGTGACAATTGTATCGACGATGAACGATGGCTGTGTATCGATTTTAGTTGTATAGATCTTCCTTTGAGGTATGCGCTCGTAATTTTCCTCAGCCTAGACCGCCATGGTACAAGAATCAGCGACAAAGCGTACAAGAATCTTAGGGGGATTCGCTTAGATGAAGAGATACTTTATATTTGTTAAGATAATCCGAGATGCGTTGGAGCACGGGCAAAGTATATTCAAGCATATTCACCGAGAGCCCATTAGCACAGATCTTCTTGCAACCCTTTGAGCCCTTGAGATCAGAACCAGCAGGTCGATTGATATGCTTACCTCCCATTATTTTCTAATCAGGATCCACCGTGAGGTTCGCAGTGCGAAATCCACACACGGTGGTGAAAAGCAAAATCACTGAGCAGAGCTCAAGCAGACTTAAAGTTTTGAAGTCGAGGATCAAGGGGTTGGAGAAGTATGACAGAAACAGAAAGAGAGAGAGAGAGTGTGTGCAAGGGTTGAAAGAGAGAATGAAAGTATGTGAGAATGGAGAATATTTCTGCGATGGTGATCGAGTAGAGGAGAACAAAGCGACGAACAACTAAACGACAGGAATAAAGAGCTATACTACCATTACAAAGTTGCACAACATCATAGAGAAGCAGAGAGAGAGGAGGGAGAGAAAGCCGGAATATTTGATAGAAACTCATGTCAGTCTAATTATATTTCTTGTTATATTATATACATATATATATATTATCATATTTTCCAAAAACGAATTATATATAATTCAATAAAAAAGACACTCTCGTTTGATACTCCTGCGAGACCTTTCAATTTTCCCGCCCCTGCGCCTAATTGTTCCCGCCACCGGAAGTCATTGCACTTACTGTCGATTTTTATAAAAAATTATTTTCTTCAACTGCCGGACAGTTAGAATTTAATTTCAATCATTAAAATAACTAGTACGAATAATCAAGCCCGTTTCGTATTAATTAAACGATTAAATGCATTATGACGCAGTTAATAATTCGGTGGGCACTTCCGGCATCTTGGTACTTGACTCAAGTAGTATAGTGGAGTGGGCCAACTTGAATTGTCGTGTCCGTACGTGTCGTGGCCAAATTTCTACCGGTTTTTTCGCTTCCAGTGTATTTAGTGTGGTGTTATTATCATTTTCGTGTTGCGGGAGTGCCGGAGTGCAAATTAGTGGGTGTGAAAGTGAACAAGTGATACGTACTTACCAGGATATTGGATATAGCAGGTTGCCGGATCGCCGGGCGGAGAATCAACGCCATAGTTGATTGGAAAACGACCGGTAAGTCCCGAATAGACTTTTCTAAACAAGGTTTTTCGATGGAATGCAAACAATTGTCTTCTGGTTACAAGATTTATTATGTTCTCTCGTTATGTACACGTTGTTCGTTGTAAGCACGATTGACAAGGGTCCAGAGAAACATTGCGGGAACATCGGGGCATCGCGTATTCTTAAAAAAGAGACTATACAGGCGTTTCTGTCCCCAATGTTACTGTGAACCAATGCCAGATGCAGCCGGAATAGGAATCGACGTCCCTATCGGGCGATTTCGATCCGAGATCACTTGTCCATGAACTGCCGAGTGGCAAACATTATCTATTCCTAATATATCAATTTCGGGCATCTTGAAAGTCGGGCAGTCGCCAATGTCAGGCGAATTGAAGCGTCGGTGGCCATGTTAGGATTTTTAGTCGTTCGAAATTTATCGGCAGCCATTGGACGACAGTGATCCCCAACCATGTCTTTCACTTACCAAATCTTAATCGCTTCTTCCACATAGTGGTCGTTGAGCGTTCACCGCTTCATGAGTTACGGGTTACTAGTTTGCGTGTTCGTTCTCTCACGTCTCTCGCTTTTTTGTAAGACACATAAATTTTACGTTTTCTTTACCCACCACCACGTTGGACCCAGTTACGCGAACTGCACATTGCAGCAGTTTTGTCGCATCTTCCTCGAGATCGATCATCATCGATCGCAAGTCAATGACGCTCCACTCTCGGCTGCCAGTGCATCTCAATCATTTCACTCTCCGGCCAGTTTCTCCCACCCGAGTTAATCATTAAGTTAGAATAGTTAAAGCGTTTCCTTGTTTTTTTTGTTTTTTTTTCTTTCGTAATCCTTTCTTGCGTGGAAGATTTCAATGGACAACTGGCGGTAAGAGAGATTCCGATTGGTGCACTGGGACATATTGGAGCAGCACCTTCGATTAAACTAACGGAGAGTAGAGTTTAAGCGTTACACAGGGAAAATTGTCCGAGCTAGACACACGTAGAGCAGCAATCACACAACATTTATCCTGAGAATATTACTCTTACGCGTCTGGGAGGAAATCTGAGATTCTTTCATATCTCAAATATTATTAATCTCCCCAGTCAGGCAAAAGCAAAATCCGTTTCACTTAGTTCGAAGTGTAAGTGCTTCACAGCAAGCGTATAGTAACCATTTAATGGGTAGTTCCCAGTAGTAAAATTACAGCTCAGACTCCGATACCTTCTAAATAGAAGTATCATTCTGTCAAATTAATTCTGTGGCTCCCACAGTTTTTCTTGGGAGAGGGGATAAGTTTCAACTGGAAGTTCGCCCGTAAACAAACAATACTAATGAATGATTTCAAACGATACTTCTCGCAATTGGACTTGACTCAAACACTAAAGTGAGTTTCGCGAGGAAGTGAAGTCCAATTTTATCCGAGACTTAACGGAGACAAAGAAATAGTATTGGCGCAGTGCATTTTTAGTGCGCGCGAGTAGGTTAGCTAGGACAGCGTATACCCGACTAGTATACAGTATGTATAGTAATAAAAATAATTAAGTATATATTAGAGTAATTGCAGAGATTCGGCGCGACCCTTTGAAGATTCGGGTCGTGCAGACACGAGATACGAGATTCGCTAAGACCTGCTGGCTCATTTGCTCCTCCTCATTTGTCTCACTTCAATTAAACAATCTAAGAAAGAAAAAAAACAATCATGACTCTCCAATTAAATCCTTTAAATTCTAAATCATCGAATCTCTCGAGCACACAGGAGCCTGCGAAAGTACTCCTTTGAGAACGACTTCTTTTTAAGGGAACAGAAAAGGAGCATAGCGGGCAGTTTGAACGGCATTTGAGCAAAAGGTTCTCGCTTAACAACTTCATCTAAAGTGTGTTGTTCTTTGCACCGCGCACCTGTACTTCCTCGATTCCCCCAACGCAAATGATAGAAATCCTTGTGTCTATCCAGAGTGCGTAAAGGAATTCGAGTAGAAAGGGGAAAAGTTTCAGAGAATTCGGGGCCTAGCTTAGCTACTGTGGCTGTAGGCGGTGTTCGTGTACGGGCCACTGTAAATCGACGAGCCTGTTGTCGAGATACTCTTGTGCCGTCTCTTCGCTAGTAGAATCAGTATTACGGCGACCACCGCCAGCATTAGAATCAAACCAGCGATTGCGATACCAATTGCAAAGCTTCTCTGCGATATGCATATACTGTTTGGATCGTCTATAGTCTGAAAAAAAATAAATCATTAATTAAAGTAATATTATTTCTGGATAGACAGAAATAATTGAATTCTTTTATAAGATGATTTTAGAATGTTTACCCTTTCTCTAAAGACGTCGTCCGTGTAATCCGACTTTGAAGCAGCGTCGGAAGCTTCGTTAACGTAGAGGCCACTGTAGACCTCGATGGTCGCTGGTGTCCCACTGTCCAGGACCTCCACGCCCTTGATTTGCTCGCTCGCAATGTCCCTGCGACGTCTTCGAGCTATCGAATTGCAGGACGGCGGCTGCAAGAGTACATGATCGATCATACACACCTACACCTTTTCGAAAGTCTCCGACTCCGCGCGAGGTCAAAGCGCCACGTCATAGGACGACCTTACGCAATCGAATACATTTCTTTTGGACAAGCAACCTCGTCGAACACGCGTTGAATATGGATAAGGACTCTTTTTCGTTTGATTACAATGGACACTTTGAATATACTTGAACCCTTATTTGACTAAAGAGGTCAAAGGTTTTCTCTTCTCTCATTGGTCAGTGAATTCTTACCGTGGTACTGCAGCCTCCAGAGTGTTTGATACACAACCTCACGTTGCATTGATAGTAAACACTAGCTGTATAAGGGAATTTATGCGCCTGGAAATTCACCCTGGCTTCGGTCTTGTCCTTGCTATAAGTAAACTGTCCCATGATCTCTCCATCCACCGGGCATCTGCGAATCAACCAATCGAAAGCGAAAGTCAGCTGGGTTCGTCAATCTCTCAGCAATGATTGATGATATCAATACATTAGTATCACTGGTCAACGTACTACGACTTTGAATTATTCATCCCGTCGGACACGCACTTTCTAATGTGTCTGATTTCCGTCGTGTTAGATAATTTCAAGGCATTAAAAAAAAAGAATCAGTGAGAGTATATTCGAGGAATTTTAGTAATTCAATGACTGATCAATGTGTGTATTTTATTTGATGGAACTGACCCTTCGTCATTAATGAGCCTTTGCTCGCCCCATCCGAGGCCATCTCGCACGAGGCAGTCGGAGATCATCAGGCCGAACATTTCCTGCTTGTCGATACTAATGACCAGGGTTAAAGGATCACCGATCTTCACGTTCTCCGCCACTTGGTGTCTCGTTGGGTCTCCGTTGAAGATCTTCATTGTACAGCCTGGCATCGGTGCCGTCGCCTGTAAAGTAACCGTTGTTATTGCTTCCTGCTTTGTTCAAGCTAGGAACGCATCCCTAAGGATTTTAATTATTCAACTCACCTGAAGCGGTAAACTCTGTAACATCGCTACGTGGGTTTGGTCGTTCGTTACCACTTTGTCTCGTGTTTGATATCGGCAGCGTACGTGGAAACCTCTGCCTTGATTCGTCACCAATTTTAAGTGTGGTTGTACCACTATTGTGTTGAAGTATTCGATTCCACCATCATCCTGCAATGAAAATTTCCAGAATAATTGTTAATAATTATTTATCTTGAATCGTGATGATTTTTTGATTGTACGATTAAGGATCAATTAATTTCGATGTTAAGTCACTTTGATTTTAGAAGAGAATAATAGTTAAAATCATTCTAGTGATATTTGTAGTAAGTAGAATAAAGTGTTTCCGTAGAACTCGGCGCATTGGAAGTCCGTTTGTCCTTGCACCCTGGCAGCAAAAACCGGACCACTCGCCGATTTCATCTCGATATTCCTCTCTCTTTCGCCCCTCGGTGTTCTGTCCGTCGGGCTCGAAGCTCGGCCAAGAAAGGAGGTGCCTTCGTAATATCTTTTCTTAGCCTGGCTTCCCCTTCGGTTCCACTCCCCACCCCTCCCTTCGCTCGTCTATAGTTTCATTTCTCCCTCTTAACTGATTTCTTCCATATTAAGTTCTTTCTTGCCAACTCTGCTCACCGATCCAATATTCTCGATCCAGTTTTTACGGAATTGCAAAAACTAGATCACCAAGACCGTCGCGCATCATCTGAGTCAACGTTGATCCGCCTCGATTCAATTAAATGCGTGACTAAATGCATTTACTCACAAGAATCGCTCGAGATTCCAAAGCAGCAAAGCGTAACCCGAAGAGGCAGTTTGGCGAGAGTGAAACAATGCTTCTGGGATTTCCGGGAACTGGTTAATCGCTAGTGGAATAGCTCTTTGCGAGGCTGTGTCTCTGCGCAAAGTATAATCGGATGCTCCGGATGAGATTTACTCGGAATGACATTGTAAAGTGAGAAAGGCGACCTTGCTCGGTACGAGTCCGGCACAGACTTAATTCTTAACTCTCCTTCTTTCGTAGACGTGCATAATTATCCTCATAAACCTCCTCCATCTCTGTAGTTTCGTTTAATTGCTAAGCTCGGCGTAACTCTTTCCTCGCGCTCCTAATAAAATGGTAATTAGCACTCCGCTCTCGTTCTCCCACGGGTCTTACTATAATTGGCACGAGACTCGCAACAAGCAGAATAATTCCCTAACGAACGAAATGATTGTTTTCAACAGTAAATAACAGACTTATATCGAAGAGGTCTAAATTTCACTTTAGAGGTTGATGAATCAGGTCAATTAAAATTGGACGAATTCCTAAGTAGCGGGATGATGCGAAGGATCATCGGATGATAGTTAGAGAACGGCGAGTCCTCGGTGAGAGCGAGCGGAGCGCGTGTATCTCGAGCAGGCAACGACCTTCATGAGCCTGGCGTCCGACCTCAGCAAGGATACTCGCAATCTCCAGTGCATCGGCCGGAGCCTCCTCGTCAGATCGCTGACTTTACGTTTCACACCTTCCTTGGCAAGGGCTTGCTTGCTTCGCCTGCCTTGCTTGCCACCGCTTTTATCGCCAGGACTCTTCGTTCCCTTTCCTTTTCTCTCTCTCGCTCGCTCTTCTTTCTTCTTCAGCTGGTAGAAGAGCTTCTGCCATCCTCCGACGGCTCCTGCTATTTCCAGAGCTGACCGTCTCCACATTCTGCATACAGTTGCTCGCAAAAGTATCTGGTTCGCTCGGGAAATTACCGTAACTACTAACGGGGCATTCTCCACTTTCTTGTTTTAATCCTGTCAGTTCCCATCATCCTCCCCGCGCCTTTCTAATTATTTAACATTCCTATACTAATCCGTGTCCAATAGGTTTACTGTCTCATGATCTATATTTCATTCGAATAAATCCTCATTATAAAGAATAATTAATTAAAGTCTCAACAAATTGCGAAACCACAAAAATTCATCAATTCTTCCTAGAAAACAGAAATATTGTCTCCGATTGAATTGAAATAAAATTAACCGGTTAGTAAAATTAATGTAAACACTGGCAGGAACTTTTGAACGACATTGTATATGTTGTGGTACGTATGCGTGCGAGTATGTGTGGCAGGGTAGAGAGGATGTCACACGATCCGGAGTGAGAATGCCCCGGAGCAAAAGGAGGAGCGGCGAGCTAGGCTTTTTTAGGATTGTATTGCAACGCTCGGGAGACGGTCAGCTTGTTTCTATCTTCTTCTAAAGACAGCCAACGCTTCTCCTCTCTCTCTTACTCTTTCCTTGACAGACCACCCTGTAGAGTTCTCCCTTTCTTCGTCTTTCTTTCAGCACGGATCGGCCGGCTTTTACGATTTACTCTCGTCGACTCTGGGCGGAGAGTTGCGAGCGCACATGAGTGCTCCTCCTCTTCTGGCGGTGAGCAGTGTGTGGTGGCTCAGGGTGAAAGCCTCCGGGGAGGCAGAAAGCCAGCTAGGCAAATATAACCGATATATATCGATGTGATCCACCGTGTACCGTCTTTATTGCGGTCGACGCGAACGACACCGCAGAGACTAGGATTGCCAACGACGGGAGAGACACGTCGTTCGTTCTTCTTCTTCTTCTTTCCTTCTACTTCGAAAGCAAATGCTTCCACGTGCTGCCCTTGACTCCCTCGTACCACTCATTGAAATACCTTTCTGTACTCAGCAATTGAATTGACGTTCTTTGGATTCTTAGATTTCGAAACTATTATTACTTGAAATAACTTTGATAGAAATTGGATTTATATCTTTTATATTTTTATATTTTAATATAGTAATTAGAAATTATTGTTTTTGTTTTACTGGAATTATTCCTGGATATTTCTGTATCGATGATTTGGTTCTGAAACAGTTACATCATTGAACACTCATCGGGAATGAAGTCACTGGCAGTTTACTCGCACGCGAGAGTTGCATAATCGATGTACGGTAACAATCGATGCGCACCGTTGGAACGCGACGGTAATTTTAATCGAGGTTGAGCGAGGCTCGTTTCCTTAAGTGGGATGACTCGGTGACTTTGATTTTCTGCTCTGGCATTAATAGAATAGCACTCTTCCGCGTGAGGGAGTCACACGATAATCGTAATGACTGAACTCAGCGAGGATAAGCAGTGCTGTTTTATTGATGATCGTCATTGATTATACCCGCATGAGAAGAACACGGGGAATCGAGGATTAAATATCCCTAAGGAGTGTTGGGAAGCTTTGCACGAAGATGCAGACTCTCTCTCCTCGGCAGATGCACCGATGATGACCTTTGCTCTCGTCGCGATTCATCATGGACACTTGGTGGTACCCGGACCTCCACTGGGAGGACTTCGAGGTCGTCAATATGTGCGCAACCACCTACACTAAGCTAGAATATATATACCTTCTACCGCGTCGCGATGGGAGTTCAGGATGCACGATTCCCCTTGGCTAAACGATTCCTCGAGGAACTTGAACTTCGTCTATCCAATGCCCAGCATGATAATGACTCAGCGTCGCGTCGGCCAGAAGTATGTCGAAGCATAGTCATTAGCAATATTGAAGTTCCTAAGTGCACTCTGCATGGGAGATCAATGTTGTAAGAAGAAGGAAGATGAGATGAGAGTAAAGAAGATAGAAGGAACTTTATGGTTCCAATGATTTTCTAATGAAAAAAGGATGACTCGGTATGCTTATGTACGAACATGTGTGAGTGAAATAGCCTTTCTAGTACATACATAGAATTACTGGCAGAGACGAAAAGGGGAAAAGAATAGAGTTAATATCAGAGATTCCTCGACGCCTTGTATATCAGGTATTACGTGGACTCTTCCTTCTCGTTCTGACTTCACTGCGAATTTAAGGCAAGCAAGGACACGAGCTCTGTCACTGGAATGCCCAATGATTTCCTGGTATCATCCACTTATCATGACGACGGCTTGTAAACGTAAATAGTCCTAATTAGTTAGCCACTTGGATTTAACGAGCCGACGCTTTTAATTGGATCTATCTCTCGAGACTCTTACATATGCCCAGGAGTTAAGGAATCGCTGCTGATTCCTATAAAGGTGAATAAAAAAATACTTCGATGTGTCAAATACCACTTCTATGGCACTCGAAGTGTGATTGATTACTTTTATCCGATCGACTTATATTATTTAAACAATTATTTATTATAAACAAAAAAAGATATATTTATTAAACAGGATTATTTTTCCTTTCCATTCTTCTTACTGACGTTGTAATACCAATCGCACCTCGAGTTATTCCGACCTCGACGAGAGCGTAGTCACGTAGAATCACCTCGATGATTTCCAGCAGTGCTTCACTCGAAGGCGAAGGCGACATATCCCCGAGGGAAGGACAGAAAAAAGTCCCTGGGGGATTTCTACCCGTCCGCGTGGAAATTCAATCGCGTGTAATAGTCGCCAAGACTCGAGATGCACTCTTCGGGAAGAGGAGAATTGATACGCTTGTTCCAGGAAGAGTGAGTGAGAAGAAGATCGAAGTTAAGTGCACGCATCGTTGGAGAGTGCAATCGAATTATAACCAGTCGCGCGTATGCCAAGGGAATTCAAGGTATAATATTGCCGACGATGCCTCCGATGTCTTCGATCCTTTGAGCATCTTCTCTCTCATTCTTATTGCTGGAATGACCACCCAGTGCGATGGTTGTTTTCTGAGATCATCGGGTTGTACCACGTCCACTCAGTGGTAATAGAGCCCCGTCGCCATGAACGTCTATACAATTCAGGCTCATGCGGCGATGGAAAGGTTCAACGCCATCGAGACATCATTGCTCTCACCGCTAACCATCGAATGACTGAATTCGAAGAAGCTTGTTAAGATCGTCGATAAAAGCCTTTAACAACGAACGAGAGATCTGTTAAATTAATGGGAGGATTTTTCGATTGCTTATAACCGAGTCAATGGTTTATGATGATCGGTTATTAAGTAATTAGGAATTTTTACAAATCCACTGAGCATTCGGTCCATTCGCCAATGATGGACTGAATCATCGAATTATGAAATCCAGGGGGATTTTCTTATTATTTCATGGATGATTGCTCGCGGTGTAGATTGTGCGAGAGTTTCATGCGCATAAGTCTGCAAATCCTCGTACGTAGATGGAGTCGACGGTTAATTGCTTAGCTCGAAGCACTCTTTAAGCCCGAGAGCGCCTCTTAAAATACATACTTCATTATGCGAGGCCTCGCATTTCCTCTCCCCCCCTGCTCAGGGGGAACGCATCCGCGTTCTTTGTTTTCACCGCCTACTCTTGTGTTCAGGGTGATGTGGATTCCGATGATTCATCTGGATGATGATATTACCCTCTGAATCTTTTTACATCATTGTGCTTATCATTGATGTAAGAAACAATGCTGAGAATGTTGAATTATGAAGAATTTCATAAAGTTGGGAAATCTTTGGAAAAAAAACTTGTAGGAAATAGTAGACAAAGAATCAGTAGCAGAAATGCAGGAATTGTATCGAAAACAGGTGGAGGAAGCATCCTGAATAATTAATTTCGTCTGATTTGGATGGTTTTTCTCATGTTTTCCATACTTCCCGACATTTTCCGGGGCTGTAATTTGGTGGGGAATGTTTTTTTGCATCAAGGAAGAAGTCATATAAATTCCAGAGCCCTAGCTCAAAATTCATTTTTTCGCAAATTTTTTAAGGTGTACCCCTTCTAAAATTTTCGATTTTTCGAAGGTTCTGGGACTTTGACGAACCCTTGATAAATCGATTGCTTGAGTATCAAAACGGAGAAAAAACATAAAACCAGTGGCCAAAGTGCGAGAATTGTACCGAAAACACATGGAAAACCGATCCTGAATAATTAAGTTTCGTGGTTTTTCCCATGTTTTCCATACTTCCCGACATTTTCCGGGGCTGAAATTTGGTGGGGAATGTTTTTTTGCATCAAGGAAGAAGTGATATAAATTCCAGAGCTCTAGCTCAAAATTCATTTTTTCGCAAATTTTTTAAGGTGTACCCCTTCTAAAATTTTCGATTTTTCGAAGGTTCTCGGACTTTGACGAATGCTTGATAAATCGATTGTTTAAGTATCAAAACGAAAAGAAAACATAAAACCAATGGCAGAAATGCCGGAATTGTATCGAAAACAGGTGGAAACAGACTCCTGAATAATGGATTTCATCTAATTTCGGCGATATTTTCCATATTTTGGAGTCTTCCCGACATTTTCCGGGGCTGAAATTTGGTGGAGGATGTTTTCTTGCATCAAGGAAGAAGTGATATAAATTCCAGACTCCTAGCTCAAAATTAATTTTTTCACATTTTAGAATTCATGTTTCTCACAAGTTGTGAAGAAATTCTTCACAATTTAACAATTTAAGCATTATCACTTACATTATCGCTAGACTCAGTGAAAAAAAACTAACTTTCGCAGAGATTTCATGGTAAGTTTAAAGTCTTCTATGAAATTTCATCGAAATGGCGGAGTATGCTTCGTCGACACGCCTATCATTACGCTACATTCGTTCTTCCGATGGGAAGCTCACCCCTTTTACGGAGTAATAAAGGCCTCTCTGATTACAATTATTCTTGCCAAGATGCTGGGATAAGACGATGTGAAGATCTTTAGTCTGGGAATACACGGGATACGCCAAGGCTTCCAAGTTCCTCGATAGCTTGCGGCTAGAATCAGTAGCCAGAAATCTTTCATGCAAATGGTCCATCAAGCGAGTGATCGGCACCGCCCCTGCATCATTGTGATTAATGGTGGCGAAGCAAGAGATGAACAAACCGCATTTTACAGCACCCCCATGAACCCTCATCAGCAGGGGATCGACTTAATTCCTGTTCTTAAACTTATTGTTACTTCCCAGCGAAATATGCAAAGTGCATCCGAGTATCTAACACAGGCCTTTGAATGAATAGCATGGAATTTCCATCAGTGAGATTGTAGGAAGTCACACACGTGTTACAAAGGCGTCATACGATACTCACGAAAAATAATACAAACATTATACGACTACTACTAAAATGAATCAAGTGTAAGCCGAGTTTCCCACAAGTAATTGCTCATTATTTCCCTTCATGAGAAAAGTCTCTCAACGTAAGAACTCTATGAGCTCAGATCCGTTGCGTGACTTTTCACTGATCTCGTTGCATCATCCAATATGTTTTGTCCCTCGATTTGTATCTTGGTGGAGTGCGTGTAACGGTAGAGCATGCATTCATACATGGTTGGTTGAAGGAAAGGAAAGGTTAGAAATATAGGGTTTGAGAGAAGAACCGGGTGTTGTATATTGTAGGAGAGTTAGCCCGAGGGAAATGGCAATCGGTTATACCAGAGAGGAAACGAACGGGAGATAACTAGTGATAGGTAGGACGATGCTGGTCCATGACACATGCGATTTACTCCCAAGGGATTTCCTTCTTGAAACTCGACACATATACAACCGACATCTCACCAAGTGTGTGTCTGTCAGTTATTAATTTCGACTTTTCGCCGGAGGGCTTCCTCTAGAAATGTTAGAGCGCCTCCAGCATCTTTCAAATCTCTTCCTGCCGCGTACACATTGCTACGAATGTCTCGAGCGGACAGGCATTAGTTACATTGGCCGGCGAACAAATCATTCAACCTGGCAGGATCTCCCGCGTGGAGGGGAAAAAGTTGTAGGTCCGAAGATCGAGTCTCGATTTGCATAGGAAGCGAGCAACTGAATAGAACGGGAGATTGACGGAATGGGAAGGGAACTCTCAGTGCAAGGAGAACTAAATATATTTATATATCCCATAAACAAGGATTCCAAATGATATTCCATTAAGTGGGACTTGAATAATTTACGAATTCATTGGAAAGGAATTTTAATAAAATAAAAACTTGTATTAGAACACTTGGAAAGTTCAGAAGGATTTCAATTGAGAACTGAATGGACATTGGTTTCCCTGATCAGGCTTCTCCGGGTGAAGAAGTTGGACAGCAAGAAGGGTTGTATGTAAATGGAAGGATTGTCGGGAGCATCTCGAATAGGATTCGCCCTGGGCTTCGGGCACTTTGTACCACTTATTACGATACATCTAGCTCTAGCTCTGCCGGAGCATTTCTCGGGTTCGACGTCCGGTCAGTTGAGCCAACAGAGAAGGCCAGCTGTGCTTCTCAGCCTGTAGAACGACGTGCAAACTACAAACATCTACCAGCAATGATTCCTACAAGAATCCTAATAATGCTTGATATTCAAAATCATTGAGAAATAAATATTGATCGGCCCTAATTGATATAATTAAGAAACGAGACGATTTCAAGATGTTTTCATGCCAGTAACGAAATAAATCGTTGCGATTATCAAGGCGTTGTTATTAGTTCTCTCGGATGGTCGAATTAGCTGCAAAGAACGTGGTGATCAAGGGAATAATACTAATTGCCGCATCTCTCGTTCGACTTCTATAAATAATTCTGACTGGATTCGGAGAACTCGTTACGCTGCTTAGCAGTTATAGTAAGAGTGTGTCTGTGTAAGGACGAGTGCTTCGCCTCCCGGTTTAACCGGTGATGTCATGCCACCTGTGCACCCGCCACCATCGCCTCTCACGAGAATTCCCTCGTCAATATATTTCCCATTCGACGCACTACTCTCGTATACATCCGAGATCGTCTTCCTTGAATACGATCAAATAACGCGATGATCATCGTTCAATGATTTCTGCCTATGCGCAAGCAAAACTGAAAGCTTACGATTACAAGTCTCTTCTCCATTATTATTAACAAGAGAGGTGGACAGGAGTACTATTAACGAATTACCGATCACCCTTTCAGGCAATCCATGTCAAGAACATGAAAGAACCTCGCGTTAACCCTATGGACAAGTGATTCAATAGAAAATCGTCTTGGTGGTAATCATATCAGGCAGACATTAAGAGTCACAGGTGATTGCTCAATTACCGTTGCTAATAGGCAGCCGGCATCGACTCTTTGGCAAAAAGGGAGGTAGTTGCCAAGGTGGAAAGTCAGGCAACTCGAGTGACATCCAGTCGGACGTTCGAAGATGCAGGTCGGAGAATTAAGAGCGTAGAACGACCGATTGCCGATCGTGCAATTTAATAAAACGCACGTATCAATCTCTCCCTCTTTCTTCGGCATCTTGTCTTCTTCCTCTCAACTTGGCTCTCTCGAAGGCCAACCAAGAGCCGCCTGTAGCGGCAATCAGAGTAGCGTATGTAACGAGGATGCCACTGTGGATGCTGGAGTAAGCGACACGATGATCTCGCACGATATTTCTGGGACGCAGACAGCGCACGCGACGCTTACTTGCTCCTGACAAACCGGCGGCAACGCGGTGCCGCGTGTTGGGGCTCTCGATTTTATTACGGCGGACGCGTCAAGATCATCGGATACCCGCACCGTCGCCGTCGTCGTCGTCGCCGCGTGGATAAATGTACGGCGAACCAAGAGCCATTTCAAGCGAAGGGTGTCAAAGAGATTCCTTGCTACCGTGTCTTGCCTGACAATGAACTGCTTCCTCCTCCTTTTCCCTTCACAGTCACTATTACCAAGTTCTACGTGACACTCGTCATGAGAACGAGCTCGTAACGAGCTGGCGCAATGATTCCTCCAAGATTACGTCCTGGCGCCGGGAATCATTCTTGGAAATGGTGCATTCGTGTTCTCTCGTTTTGATTAGAATCGTAATGTCCCGTCGTATTTGTCGTAATTCATTTAACGCGTTCTTGGCTACTTGTTTTATGAGCTAATCGAAGCGTATGATGAATTTTTATGGTGAATAATAAATAAGTATGTTGAAATTTAATCTCAGACTATGACTCATCCTTGCTAGGAACTATCTATCCTGGTGGGCGCAAGGATACATCCTTGGACGACGAATTTATTCTAATCCCTTGGCGAAAGTCCGGTTGTTATGTCTGTGTGTGGGTAGGATTGCCGAAAACGGGCATTCGTGTGGGTGGTTTTATTTAATGCCAGACAGGATTCCAGCCGCCCTTCTGGCCTTGGAAGCAACTGTTCGGGAATGGGATTCGAGCGCCTGCTGGATTATATTCCAGACGAATATTCTCTTCAGCCAATAAGAATTCTCTTCGATACTCTGAACCAGCAGAAAGATTTTGTTGTTTGTCTACATTTACAGTTGTCGTCAGTTACTTTTTTTTTTCTGAATAATTTCGATGTCATGACGATGTTTCGGTGAAAACAATTTTTTCCTTCTGCTTATACATTCTTAAGACAATTCGTAAGCGTCAGATAATTTGCATTTTCAACTAAATAAGAAAGAAACTCGCGAGCATCACAAGTTATCTGCATTTTTCGCAAATCACTTTTCCATTGGAGGAAACTCCCGCAGTGGCAGAAGAGAACGAACACGGAAGACGTGTATGAAAAGAGCGTGTGCATACACAGCTGGAGAGGAAGAAACGACAAGCGTAGGAGCAAAAGGAAGACGACGCGGATGAAGAAGGAGCAACGTTGGATGCTGGATCGAGACTTAATGACGCGAGAACGCTGCCAAGTGATTTCAGTTCCTCGCGCTCACTGGCAACCCTTTTTCTTCCTCTTCCTCTACCTCCTCCTCCTCCTCTTCAAATTCCACTTCACTCCCTCTTCCCCCTTCTCTCCCAGGATTTTCATCACACGCAACTTGGAACTCTTCTTCGTCTCAGCTTCCCATCAATGGTCCACTGACGAGGACTTCCTCCTCGCATGACTGGAATCCAACATACATCACTGTTCCCAGACACCAACTTAATAGAGAAGAAGACAAGAAAAAAGAACTGTTCGAGGAATCCATAAAGAAGAATAATTCCAAGAAGATTCCTTTCTCATTTCCTCTCATGGATATCCGAAGTCCTCGAAGGGGGAATTGGAAATGCCATTGAGTACATTCTTGCTTGGATATTTGCTTAGAACGGCAGCCAGTTGCGACCACCTCCGGGCAGGATGCTTCCTCGCTGGTTACGTAAATCGTGGAAGTGCGGGACGATCGTGGGAGAGATCCTGTCGAGATGCGAGGAAAGCGCATCCTCCTACCAGTGGGTATAGCAAGTCCGACATAAATCCACGCCAGGATGGTCACTCGGGTATAACTTAATCGTCAGAGAGGGCGAGGAAGAGTAGAACAGGACTGAGAGAGAATGCCTCGTCCATCCATGTTGGCAATGCTCGAGGCTTCAAGGGACTTTAATCATAGGGCAGGGCGACACGATCTTCCGCCTGCGGCAATCCAAGCTACTCCGATGGATTTATCGTTGGTCTAGCTGGAACCAGTCAATTTCACCTTTCCACGAGATACCACCGGTTCGATAGAACCTGATCTTACTTTATCCAACCTTTTCGACAGCAATTAGTCCTCGCCAATTAATCCACTTTACCAAGCATCTTCCTTTCATCTATTTTTCATTATCAATGAAAATTGGTTTGAAGATTTATGCTTTAAAGATTGATATTCATTTCTTTTGGTAGTATTTGTAATGAATTTTAAATTCGGGGGAATTAAGAAGGGGAAGAAGTGGACGACGACCTCGGAGTGTTCGGGGTCGTCGGTACCTCGGCGCCAGCATTGTCCCGGGAAGATCAGGCTGGCGTCTCTTGCTGCAGTTCAGCCCAGGCATGGTTGCAAGAGGAAGCTGAAAGGAGGCAGGACAAGGATGCTGGATCCTCGTGGACAAGAGAGCGAGGAGACCGGTCTCTGGCGAGTGGAGAGTGTGCCGTATCCTTGCTGCACGTCCTCCGCTTGCAAAAACCAGCCACGAAGAGATTCCCAACTGCTGGGACTCTGTCAGAGGTCAACGAGGACGAGAGGACCTCTTTCCCTTCCTCCGAATGTGTCTGGCTTCCCAACGACTCTTCTCAGAAACACTTTCAATCGAAATTCTCCAAGTTACTTCGTCGTACTATCCATTTTATTTATTTATTCTATTTATTCTATTTATTTTATTCGAGATAGCATTGAAATTATCCTTCAAAAATCAGATGGACTTAAATGGAAACTGAACTCTGATATTATGAACGAAGGTTTAGGCTGGCTGAAGGTATAACAGGTCGGTTAATGATAAGGGAAATGGTAGCGTATAAATAGTGGACGCATAAAACGTGGAACAATGGGCCATTTGACGAAGGGAGCACCCTATCAGGCTTTATACCTTGGACCAGTAAGGCCTGATCCACAGTGGGCAAGAAATATGCAGCTTCTTCTTCGACCGTAGAAGGTCCGCACAACCGACACCGGCAGGAGATCCCACCAGTGATTCTCAGTTCAACCCTTCACACTCATTTCGTCATCAATTTGCCTGCCAATGGAAAGCAGGTATCCACTTGACTCTTCCAATGATTCCTCTTAACACAAAAGTGCCCTATGCAATATGATCGTTGGAAGGTGTTCAATAATTTTCCAATCCTCGCTTTCCATCGTCCGAGCGATCACTCGTAAAGGCAAACGACTAATTTCCTTGCGCCGGCGTTGGCAGGTTCTTACGGGCATTGGCGCGAAATACATACATAACGGGCGGTGTAACGGTGGTTTCTATTAGAGGGGTAATATGGCGTGACAGAGAAGCTCTGGCGGGCATTAAAATTCTCTCTGTTCCTTTTTGCACTGAGCTGGAAGGTTCGCTTGCCTTCTTGCGAAGGAGTTCTCGAAGGCCTCTGTGTGTGTGTCTGTGTGTATATATATCTGTGTGTGCCTGGTATTACTGCTCGAATCCAATAAATGCACCAGGAGAGAACTCCTTGGAACCAACTGGCCTTCAAATTCCCCGACGAATTCACTGATTCGTCACAAGATCGACGGAACTTTAAAGACACGACGAACTTTAGTATTCTCAACAAGTTCTGCCGATTAAGCGGTGCGAAATCTGAATGTCAAAGAGTTGGCGTAGGAAGGAAGGAAGAAAGGAAAGAAGAGACAGAGAGAATCACGAGTCTCTCATGCAACCGGAGAAGGTGAAAGTCGATCATTACTCCAGCGGAGTTTGCGTCTGTCTCTGTGTGTGTGTGTGTGTGGGAGAAGTGCCAGGATAATCACTGGTCACCGCACGGACAACAGAATATCAGGTTCTTTCTCATGGGAGATTCCACGACAATGTTCTTTTCTTATTTCTTACAAGCTTCTTTTCCTATTAACAATTTCATCTAAAGCTAGAAAATAAAATAATAATAAACCAAGTAGTAAAAGCTTTAATACAAAAATCTCCAAGAAACTGTAGTACGAATCGATCGTTCTGGATCAGCAAAAGAAACAGTAGGTAGACAAAAGGGAGGCGGGGAGGGATTTACGGGCGATGGGAGCCTGTAATGAGCAAATTTGCACCGCTCCGACGTGAATCAGAATCTGGTGGGGTACGTGCTCGGAATAGAGGCGAGGCGGCCGATAAATCCTGCAAAAAGGCTATCTGTCTCTTGGGCGGCTGCGGCACATACACACACAGACACGCACATATACGTATACATAGAGACACGTGTATCGTCGTAGCTAAGAGCCGCCTGTAATTTACAAGCTGCGGGCTACGATTTTACGATGTAATTGGGCCCCAAGGAGAGCAATGGTAAAGCCGATCTCTTCTCGACCGCTGTTTATCTTGCTACTTCGAGATATTATTCTCCTCTGCGATCTTCTCGATCCTGCAACATCCTCTTCATCTCCGGCTAAGATCCGATCTTGCCAACTGCTACGCCAACACTTCCCCTTCTTCTTCTTTTTAAACGGACACTCATCTTTTATTTCTAATTCGATCAGTAGCCGTGTTTCAATTCGATATCGATTATATAGTTCCTTCGGAATTTTCTCTCGGTAAGAGTTAATCATCAGTCACTTTGGAGAGTGTTCTTTGCTTGGGAGTTTTTAATTCGCACTTTGAGGATGTGACTGCTAGTCTTTGATATGCTATGAGTCGAAGATTAAAGGGAGTAATCTTGGTAGAGGAATACACGGATATCCTGTCAATCGCTGCCGTCCCCGGCCATTAAATGCAAATGGTTTGCCAGGTGCACTTGTACCGCAGTGATTTTCCGGAGATTCGCTCGATGTAGTAATGTAAAAGGTAGTAGCATCCAGAGATGCTGGATAATGAGCGGGATGTGGAAAACAGGAAAAGCAACATGTGTCCATGTTGAGCAACATCGTCTCTGAGAAATTATAATTGACTATTCTATTTCGTAAACGTTGAATTTCTTATGAATTATTATCGAATTTACAATCATGATTTTATTAGAAAAACAATATTTCTCACTTCTTCTTTTGATTCGACGTTTCTTGCTTGTTCGAACTTAAGTTCTTGCTGTGTTCGCAATTGACGGGCTCCGGTGAAAAGTAAGATGCTGTGTAAAAGGGCGACGATCGCCCTTAAGCGAAGCCGACGCAAGGAAAGGCGAGGAAGAAACTAAGAGGAAGGAAGAAGCTAAGATAGTTGGGAAGGAGCTCCTTGCGTACGCTGCAACTGTGTACATTGGCAAGGTCACATCAAGGACGAGCCAAGCAACTGCAGCACCGTCCTCTGCTAGTTAGAACTGGATACCAACCTGCGCAACCCAACCTGCATCAGCCAGCTTTGTCGGTAGCAAGATTTACAGCGGCAATCGACATGATTTTTACCACCGAGGGAACAGCTAACGACTCATAATTCCTCGGAGCCGACTCGATTATCTTCAAGATTCTCAAGAAACACGTGAATTTCATGTACGAAAAAAGAGAAGAATATTCTGGTACAGTTGGTAGCGAAAGTACTTTGTCATTTGGAATATTGAAGAAGATTGGAAGGACTTTTGTAACTGTATGTATTTATCTTGAATTCAGGATTTTACGATGAAGATCCTACGAATGATGAAAGTGGAAATTTGCTTAAAATATTCCTGTCGTGTTCGTATTTACATCGCTCTTTCCATCGAGCACTTAAGAAACTAAACGAAACTAAACTAAGCAGAGTGGCAGAGCCAGCAATTAGTCATCGTCACTGAAGAAAATGATTGTCAGTCGGCATATACAACGCTCGAGCTGTCGCATCCTCGTCGCGCTGGATTCTCTTTCTAAGCATGTCTCGCTAGCTTTTTTTCTTCTTCTTTTTTTCTTAAAAGGAAAAGGAGACCTCATTTGCAATTTTACGAATTCACTTTCGTGATTACGTAACTTTTGCGTGGACTGTCGTTTGGTTGACCTTATAACTTGTGACATCCCACATGCGTGAAGATGAGGTCGCAGAGAACGAGAGTATCTTTGGACCAACTTTACCAAGAGAAAGTCATTGATTTCGACAGTGGTTGCTGACCATTCGAACTTTATAATCCATGCAATTCCTAAAGGAGAGAATTCATCTCTTCGAATATGGATGAGTCTCAGAACGATTTTCGCTCTCGTGAAACTTCGCCCCCGATGATCTCTCTAATCACAGACTCCGATCGAGCGTACACACGAACAATAAGGGGAATCTTGTCGATGATGTCAGACACCATCGCTAGAAGGATGTAAAGATCAAACAAGACGAGAAGTTGATGATTCGTTCAAGAGACATTTACCACTTCGTTTTACATTACTAACAATAAGAATGTTCAATACAAACGATAAATAGTTATAACAGGAATTCTTCCATATTGTAAAATGACTGAGTCATTTTCTAACGCGTGTCTTTTAATTAACGCAGGAACTTTGTACGAGGATAATTGTGGAAACGATTATCGACACGTTCTCGCATGGACACTGGGTAGTAGTGGACGGCTTAGCAAGAGACTTTTACTTTTACGATCGAGGCGTGGGCAGCGCTGGCGTCACACGATTCAACATTCTACCCACTCACCAAACACACACACACACACATACAAATACTTCGCTTATAAATCCACCGCAAGGATTATTCCTTCCTCCAAATAACCATTATCTTAGATCGAATTCCGAATGGACTTTCGACAGTGTTTCGACTGGGAACTTGGCAATGTGAAAGCGAGCGAGTACATTTCTTGGTCGTGAAATCAACTCGACTGCGCACGATTCGCATCTGATTAATTAAATCGTTCATTTAAATAATCCTCACTCTAGTAATTTTTCTTCTCTCCTCGAAAGAGGATGAGAGATCATTTTTGAATCTTGGTGATCCTCGGTTACGCGAGCAGCAGCCGCTTACTCACTTTCCTCTGTCGCAATTAGGCGCACACTCGAAAGGTGGACCGAGCGCGAGTGAGCGAGCACTCCTGGCACAGCCGTCCTCAACACACTTTCACCGGGAATTGGACGAATTCAAGCAACCGACTGGACTGTCCATCGTAATACCATTTATGGTAGACAGTTTTATATGAACCGCCCATTACATTGCTCTCCTTTTCTGCCTCGAACATGTAATAGATGTTCTTACGAAATAATGAAGGCGTTTCAAGAATTTCAAGGAAACTCGTTCAATTACTACGTCTGATTAAAATATTATATAAAATATATATAACGATTTTAATTTGATCTTAATCAAATATTGCTGATACATTTTTCAATATTTCATTATGTATCTTTATGAATTTAATGTAAATCTTGGAGTATCTTTAGTTATTAAAATGATCATAAATGATGGCGTAATTGGCGAGTAGAGTGCGAGCCTCCCATGGAAATCGACCTCTCGAAACAATTACATAAGCCGGAGTCATGACTGGGCCCGCAGCCATATTAGGGTAGACCTTCGTACATAGACTGGCGAGCTTTTGACACGAAGTCCCGTTATTTCGCACATAAGGCTTGAGATTCGAGACCTCGCTCCGGTACTGTTACATCGATCAAATGGCCCGATATGCTATAACGAGGTCCAACCTGAGACCTTTGTCTTGTAGAAAAGTTTTATTTTCAATTTCCTATATTTCATCCTGAAGATGAATAGTGTTGCTATGGTGTCTCAAACGCCCACCTTCTTCGAGGTCAAAGACACTTGGAAGACGTGCTTGAGACGACCTCGCACGTTCTAAGGACACCTTCCGTCGGCAAATTGGTCGTTCCTAACCAATGGGAACCCTTAAACGACAATGCGTTGGCGGTCAAGCTTCCTATTACGATCTTTGTCCCTTTTGAATACGCCTACGCTCTCATACAGCATCGACGATGGACCAATACCTTTGGTAATCGAACGACATTTCATACTAGAATCTCTCCATCTGCTTTTTTTCTTTTTAATCATTCGTAGTATTATATGCGTTGGCGTGAAACCTCGATATTCTAGTATTAATTAATGTGAGGTGTGGGTGGATGAAAAGAGGAGGTTTTAATACCGAAATGAATAGTTATGAAGTAATTTGGTTGATCGTGTGATGAGAAATAATGATTCGTATGAGTAATAAGTGGTCCTTAGGCGGTAGCTGTGACTACAATCAAAAGGCTAGCTATCATCGACACATAACCCATCGTCATCACTCGAGGCTGCATCCGGCCAAGCTTGATCATTATCCAATCGTAGTTCAGTGCCTAGCATGCATATTATTAGAGTGATATAAGAATCAGAGGTACTTGTTCTCCCTTAGGCTATCAGTGGCGATAGCAAGAACGGGAAAGCATTGTCCCGAGCCTTTGCTTTACTGACTTTCCTGACTTTGCTTTATTAACCGGATCCTGTCGAGAGGGGCTGAGAAAGAGAGAGAGAGAGAGAGAGAAAGATATTCTTGTTTCGACTCGTTTCACGAGCAACGCGATATTCAGCCAGTCGTGCGGGCTCGAGCGCGTTCGTTCGAGTGTATCGGAGCGATTTAGAATCGCTGGACCGAGAGCCCAGGCCCGTTCCCCATTGGAATATGACTCCTGTACACACGTTTTCCAGCTACCCCTTCATGTTTTGGAGATTCTTTTTCCTAGTATGGCCATACTACACCTTGTATGTAATTCTATCTCTGAATAATGTTAGTTTTGAAGCGCGAGCATTGGAAATATGAGAAATTTATGAAAGTTGTGACAAGTTTTGAAGGTGAAAAAATGAAGTTTGAGCTAGGACTCTGATTTTTATATTATTTGTTCCTGGATGTAAGAGGACATTGTCCACCAAATTTCAGACCCGGGAAATGCCAGGAAGTATGGAAAACATAGGGAAAACCTGTCTAAATTAGGCCAAGTTGATTATTCAGGAGGTCCTTTCCACCTGTTCTCGATGGAATTCCGGCATTTCTGCCATTGGTTTCATGTTTTCTATCCGTTTTCATACTCAAACAATCGAATTATCAAGCGTTCGTCAAAGTCCGAGAACCTTCGAAAAATCGAAAATTTTAGAAGGGGTACACCTTAAAAAATTTGCGAAAAAATGAATTTTGAGCTAGGGCTCTGGAATTTATATCACTTCTTCCTTGATGCAAGAAAACATTCCCCACCAAATTTCAGCCCCGGAAAATGTCGGGAAGTATGGAAAACATAGGAAAAACCCGACCAAATCAGACTGGTTCAACTATTCAGGAGGTCCTTTCCACCTATTTTCGATAGAATCCCGGCATTTCTGCCATCGATTCTTTACTTTCTATCTATTTCGATACTCAAACAATCAATTTATAAACAATTTAACAAACTTCCACTTCTTCCCAAATTCTTCCTACTTTCATACTTCAAATATCCTACAAATATCTCACTAAAAACTAGAGCATTACAAAGAAACACAATACGTCCGGGGTTTAGGAACAATGTACGTTAGATAGAGTAGAGTTACTCTTCATCTGAGAATCGTGACCATTGCTTCTCATTATCGTTTGGAAGGAGGATACTGGCGATCCGTTAAGGACAGCAATCCACAGACATATCCAGGCGATCGTGGTTGGTTGTGTGTGCATAGAATTCGTGGTGCACTGGAGGCGTAGCACGAGCGCGAGCACGTATCTTTCGCAGTGTGTAACGCTGGTAAGAAGAAGGCCGTAAGTCCGGTCACATAACGGTCCAGTTATGGTATGGCGAGGAAGCGATCTCTCGCGCCTCCACACACGATTCCCCCTGCCAAGAGCTTCTTGCAGGATCAGAATCATTCCTTGCATGTGCACCTCTCTCTTATGGCCAACTCGGATACGAACCCTCTTCAACTCTTACATTGGATGCTGTGGTCCATGGGAGTTTCATTTTAAACCTTTGACTATGGCGAAATTAATGAGGGAATGCTCATTAATTATTTTACGGATTTTAGCAGTGGTAAATGGAATCTTTTTCAATTAAAATACTCATATTTAATAAGTATTATTAAATAATAAATGTTTTAGTCGATTGTATAAAAATGGAGGATTTCAATTAAAAGCTTTAGAAATATTATTCCTGATTTTAATTGATGTGTAATTAAAGTACAATAAATCAGGTCTAGCTTGTTCAAAGTGATTAAAAGTGTGAAAGAACAGTTCTTGACATGCATGCACGAATCCGAAGGAATGCCTCGGTTGAGAGAACCGAACTGAACCGAACCGGGATGGAACGGAACGTTGGCGGAGAGTACGGTCGAGGCGATTTATACGGTGATGATTGGCGCGCGGGTACGCGCTTCCTTGTGTCTTAACGCCGCGCGACGGGGCTTCGCCTTTAACGGTGGTGTGAAAT
The DNA here is from genome assembly GCA_964023945.1 of Ectemnius cavifrons. Classification (NCBI taxonomy): domain Eukaryota; kingdom Metazoa; phylum Arthropoda; class Insecta; order Hymenoptera; family Crabronidae; genus Ectemnius; species Ectemnius cavifrons. Next base: position 11,093,902 of record OZ030383.1, on the reverse strand, counting down.
TATGATGCTGCCCAGATCGGAGAGGAAGGGTCCAAGGGATCCCGGAAGCTGCGCCGTGAGAGAATCCCCGAGCATTACGGATGCGAGCGAGCGAGCGAGCGAGCGAACCTTTTGATAAAGTGCAACCAGTATTCCCTGTCATCTAAAAGTCCCTAAGTCATCCTTTTCAAATGATAAACTATCCTACTACTAAACTTTCTTAATTAACATCCGACGAGAAAAAAGATCAAAACATTTAGGCGAAAGTGAAACACAGATGTGATAAAGTGGACACGCAAGTGTGGTCAAGATCGTAGAGACCTGATAGACTTTCAATCTCACTTCGATCACCTTTCGATTATTAACCGATCGACTTTTCAAACCACAAAATTCCTATTTAACAATTAACTCTCTTCCACAAGAATTATTGTGAAAATTCGAGTCAATTATCGTATTATCGTTCAATTATTGATCCTTTTTTAATTAACTTCCCTCCTTCTCACGCTTGAAATTGCCAGTCAATTATCCTCGATGAAGATTGCAATAAGTTCACGCAAGGTGCAACATATATTGCGAGATTCGATTGGAATTGTCGATCAATTCATAATTGGTAGTCGGCACTTACCAGCTCGGTTGGCATCGTGTTGCAAGAACGAAGTGGCAAATTGTAGGTGATCGGTGCGGGTTGGCTCCTGTATTCCTGCAGGCAGGAGCTGTTCTTCGAGAGTCCTCTGGGATACACCAACCCGTGGAAGTCCGTGTTTCCCTCGGTCGAAATATGTACGATTATCGACTCGCTCGCGCACTCGATCTGCACGGTGCTCGCCACCGCTGCTGTCGCTGCAACACATTATTTATCCAATATTAATATGCAATAAATTAATATAGACATAATTAAATGAAGATTAATTCGAGTCAGATTATTTTAAAATTATTTTTATGGGATTTCAATGAATTATAAATAAGAAATATATTTTAGATGTGATGGAATGATAGATTATTATTTTTTAATTATTCCTAGTTGTGCTCCCTGTCAGTAATTCAACTGTTCTCGTTTTAATGAACAGTCATCGAGTGAAATATGGCAATGTAGAAGCTCCTTCCGATAGGACCAGGTTGCTTATTCGGTAGTGGTGATTACGACGTTACTGTTACTCCTCGACAATACCAGATAGCTGCAGGATGTCCTATTGTATCGGCAAAGGTGCGAACGGAATAACGGTGCGTCTTCCCCCCGATCAATACGATCAATTATGAATCGACCAGCTCGATGAAGAGATACCAATCGACACCTATTCAACCATAGCCACCCAACGAACGTTCTACTCTTAATTTATTGTTCCTAATAAGTTCTGACTCGCTCCTGATTCGCCCATCGATAAATCCATGAGGAAAAGGGCGGGCGAAATTCGATCTTATATTTTATACTTTTTAATTTCATGCTTCTTTGTGTACTTCAAAGAGCAATCAAAGATTTCTAGCGAGCGCTTGATTAATCAGTGCGAATGCTTGGTAAGTGTATATTCGCGCTTGTGTACTGTTATGTTCACGGTTCATTAGAACGAGGTCAAATCTCGACTCCATTAGAATTCCATTAGAGCCACAGCATCCCAAAATCAAGACGATCATCTGCTTCTTTAATTCTGCACGAGCAGCCAACTGATCTTTCTTAGATTTCACAAATTCGTTCTCACTTTATTCGTATTACGAAATATACGTGTGCATCATCGAATCACAGAATGACCTGACTCGAATTATGTAATCGACCTCGAAACGCAGGTAATAGTTGCGTGTGTGGAATGACAATGCCCTCGATGACAGCATCGTGAAATTCCAGGGATGCCAGGGATCATCGCGATACAGTTACTTCGTCGACCCAAGTACTTTCGGGCTCAGGAGTCAATTAAAATCATCGAGCATCCTGATGACCTCGACTCACAGGCCACGTAGAGTTCTTCCTGGGTAAAAAGGTAATGACTCGTAAAGATCATCCGAGTTCATTTCCCATCATATGGAGTTGTTAAGATCGAATCTAATGAGATTTGTCAAAGTATTCGTTGAAATCTGTCAAAAAATTCTTATCAACAGAATCATTAAATACAGGATATATTTTAGTGATGATGACAGTGGAAAATTGTGGAAGGATCGCTTCATTATCGTCAGTGAAACCGTAGACAATGATGAGAGACTGGTGAACTTGGTTGTAGGGAATGAACGCGCGCTCGATACTTCCGCTTCCCCCTGGATTAAATGACGGTCATTTAATCGGCGCTGATTGCCACGGCGGCATCCCTTCTCTATTAAAACATCCTTTCTTACATAACACACTGAGACTCGTCAGAGTATGTGTGCGTGGTTTGGATGAAGATATAAAATTACATGGTCAAAGGGCTGACTATCCAGGAATCTCCTTCACCTTGTTAGTTGCAATAGGAATTGCTGTATTAAAAGCTTGCCAACTAGCTGAAAAAAAGAGGGAAGTTATCAAACTTGTTTAGTTCGAAGAACTGTAATTAACTCATCGTTGCTCATCAAAATCCACCTTCTCTTTATGCATATCCAATCAACTAATCCTCGCAGGAATCATCAAGAGAGTCTAATACGCCTCTCACTCAACCATTGTCACTTAACTTAAGTTAATGATCTGCCAGTGGATTAAGAAGATGCAAGGACATTTAAGTGCGAACTGGAATCGCGTGTATGTCGAGTAGGTAATTCAAAGGGGGGGACTGTGAACGGCACTTAAGTGGACTGAGATCCTCGCCATCGGAAATATCCACAGCTCTCGGAGAAGCCGAACGGATACATCCTGAGAGGGGTCGACGACCGGCCACCTTCACGCTTCCACGCGATTCATTTCGGTTTTTCAAGCGAACGAACGAACGAACGAGCGCCACGCCGTGGCGAATTCGTGCGAACGACAAAAAAGGGCATTCCGCGAGAGTATTTCTTTCAGTCTCCTTCTCCGCTTCATCCTACCAATGACGATGATCGTTGAAGAGTAAAGGTAGTGGACGGTATTAATAATTAGATTTCAAGTCTCCAAGGGTTTCCAACGACACGTTCGATTGCTAGGAGACACGTGCGCACGAGCGTACAAGTCTGCTCGGCTCCGAGTCACGCCGGAAGTCGAAGGTACTTGACCTTAAGGTCCGTTTTCACCTCGTGTACACGGTAAGCCTCTCTTTGTTCACTGGTCGACGTGGTCGCGTCCCTGTCAGGATGACTGCGATGCCAACAGTTAAAAATGATAATGAATCTTCTCCCTCTTTCGATTCCCTCGATTTCCGCTTCTTTGTCTTTCCTGTTGTTAAGAGAACCTTTTGTCTTCTTCTCTTCTTTATTCGTTGGTCCTTTGGCTAGCGTTCGCACATCCTCTTTCTGGTCTTCGTACGTTCGGAAGAGTACCATTAACTTCCCCTCTGCCTTCCTTCCTTCCTCGGAGTCTTTCCTTGCCCTTTCAAGGGCTCTGACTCATCGCAGACAAAGGTGAGATGTTCACGGGTAATTTAAGGGCTTGCCCTGTGGGAGCTCACACTTGTTCTTACTCTCCTTGGTGATTCTTCTTTCCATCCGAGTCCTGAGAAATTCCTGGAGATATATCTTCAAGGACTCTTCCCTATTTTTTCATCATCGCTCGATGAATAAAATAATTAATAATTAGTTCTAATAAAAGAGGCAAGAAATAATTAAGTATAATCATATTGACAGTGTAGAAAATCTAGAATAGCGAGAAAAATTCTTGACAAGCCATCGCGAGTACTTAATACCAGGACACAAGCATCCGAAAGCCACAAGAGTATCTGCGGTTTCCGTGCGTCAGATTTGAATGCAGCCAGTCCGGCGAACACGAGCGGCATAAAGTATCGGCGACGCAACCGATCCCAGGCACACACCTACCAACTTCCTGTCCCGTCCGTGAAAATAATGCGCGTCCACCTTGGATCTTCGAAGACAGAGGAAGTTTGTGGAAGATGGGATTTTAAGTAGTTCTTACGCAAAGTAAACTAAGTGCCGAAAGCAGTGGAAAGTAAACGATCTGCATAATTACCGGATCATCCAGCTACGATCATTGCGAATCATTGCGATAGAGAGAGTTCGAGTTTCTTGCGAAACTCGTGGAAATTAGTGGCGGAAATACCCCGGGCGGAGTAAGCATTTGCATACAGTGGATTCGAGATCATCAAGTATCCTGGCTTTCGTAAAATATCTTCATTTAGAATCATTTAAAAATTCACCATAGCAAAGTTCAGTTTACAAAAGAAATATATTGAGAAATACGAATGATGTTTTATTGATGATATTATAAATATTAAACGTTCTAATAATCTCAATGGAAAAGCTAACTGTAATCTTAAGATTTCCCGTGGTAAATCATTGCCAGTTGACGCAGGCGTTCGTGACGAAACTGCACGGTGGTCATCACAGCATGAATTCCGTTATAGTGCACTGCAACAGAAGCAGTCTTTTCCATTGACTTGCTCTCAGCGGAGTCATTATAACTGTCATATCTCGCACGCGATTCGCCACTGCACTCGAAGGTCCCGCTAGAAGGAAGCTCAGAACGCCACTTGAAAATCACACCTCAGCGAAATAATTTCCACTCAACTTTTGACAGGGTATCAATCATCTGCTAACAAGAATTTCTGAGGAATGAGAAAAGTGTTGAATCAATGGAACATGGAATTACAGTGGTAAGAAATTCAAAAAGAATTCCTGCCTTACCACTACGGCGCCTATTCTACCTTGGGAATGATATTTAACTGAAAATCTTGGCGCGTTTTGACAAGCTTTCTCGGTCGTTGCGCATTTCTTAGAATGCTTGGTGAACGCGTGATGCAATCCTCGAAACTATTATACGCTCGGGTGCAAGCAGCCGGTATAATTAAACGCGTCTTTCCATTTGGAAGCGGCTCGAACGCATAATACGTTGCTCGGGCCAGGAGTTGAAGGCTGCAATTTCCAGGCCTCAGGGTGCGAGTAACGTAAGTGGCAGCTTCCGCCCTGCTTTTCCGTTAACTCGGAACTCTCCCTCTCCTCTCTCTCTTCTCCCTTTCCATCCTTTTCTCCCTTCTTTTATACTTCTCTCACTGAGAAGGTAATTGCGATAATTAACCATTGCCATCTTCCCTCCACTTCTCAGCCTCCCGGATTACTCCTCGCGTGTTGCAAGGATTAATTAAATTCTTAATCAATTCCCCCTTTCTTCCATCCTTTATATTACAGTCCCTCGAAGCAAAGCCTGTAGTATATTTCACAACTACTCAAACTAAATTACCAACTAATTTCTCTACTAACTTCTAGCGAACTATATTCCAGTATTTATTAATACAAAAATTCGTCAGAGTCAGAACTCGGAGTTAGCGGTATTCGTGTTATCTCAGTTATTCTAGGTTCAATGATCGTTGGAGTGTAGAGTGCTCGGAATTACTTTCAAGGAATACTAGTTCCAGTCATGGGAACTCGACTTCTCTTCTTCGAGGTCTTCGAAAGAAGATCTCCTGGAGTGCATGAGTACGTTTTCTTACGGGTGGCACGAATTGCAGCAATTTCGTTGATGCTATTGGCAGTGCTGGATTCCACTTTTCCGGGGAAATAGTGATGAACGTCCGGCGGCACAGCTGCTGGACCACAGTGGCGAAACAGTAACCGAGATTACCGCCGGCATTACCGTAAGGTTACCGTAATAGAGTACGTGCGGTCGTCGCACTGTGTCGGCACACACACATACACATACACACATTGAGCCTCTGTCGAACCGTTATAACCCGGACTCGCCATTTTCGCTTTGAATCCACTCGACTCACACCTTACTTTGACTAACGCCACCTCTTCGAATTCCACGAATGACCCTTTCCACTGTGTAATCAGCAAATATGTAATAATCCTCTTAAAGAAATCCAAACAGGATTTCTGCACGTAAATTCTTCGACTCCTCAATTATTCCAAGTGAATTTAAAGCTGTAATAAAACATCGAATTACCAAGATTCCAACTCTTTAAAAGTTTATTAATTTTACCTAGAATTAATCTATGGAACGCGTAGAAATGTTAATTTATGAATCAAGTCCTGATTGGTTAAAGACTCGAGATTGCATAGAAACCGGACATTCTATTTTTCACTGGGAGATGCATCACTTCGCTTTAATTACTCGCTCGGACAATCAAGTCCCGACTCGGCAAAGGGTAAAGCAATGCCAGCGAGCGGTCAGACGGTGATTAAGGGAGCCGATAGGCATCCGTTAATTAAGGGATGAAGGATCGCGCGTTGCAATCGCGTGTGTTTGTGTTCGGTTGTAACAATGGCTGCTCAGTGGGATAGCCGGACAGGCGAAGGATAAAGTGCCGCTGATTCGAGATGAAAAACGCTCGACCTACTTTCCATCTTCTTATCTGCTTAGAGATTTTCCGGTGTCCGATTGATTAGCATCGATAAAAACTGATCGAATTAAATTATACTTCGTAACAAGACTTTATGTTTCACTGAATATTTCTAAAGAATTATTTATTATATCGTGGAATTTTGAAAGGTTTGTACTAAGTTTTATTGGGACGAAGTTAATTGGGTGGATGAGTGGTCGTACTAGGAGCATAGCATTCTGGAGGATGCTAGTTCCGGTAGCCTCGAGATGCCACGCTTCGTTGCATCTCCGCATCTGCCAGTTCGAATGACTATGGATAAACAATGAACCCAATTTAGACATCATTTTCTCCTACAAAAAACCTCAACCGGACTTGATTATTTCTTTTTTCAATACCATTTAATATCGCATTTATTTTTCAATTTATTATTAATCCTTTACAGGATTTTATATTGTTTGAAAATACTTGTGAGACTTTATTCTTTGCACTTAATGTAAAAGGAAGTTTCAAAGGCCTGCGATTAAAAGACATTAATCTAACAATTAACAAGCGGCGCGGCTTCCTTTGTTTGCCAAGTTAATTCGATAGGATCAGCGACCTTGAAGAGCGATTTGCCGTGCGATTAATAGTCATTATTCGACGCAACAGCTTTTCATTCGGCCGGCAGTGGGGAAGGCCGTTTCCCTCGACTAAGCCCGAGCCGACCCCACCGTCCTATTGCAATTCTCTCTCCTCTCCAAGGCTACACACTTTTACCAGAGCAACAGGAACATATAAAACTTATTCCAAATTGAACTTCCAAAGAATAACTCTGACAGAAAAAAATCTAATTGAATTAGCTCATTTCCGTATTGGAGAAATATATTAAAATACAGTTCGCGAAGAGAAAAGGTATATAATAAGAAAAAAACTTGTCCAAAAATTAATTTCCAAAGAATAAAAAAGAGAAGACAAATAATTGAAGAAGATTCATTCGTTTCCGGAATGCGCGGAGAATTGAAATGCAGTTGGCGAAGAGAAGAGTCAGCTACTGTGCAATGCGAGTCCTGTGGACGAAGATTGAATGGTGTCAGGTGTCGTTGGGAGCAGCTTGGCAGCCACTCGGAATACTATCCGCTCATTGTCCGCGCTCCTAACGGCTTTGCTGCTCGGGCAAATTGATTCTTACGCAGGCGACGGACGAATTCTCCTGGATATTCAGCACGAGCGCACCCACCGGAGCGCGCTTGTACCGTTACCGGCTTCTTTCGATTGCGAGTACCAAAGCCGCAACACCGATGAAAGGAAGAACGAACGGGATTTCTGGGCGGAAGGAAAGATCAGCTTGTCAGGTTTTCGGATCATCATACATTCCCACGACTGTCATCGTTCGATTAATCCATCAACTTTGATTACCAAGTATAAAAGAAGCGAGAAATCCGTTTGGGACGAGTAAAGATCAAAGATAGTAACTGACTGAGAATGAGACTGCAGTAACTAGGAAGTCATCGATGTCTTCCTTGCTACGCCGTCATTTGTCCAAGCCGAACAAAGGGCTCTGTCCTGTCAAGGACAATGATTCACTTAAGCAGCGCTCCCGTGGGCGTGCTCGAGCGTGACATTAATTCTGGAGCGTTCCAGACTGTCCAATGATTTTTCTAAATACCCTGAGAGATCTTGCTCGACGAGAAAGAATTACTAGTCGAACAGGTGGCGATCCTTTGATAAATTGGAGAATTAAACTAATTAAATCCAGGGGGGGGCTAATGATTCTAATAAAATCGAATAATCTTGTCTCATTAGTCGACCACCAGGCATAATTTCTTTGCTCATTTTTTTTCCCCCCTAACTTTAAGATCATCGTAGAAGTCCTGTAGAATGAATTCGCTAACGGAACCGAGTCCTGTCAGGAAGCGTCGTTGACCGCTTAACGAGCCGCGACAATCGTCATTAGCGTGGATCATTTATAACCATCTCTCCGCTTCTACAGCTTCCTATTTACGATACGTAAAGAAACCGGCTGATCTTTGCTCACTCATTCCCTCCTCCCTTTTACTCTGGATAATTACTAATTCGCAAGGGTACAGTTAGTCGTCGATCAACACTTAAACCAGTAGCAGTTGTCGAATTGTGCCCCGCGCGGAAACCAGCGGGAGTCAAGGCCAACGATTAAAAGCCGATTTATAGTGTACAGACACGCAACACTGACAGGTTCAGGATCAGCAAAGAGAATGATTGCATCGACGTTCAAATTAAAGATGACATTCGAATGAATTAAGATTATTTCAGTAATTAATTTTCTAATTGAATCTAATTACATTCATTTAAATTTATAAGTTCCTGTATTAAACTTAATACTGATTGTTTCATACATTAATTTATAAGATCCTCTATTATAATTAATATAATATATTTTATACTAAACAAATAATTATTCTGTTCCAGGTAAAAATACTGGGCGTTAAGGTAAGTGCTTTGACATCTTCCTTCAACGGTCCAAAGTGATCGTGACAGACAGAACCGGCAGCCATTTAAGGCAAAGAACGATTTGTTAGCCCGGAGTAGCTGGGATGATGATGAATGGGCGATAGGAAGAAAAAATCCATTGAGTCACTTTGAGAGCGGTGCGAAGGCCCAACTCTCTGCCACCGAACGTGACACGACTCGATCGTTTGGACTTGACAGAGGTGGGAGACCACCGCTGAGTATCGATGACATAATATGTAAAGCTACTTGATTGAGAGCTGTCATGCTCCCTACCGTCTCAAGTAATTAATTCCTCTTTCTTTATCATCTTCCATTGGGTTAGGTCCTGCCCAGCATCTTCGGCATTCTTTTCGTCCCACTGGACCAATTATTATATTGATTTACATCCGAATTCTATTGAATATGTTGAATTAGAAAGATTTGAAGAATGAAACATTCGGATTCTTATTTTTGTGATTCAACGTGTAGAAAAGAAAGAATCAATAGCGCAAAGGTTGGAATTCTATCGAAAATACGATGAAAAATCCTCCTGATTTGAGAGGCCATCATTATACAGTACCGATAAGTTTCGCTTGGTTTTCTAAAGGGACTGCGGAGAAATTTGCACAGAGGTGCAGGGCGAGCCATGTAAACGTGAGTTACAGGCACGATTACATCTCACCGTGCTGCTACAACGCGGGTGGATGGTGCACGCGCGAAAACTTGATATGTTCGTGTGCGATACACCAACACCCCCATATTGGCCATGTAAACCCTTGGCAAGAGTACGTGCTAGAAGCTGCAGCTGCTGCTGATTTATTCCCGATATTCCACCGGATGAATATAACCAGCTCCCATTGCGGTGCATGCGAGCACATTAAAATCTTCGATCATAAATACTTGCATGCCACGCTGATCGTTCCAACTATGATGATATTAATGATCTTTCCCAAAGTAATCCTATCTTAAAGATTTTAAATTCCATTTGTCAATTCCTCTTTTTTCTCCACTATTTAATTTAAATGAAATTTAAATTTCATTCTAATTCAATCGAAAGTGAATCTTGGCACTCCTCGATGACTTTCGTGTCTCTTTAAAGACACGTAGAAAAAGCTTCCTCCTTTCAGCGCTTAGTGATCCGTTAGTCGCGCACTTCCAACGTAACAATAGCCTGTTTACGTAGCCTCGCCGGCATGAATATGCAAAGCGTCTCCTCATTGGAGGATTTTCCACGTGAAACCCGAGACGCCGCCACCTTTCTTCACTGAGAATACTGACAGTTTCGTACACGGCACAGAGTCCATCGCAGAAATTACCGCGAGAAGAATGAACATAGCTCCTCGCATACAAGCCAGGAAAAAGACTTTCCTTCGACGAGAGTTTCTCTTCTCGGTGGTAGTTCTTCATCGTAGATTCACAAAGTTACTCCCATCGAGTGTTCTCCAGTGCACTCTTTGCCAAGTTGGCGAGAAGAGAATCGAGTGCAGTCGACTAGGATCTCACGCGAGTAAGCAGTGCCAGCAATTTACCAAGCAACTCACTTAATTTTCAGGGCGTAGCAAGCCGCTTCTCTGCTCGCAATTCACTTCTATCTGCCAACTTAGACAGTAGAGAGAGAGTGTCCGATTACCACGAAGACAGGTAAAGCCATGCGAGTAAAAGTAGGAAAAGTACACTTTCGATTTGTTACTTCCATCAGAGGAGACAAGAAATACCGTTCGATCGTTAGTACCAAGTATACTAGTTTTTAGTATACTATGACCAAACAAATAACGAGCACAGTATTACGCAAAGACGCCTTGAGAATTCCAAGATAATATCCTGTTAACTAATTAAAGGGCAAACCAGTCGACGCCCCCAACGACTTACATAAATTACCAACACACATCAAATATATTCAATATACATATTATCAATACCACTAAAAATAATTAAATTAAAAAAATACTTTGATCAATAAATAATTTGTTAAATTCACTTAGAGGAACAAGGCTTGGTAGAATCTTACGAGTGAAATTACTGAACGACGGTAAAAGGTAAAAGGCTGAAAGTGTTCGCTCCTGGAAGGACTTTCGATTCGCATCGAACTCTTGCTTGGTAGAAAGGCGAAGGGGGAGGAAGCGATGGGGACGTCTCTTGGTTTATAATCGTCATCTCGTTTCACTGGCCCACACATTGCCCGGCGGTGGTACTCTTACTCTTTTCTTGGCCATGTGTGTGTATGTTGTCTGCCGGTCTTTCTCTCCCCCAATGACGCCGCTTCCCACATGGCAAGAATCTAGGTCGCACGTTGGCTGCGTTCACCTTCCAGCAAAAGCAATGTCTCCCGAGGAAGGTCGTCGCTCGTCTGGAAAGGCACTCTTCTCGCCGGAGCCCACCATTCTTTTTTTCCCTTTCTTTTCGATGGTCTGACTAATTTCGATCTGCTCTACTGCGAGGCACAACTCTTTCTAGAGAAAGTCTATTTCAGTGTTAATAAAATTCTTATGTCCTAAATAAAAATGAATGGAAAGCTTGATTTAAATATATACTTTCTTTAGATTTTGATTTGGTAATTTATATTTATAGAGATGGAATAATATTTGGGGGATTTAAAAGATTGGAAGGGTTGACTGGTAGAATTCCTGGACTTAATCGAGAGATCGGACTTTGGTATTAATTCGTCCGATGGTGGAGCAGCTGGCGAGTAATTATGGCGAGAGGATTCCGAACGATTGCCATCATGGGCGCATTGTCCTGTCGCGATGAGCGTCGTTAGAAAGCGCGCATCTCCTTGGAAAGAGAGTCCACTTTTTATCTGATCGTCGCCCGGCGCTTCATGCACACGCGCGTGCTACTATTCAGTCGCTTTTCCTGAATGGCTATAATTACTTTTAAAACGTTCTTAAAATTATTAAAATTAATCTCAGTGGAATCATTTAATTTCGTTGGAAATAATCATTAAAATTCATTGTTCTTTCATGGTCGAATTAAATTTGGAGGAGTAGTCGATGCTAATATCGAGGAGAGAGGAAATTGGCGACAAAGAATCGCGCCTCTCTCTCGTCTAATTAACCAACTAATTAGTAATCGCTCTCATGGACAAGTAGAAAGTCTCCGGTACTCACAGGTCGGCAATTGCTGAGGTATTTGAGCTGCGCGTGTGCTGCTGAGGATCGCTATTGTCACCTGAAACAAACGTGAAATACTGTCATTAAAAATTAAAACATCAACTCCAGCGAGAAAAGATCTTTCATTCAATTAGTTAGCGGAACGATTATTTGTCGAGCAGATACCAAAGGGAAATTAGAAGAGAGCAAAAAAGGTGGAAGGATAATTAGTCAGAGTGGAATGATTCGAGAGTAAAAGGATGACCTCAGAGAACAAGCATCCCAGACGGGTCCAGTAGCACTGCTCTGACCATTCTTGGAGCTAAGGCAGATGCTTTATACGTATGTTCGCGATGCGTCCGCCAAGGAAGGTCAGTTCTGAATGGACGACATCGCGATCCACGAAGTGAACGAGCCTGAGAGTCTGCACTAGCTCCATATACGGGAGGAACGAGACCTCCTTCTATCGATAGAACATACAACGCGCCAACCACTAGACGTTTTCCACTCACGTTCGCCGTCGCCGATCCAATTACACCAGCCACGGACTTCTAACAGACACTCTACGCTACAAAACCAAGCATCCAGAAAAGTTGATATCTAAAAAGAATCCTTGCTGGACCAAGTATCGATGATGGAAAAGATATCGAAGGCGAGAGCGTTCTTGAGGACGAGTTATTAATTATCTAGATGGATTACTGAAGAAGTATTGGAAAGAAAGAGAAGAAGGATAAAGGAATGATTCGATGATAGTCAATTAGATGAACTACTGAACGAAGTAGAAGTGTCAGATGATGCGAGAGGAGGAGTTGTTCTCGTTAGTCAAGGGCGGTACGCGCAAAGTTCTACGAATGCACGCGATGACTCTTCTCATCTCAAGGATGACGGGAGAAGCGAGGAAAAAGTGGCAGATGTGCGCGACACAGTGATCTCAATCGATCTTGCTAATTGGCAGGGGGCACACGCCATTTCTGGAACGACCACTTGCCAATCATGGTTTAAACGTGTCTAGGACTCCCGCTTGCGAAATAATCTTGTGCGTCTGTGTCTTCAAGTGTACCGTGGGATTATCGGTACCGGCCAACTAATCGAATACTACAAATATCGAATTGTACACCTTAAAAAATTCGCGAAAAAATGAATTTTGAGCTAGGGCTCTGAAATTTATATCACTTCTTTCTTTATGTAAGAAAACATTCCCCACGAAATTTCAGACCCGGAAAATGTCAGGAAGGGTGGAAAACATGAGAAAAACCACAAAACTTAATTATTCAGGATCGGTTTTCCATGTGTTTTCGGTACAATTCCGGCACTTTGGCCACTGGTTTCATGTTTTCTATCCGTTTTGATACATAAACAATCGATTTATCAAGCGTTCATCAAAGTCCGAGAACCTTCGAAAAATCGAAAATTTTAGAAGGGGTACACCTTAAAAAATTTGCGAAAAAATGAATTTTGAGCTAGGGCTCTGGAATTTATATCACTTCTTCCTTGATGCAAAAAAACATTCCCCACCAAATTTCAGCCCCGGAGAATGTCGGGAAGACTTGAAAACGTGGGGAAACCGTCAGAATTAGACGAAGTGGATTTTTCAGGATTCGTTTTCCAAGTGTTTTCGGTACAATTCCGGCACTTTGGCCACTGGTTTTATGTTTTTTCTCCGTTTTGATACTCAAGCAATCGATTTATCAAGCGTTCGTCAAAATCCGAGAACCTTCGAAAAATCGAAAATTTTAGAAGGGGTACACCTTAAAAAATTTGTGAAAAAATGAATTTTGAGCTAGGGCTCTGGAATTTATATCACTTCTTCCTTGATGCAAAAAAACATTCCCCACCAAATTACAGCCCCGGAAAATGTCGGGAAGTATGGAAAACCTAGGAAAAACCCATCTGAATCAGACCAGTTTAGCTAATCAAGAGCACTTTTCATCGAGTTTTCGATACAAATCCGGCCTTAACGTCACTGATTCTTTGTTTTCTATCCGTTTTGATACTAAAACAATCAATTTATAGACCGTTCGACAAAGTTCAAAAAATTTTCAAAAAAGTCATCAAAATCCGAAGGGAAAAATCTTGTCAACTTTCCCCGACTTTCATAATTCCTTCATATTTCGATAATTTCATCATTGTTACTTGCATTCCTATCATATTCACTGACATACAATCCACAAAGGCCCATGAATTAGTGAACAATCGGCATTCTACGATGACAAGAATACATGACGGATCTAGCGTGGGTCTGAATCGCCTTGGGCTCCAACCTCCACTAGTTTCTCGATCCCGGAGCAACTCAACACTACCATAATCTCACTCTTACGTTAGTCACACCACCGCCCTTTAGAATCACACTCCCTTCGCCGTCGATATATGACGTCATCATTAAAAGGTGTACTATTAATACTTCGAAGCGAGAGAGAACATCTTGCTTTGATAGGAGATATCTCAAGTATGATACTAATTAAATCTCCACCGCCAATAGAAACTTCCTCTGCCAATTTCCTACTAGTTTTTGTCCTCGGTTTGGATCATTAGAAAGACTCCTGAAGGAAGAGACGATAAAAGAGAGAACAGCAATAACGAGTGTCCTCTGTGGATTTTAATCAGTCCATGCCATCCTAATTAACTGTTAAGTATCCCGTTTAATAGAAGCTGCCGTGATAATGAGAGCCAATGTATATCCCAACGACAATCTGGAATTGTGCTGGAGCGCACGCGCACAGGCATTTTCCAGCCGTCGAATGGAGGAGATCCTGGGAGTTGTTGTCACGTAGGCGAGCTCCGCAGAGATTGCATGATCCCTCGGTCAATTCCTGTACCCGCATACCCACGCGATCTTCTTAACAGTGACTTTTGAAACGATCGGGTTAGCTTCGCATAATCTTTCCCAATTCGTTTCTTCCTGTATTAAATTTGAGAACTCGACTTTTGTATTTAATTAATTTGATCATTATTCTATGTGAATTTTAATGAGAATTATTATAATTCTAGCTTTAGTACTTTGTTGACTGTTTTGTAATAAGTGTCAAGCAGATTTCATCTGTAATTCAGAGAATGTCAGCGAGCATCCCAGAGTGAGAAGAGAGTCGCTCACGCAATATGTATTTTAGCCTTTAGCCCGTCACTTTCTCTCCGTCCAAATAGACTGTCCAGATTTCTATTGACCATTGCGAGCACAATCGATCAGTGTTTGATCTGCCACGTCGTATACCTTCTCTCCTCCCACTCTTCTAAATCCCTGCTCACTTGCGCAACCTACGACGCGCTCCCAATTTCTGTCTCCAGTTACATAGACAACATATAATCCATCTCACTTCATCCGATATCAAATCATCAGGATTATTTACAGGAAGTACATTGGCTTGGTTGACAATCACGACGAATAATTATACTATTACACTATATCAAAGTAACAAGTTTCTCGTTGACTTCCGAGTCAAGTAGTTTTGTGTGTCTGGCGATAATGAGTGTTGGTCGCAATGGAGTTCGGGCCCCATTTAACAGGCCCCGCTTCCGGTATCTGGTCTCCCAGGCGGTGAAAACGTCTGTGAAACCGAGAGGGGCCTTCTCGTCGGCATGGAATCACGAGAGCCGAGTGTACCGCCGCGTGCACTGGCGTTGCCAATACGGCGAAAAAAGGCCCCCGGTAAAAGTGGGTGTGGCTTTATTCCGCAAGCCATATTTCTCTCTCTCGTTCGCGCGCTCGCGCTCTCCTCTCTTCGACGTAACACGGTTCCGCAAATATTTCCACGTATCTCCCGTGTGTCCCCCATGTAAAACCGACACTCTACGCGATATTAGTTTTACTTTCACCTCTTTTGATTTCTAAGAAATTATTCATTTAATGTTAGGTTTATCAAAGTTAATAAATAGTGTTAATATAATTGTTGTGTAACACTTTCATTTGATACATAACGTTAAATATAGAAGTTGGAAGCCTCCAAACACTTTGCAATGACGAGTTAACACCGTAATTATAGATTATTGCACGTTGCACAAGAGATTGTTGGTTGCTGAATCGGTCGGAACCTGCGGCCAATTCCAGGTGACGTTGGAAACCGAAATTATCAGGTGGACAGTAAGAGCGAGAGAGAGAGAGAGAGAGAGAGATGAAATTGCCAGAGTAACCTTCGCCGAACCGCAGACCCAGAAACGGCCGCATGCTGTACTTGGGAAATTCACTTGGACGCAATAGTCATCCGATTTACATAAACAGTGGTTAACTAGTATGTGTTGAAAGATAGTGTGTGGACACGGTGGAAAGTGAGCAACCACTTTCTCGATTGTATTTTTCATTAACGCGTCAGCCAGTCGAGGCGCAATGCAAAATGAATGAATTAGCACCGAGGAAAACCGTGTCTATTAATAACAAAGTCATTGACACTGAACATTTAACATTTATCGACTAACAAAGTTCTTTAACTAACGCATATAATTAGTAGAATTTTTCGCTAGCTTTTCGGGAGTTCATTTGCTAATGAAGCAATTAGCCCGACGGCCGCCAATCATCGCGGTGAATCTTGGAAGAAGGGGGGAACTAGTTGAGGGGACTCGTCGGCAGTTGCGAATGTGCGGCGAGGCCGCCTGTTTTGCGGGATGTTGTGCCAACAAAGGGCTTACATAATTCCTCGCATTCCTTGCCCGGCATAGTACACTTACCAGGCACGCTTGCTTCCAGCACGACAACCAATCAGAGAAAGTGTGCGTACGCGAGAACAGATGTGCGCGCGTGCAGAGACCCGGAGACGCGTGCATATTGAAATCGAGATTGAAAACAAGAGTAGATCTGTCTCAATTAATTTCCTAGTGGTGCCTGTGCGAATTGATCTCGAATCAAGGAACTTCTCTGGCAGGAAAAACCATTGGATATGCACTGGAATTATTTGGAAGTATGTGTTAGTGCGGATAATTTTGCGGAAGATGATGCATACTTACCAAGAGGAAGAGGCTCTCGACTCCCCGCCAGTCCATGGCTAAAATAAAAGAGAAAGTCCTATTAATAACTGGGTCGAACTCCCATGAGTGCGATCCGATCGACGCCTCTCCTTCTCTCGGTGCGCGCGCGCGTGAGAAAACACAAGTTCCAGCCGGAGAACAACGAACGCACCAGCGAACACCGCTAGAAAACACGTGTTTTCCACGGCGGCGAGCGAGCAACCCGTTTTCGCCTTTATCGGCTCGTCACAGTAGCCGTTCGCCGTCAAATCGATCTCTCTCTCTACCGGCGATTACATGCCACTGCCGTAACGAACTCGTCCAATTACTTCTTCCCTCATGAGTTACTCACTCTCAGGAACGTTCCACTCTTCCGGCCTTACGCACTTTGGGCCTGATTTTCAACGGCATAAGTCCCACAGGAGTTCATTTATGTCTGCGTCGAGTAAATTCCACTGTCTTACTTGAATATCCACATACGCTGGGATGTGAGGGAATTGGGAGTGAATTGGGCCTGACGGGACGGGCCCTGATGGACGTTGGGCCCACTGGGAGCCGACATTTCTTATCCAGTCGCTTTTGAACGTTATTCGATTCCTCGGCCGGCACACTCGCCGGGCCCGAAGGCCAATAGCGAGGGACACCGGGGGCCCGAATGTTTCCAGCCGGGCTAGTAGTTATCCCGGGCTCCCAGCCACACAAGGCCCCTCGGCGCACGAGAAAGCGACACGGTCTCCCGCGCGGGCCCAGAACATAACGCAACGCTCGCTCTTTCCAGCCACCCGAGCAACACCTACACGACCCCACACACCACCAACTTACACATACACACGCCTCGCGTGCCGCGTGCGCACGCGTGTCTCTTGGTCACGAGAGAAGAGAGATACGACCTCGGTCAACCGGCGGCGACTTGGTCAAGAATGATCGGGCAAGGCGCACTTCCGCTTTCCACGATCCGAACAACCCGAGAGAGAGAAAGAAAGAGAGAGAGAGTTAAGCTTGCACACGAGGCGGTTACTGCTTCGACATCCCGCAAGTTTCTGCCGTCGCCTTCCTTCTACCTTCTCTTCAGACACGCTTCAGCCTCAGGACCGTGCCAATCCTTGGCGCAGTATGCTTCAGGAGCGTACAAGTTCCTACATGGAATTCCCTTGGGTTGGAATTCTTTTTACATTCACTCGCTTAGGAAGGCGAATGGTAGGGAAATCTTGCCACGTGACTGGGTGGGTTCTACAGACGTTGCTCGACTTCCATAAGAACCATGGAAAGCCGAGAAAAAAAGGGAGTAGATGACGCGTGACGCAGAGACACGTCCGATACTACGACGTGTCTGACCGCATATCGACTGATACTACTGGAAATTTGATCCTATTGGAATCAGAATTTGGCAGACCTTAACATTAACATTCTATGCTTGGTATATTTAAACGATTATAATGAAAAAGTGACTAATTATTTCGATGTTAATATTTAATTCAAGTTCTCTGAAATAACATTAAAAGGATCAGTCGTTCCAAAAGAGTGGAGATTGTTTTTAATGATAAAAGTGACTCGAAGCTGCCAGGTGCAGGTATTACTCAGCGTTGAATCGAACTCGCACGAGAAATCGATCGGCATTTTTAGGGCGACGTGGTTCCGCGAGCACGGGAACGTGTTCGTGAAATTTACTTTCGCTCTCGACGTGAGCGCGCGCGCGCATACGCCATAGCGGTTAATGGAATTATTGGAAAGAACGAAGATAGTGGACACGTGGGTGCCCGCAAAGAGATCCTTGACTCGAACATATTTGGTCGGCAATGCACCCGAGGCCTTCGATGATGCTTAGTAGCATCAATGCACGCCCAAACGCTTTTGCCTTCGGAGAAGCCTTGTGCTCGTTTTCGAACGATTCCAGTTGCATAACTCCGTTATTAAAACGACCATTAAGTCCGGCCTATTCATTCGCTTGTTAGAAACCCGCTTAGCTCACCTTTTACCCACCTGTTATTAATTCATAATTAATAACACTTCGTACTTATATATTTACTTTCGAGTTTCCCCTTTGAAATCTATTATTACTGCCTGACGAATTATTGCGTGAGATGTATTTAAATATAAAGTACAATATGTGTTAAGTGTTGCTAATTTTGTGGCTTTTCAGTACGAAATTAGATGTATTGTTTTAATAGTTCTTGCGGATGAAATGTCTGTGTTTGTCGGTGGTTTATTGATTAATTATATGAGCGGTTCTTATTGTTAGTTGCATTTGCACGCAGTAAGAACTTGCCGGCGGCAAAGAGCTCGCGCGCCCTTGAACGGCCGCCAACGTAATAGGCCGCAGTCTCTCTACCGAGAAAGAAATGGCGCCGTACTACTATCTGGAGCGACTGGACCACTTCAGGATCCTTGTTTATTCTTTCCCTTTTTTTAAATCGACGGTGTAAAACGGTTACAGGACGAGTTCGTTCGGTATTGGCATGTTTTCGAAGTCGAAAGACTTCGCTTTCATATATCTTTTTATAATTAAATTATTGGAATAATTATTTACTTACTTGTCGTTCGATGGCCAGCGTGTTCCAAAACAATCACTTAAATCAAACTGTACTTGCTGGTGAAACCTTTCTATCACTGTCACTGGCTCATGCTGCTTGAAAACCACCAACACGACGAACAAGCAATGGTTTGTCCCTCCGGTGGTTTCACTCTCACAGGATCCCCCGACGATCTATCGATTTCCCCGGTGAGAAGAGATCGAGGAGAGTCTATGTCAGCAGGATAAATTGAAGGAATTGAAGATATCGCCGGCGAACCTTTGCCAAAACGCGTCCTCGTCAGCCATAAGGTCCAACTCTATCGAATCGATGTCCTACAAGTCCTTTGACTTCCTCTCAAATTCCACTTGCAATTTCAATTGGATATAAATTTAATTCTGCCAAAAATCCAACTTTATCTTTTGCGATCACATCAAGTTCCAATTCTCCCAAGTAGTAGCATAGTGCGATGTGTCCTCGGGTTGCCTTGACACAGAGTTCCCGATGATTTAGTGAAGGCGGGAGAGTGCCAGCTGCGATCAGCCGCTCACCGTCGACTGAACTTCAGCCGAGCGGACTGAAGCATCCTCGACCGTGAAAACCGTGCGAGGCAGGCATCCCCTTCAACGATCCTCGAGTACGTGAACCGCCGAGTGCACTCGATCCGCCCGTCTCTCCCACTCGCAATTCCCTTCCCGAACTCCCCAATTACCCTGAAGAACCTGAGAGAGTTCTTAAACTCTGCTCTTCTGGCACTGATTCACTCGCAAGAGAGAACTAACTCTCTGCCAGTCGATCTCACACTCGTAGCGTCCACCTTGAGCGTTCCTCAAGGAATTAATATTGGTATTTCACGAGAATTCTAAGCGCGCACACTTTCCTACTTGATTATCGTTTCAAGACCTGTTCGGTTGGACTTGTTATTTAATTCGTGGGAATTGGAGAGACCGTAGTTGTTGGTCTCGGGCGTCCGAAAGCAGTCGGGCATGGAGAACGACGGGAAAGGCAGCACGTGACGGCGAACGCGAGCCTCGGCTCTCAACTAGCGTGACTCTCTGCTTGCTGACTCTCACAGGCCCACCAAGCCGGACCCCACACTCCACGGGCCTCTCTTCCTGCCCACATACGGGCCCCGAACAAGGACGAGCCAAGTGCGTGAGGAGGAGCCACTCGCCGCTTGTGCGCGACGAGAGGGATGCACGATTCCCCTTTGCCAGCTGGTACATACACGCATCGCACAGTCGTGTACAGAAGAAGATTTTGTTCCCTTGAATTTGTTAATCATTCCTCTCATTTCAAAAAAATTCAATATATCTGAAGAATATTTTAACTACTTTGATAGAACCTGGTAAAATAGACTTTGCTTGATGTGGTTTATTAATATATTTATTAAGTATATCAAGTGTAGAATGATTTAAGAATTAAACTGGAAATCAAAAAGTTGTTAGATCACAGATTTCCAGTATTACTGTATTTGCAAGTCTGAGTGAGTAGGATTGCACTCGGCGCCAGAGAGAAAAGGTAACGAAGGAACGGAATTAAAGCTTACGTCATCGCAGCGCGCGAGGATGTTCGCCAATGCTGGTTTTATTTCAATATACAATTCTCAAAGTTTTCTCTCTTCTGCAACACTTTATTTTGCTTGGATATTAAAAAGAACTTCTTTCTTTCGTCATCTTCTATCTTTTAAGAGATTTTCGTTCAAGTTTTCGTACAACATTCTACACTTTTTCAAGGTTCCTGCATTTACATCTGCGCGTTGTAAGACTTGCGCAGAACGACTGTAATCAGCTGAAAAAGTAGCAGCTAGCGCCCTCTGTCGACGGTAGCGGAACTTACTTTACGAATCATTCTCACTCGTCGAGAACACGTGCGGTACATGCGCGCGTGTGTGTGAGAGCAGTGTAACAGTAGTACAATGGCGATATACCGCTGCAACACTGGAAGTTTATCTTCTTCGTTAATTTTGTGTTGCTCGAAGTACATCAATGTCACGCACAATTTTCACATGTCACAGCAGCGGGCGGCTGAGACTTCCGATAATTCTTTCCGCTACAGTGATTCAAATTCGAAGAATCTAAGACGCAGGAAAGTCCATGGTAACCTCTTTTTTTCACCTTCATTCTATTCGGCAATTAGTTGTTTTTGATGTTAACGAGTAATTAAAGATTTGAATGCTTGTGTTTCTTTATTGTCAATTGGTAGAACTTGTTCAATTCTGATTCTCAAGATGTTTTACTCGTGTAGAAGGCTTTCGTAACTGGTATCACGTTTGTAGTTCTGGTCAGTCTTTCCCTGGAGAGTTTTTGGTAGTAATGGCGGTTGTTTAAGAGGATTGTTGATTTTTATGATTCATTTGCGACGGCTTATTTATTACTAGTATTTGCTCAGTCACGATTCCTCATTGTGATTTACACTTTAGATCATTGGCATGAAAAAGACATAGGTTTTCCTACGACAACGGATGTCATACAACAGAAGAAAATACGAGCGAAGAAGTCCTTATTAGTGCGCCTTAATGCGCAGCAGGATGTTTCGGAGTTATATAGTATGTGTTCCAAGTTTGGAGAAGTAAAATACATGTATCAATATGAAACGGACGACTATAAAGTATGTTGAGTTGAAGCTAGTAGATCATTCGTCTAAAAAGAATTATATCGATATGACGCATTGGTATTGATGTTCATAATTCCTTTGGCAATGTATAGAATTTCATTCTCATGGAGTTTCAAAAGGCAAAGACTTTGAAAGATGTCACGACCCGTGTCAAACAAAATACAGATTCTCTAATAAGTTCGTGCATATTCAACTTTCATGGGACTGGCGCACAGAGAGTTTCTATGGATTATATCCCATTAATTGTACAGCCTAAGAGATCGCATGCTATGCTGGTAGAAAAACTAAATAAAATTGCAGAGGAAAATCAAACGGTAATTAATCTTTTGTTAGCTAAAACAGGCTGAATGGGTTTATGGAATGTAACGGAAGGTCTGACAATTTGTAGGTGTCAAACAAAATCACAGCACATTACAACCTGATGAAGCTGAGTGCGCTAGATGAGAAATTGAGATATTTTGTTGCCTGTCAAATAGAGGATGCCATAGGCTCAATGAATCAAAATATAAAAGCGATACCATTCGGATCCACGGTTAATGGTTTCGGCAAGTACAATTCCGATCTGGATGTAGTATTAATAAACGAAGCTTATAACCCTCGCGATGTAAGTGATATGAAACAGTAGCTTTCCAATCATTGTTCCAATAATACATTAATACAATTTGTCAATATTTTAAGGAAAAAATCATTGAAAAGCCTTACTTAACAATTGGAACGATTCATTCGGATAACAAAATAGGGGCTACGCGTTCAAAATTAAAATCATCGTTACATCTGATTGCTACATTAATGCCTCGCACTATACCAGGTATTATAAACATGTCCGAGATATTATCAGCGCGCGTTCCAATCATTAGATTCAAGCACCAGCCCACTGATTTAAGCTGTGATTTGACAATCGATCAAAGGTACTATAATCCTTTAAGAAAATATATAAAAAGATAACAAAAATAAGAATATAATCCGAACTTAATAATTGCAGAGCAGGTATATGTATGTCTGAACTTCTACATATCTTTGGGAAGTTCGATCCACGTGTTCGACCACTTGTTCTTTTCATTCGGGAGTGGGCGAGAATAAGACAGCTGACTAGTCCGAATCCTAGTCAAAAGATTACCAATTTTTCACTTTCCCTTTTACTCATATTCTACTTACAAACCAAAAGCCTATTACCTTCGCTCAATTTGTTAACAATGTATGCAAGTGAGTATGGAAATGCATTTGACCAGCGGTACTATTAACATATTTAACAAGAGACATAAATAAATATCCTTCGCTGTAGGATACTGCGATATCATGGAAGGAGATGATGGTCAACGCTACTCTTTTCTCCGGCGGCCAGAACTCTTCCCGTCTAGTCATTTAAGTCGGACTACCGACAATCTGGAAACGCTACTATTAGGATTCTTCGAGTATTATGCAAAGTTCAAGTTCGAGAAGTATTCTATTTCCCTTGAAAACGGGGAGCCGAGAAGTCATGACAACAATTCACCACTTTTCATTCACAATCCCTTGAATGTAGAACTGAACGTTAGTAAGAATGTTAATGGTATACAGTTGAACATATTAAAAAAGCATTTCCAAGATTCAGCCATGATTATGAAGAACCTGAAGGATGATACAGTATTTCAGAATTTACTGTTGTTAAACTGCACGCCACGGTCAACAAATTCCAATGAGGTTGTAACTAATATAAGTACTGTAAAAAATGTAAATGAAAGCAGCGAGTGCTTATAAAGTAAGATTTGTTCTAAAAGTGATCGGCCGATTCTCTTGCATTCCTCTACCTGTAATTTCTGATGAAAGGATAGCGGGAGAAAAGACAATAGTGAACGGTCTCGTAACTTGGTATATATTTTTACTATATCATTACATCGACATTTTTCGTACATGCTTTCGCGTACAGACACTACAATCGGATTCTTTGTCCGAGAGAAGTGTTATGATAATGTGTCTGTGTGTCTGTGTGTGTGTATGCGTATGTGTATCCGGATGGTTGTGCCATTATTCATGAGGAATCATCCGCTGCCTGTAAAAGGGCACTGTGTACACATATACTTGTTTAGCTTGCGTTACTGCAAACGTAGCGTATATTAACTCTATGAAATTTCGTATTGTATAATCGTCGAACGTCTATTAACAATTATACGGGCATCGGATAATAATTAAAAGAGTCCAGTGCAACTGGTGATTATAAGATTACGATTCCTTTAGGCTATATCTTTGACGAATACCATCGAGTAAATTCGTAATGTACCGTGGCTGCTGGCAGTGTTGTTTCCTATCTAACTTCTTGATGCGTTTCTCTAAATTCGCTTTTACGTCGATCGCTTATAAGTCATCCCACATTGGTAATTGAACTATATGCGAAATCGCAAAGGCGATCGCGTGATTCATTAATACTGCTTCGAAACTTTATTGGTTCAAGTTTCGCTGGTGGCTGTATGAGTGCGTAGCAGCCGCTCAATGTAGCGAGAACTTGATAGACTAGTATCCTAGAAAAAGGCTCTAAGTGCATCACACACCCCCATCGAGAGTGGTAGATGCTCCCATTTATCATTTATTACCACTTCAATCCTCCGAACTCGATTAATGGTATCTTACTTTTTAAAACACGGCGGATCCGCGATTCCGATTTCCGGCGCCTGAGAAGTGCAGATGACGAAACTGTAAAAAGAATCGAAAAACGTCCTATCACCCACTTGAATTTGTATACAATAGACCCTGATCGATCGAGTGCTGTGCGCGGCGTCGCCAACCCTTTCGGATAAAAACAGTATAAAAAGAACTTGGTCAAAGATTAAAAAGTAATGTCAAGCGCCATTACACTCTCTCTATCTGTCTCTCTCTCTCCATCTTCGCTACGTAGAAGCAATAGAAATGAGCACTTGTCAATCATGTCGCGTATGGCGTCGCACCAGCAAACGTCACCGCTCATATTTACATACACATATTCCCCCTCTTGCGCAGGTAAATGCCCTTCACTCTAGACAATACTTAATCCGCGATGTCTTTGTCGAGCGCTTGAAAAAGAATTGGAGGTACCGTGCCGCGCGGCTAATTAATGCCGGCCGCTCCGCTCGAGTGGAGTCCGGGCCCGTTTTTTTATTACTTATCCGAGCAGGCTCGGGATTTAGGGCAGGTCAGGGTTTGGGGCTGGGGCTCCTTGCGTTCTTCCCTCTGGCAGGCGGCGCGCTCGGCCCGCGGAGCGAGACGGATCGCGTTACTCGTGAACGGCGCACGGCACCTTCTTCCTAATTCGTTCTACTTCGGGGACGGCGACGATGGCGGTGTAAGTGATGATAACAGACGTGTGAGCGCGTCTCCTGGACAGCCGCTACCAAAGTGCGAACTGCTTCCTCGTGCCCTTCAAAACTATCCGCCCGGTCAAGATGCCTCAATGCAGAGGCTGGTGCACTCTTCGGCCGTGGGAACGTTTCCCAGGAACGTTGTTTCTGTACCGCGGTCTTACCACCCGGACCTTTTGACCCTCCTGAAATTTTCCTTGCTTCCCTCGATGGTTGACTACCTGCTGCCCATTCTGCAATGCTCGAACGCCGGCTTCCGGAACCGGTGGTGCTTAAGCTGTCCCAGCTTCCGCGTCTTCGTCGCCTACTTTCTGTTGATCTTCCTCGTTCTTCCTCCTCGGCGTAGAATACATCCTCGGAATCGCTCGCCGGATACACTTTACCACCAAGACCCTTCCGTGGTGGACCAGGTTGGTGAGGCTCGTCCGACGGAACCGCGTGTACTTGAGCCTGCACTCTCTTCTTCGCCTCACCCCCGGTCATACTCGAGGCTTCCGAAATTCGCTGGTACTCGCCTTCCTCTCCACCTGTGTTCAATTTTTCCACCCTCACCTTCATACCTTTTTGCCATCTTACCCAAATCTAGACCCGTTCAGGCGCACTCTACTTTCACTCACCGGGAGTGTGCGAAGGAGGATGTGGCGCTGGGTGCAACGGCTGTTGTTGGGAATCGGCGTACCTCTCGGGTTGATCCAAACCCTCAGCGGATGTGTCACCACAGCCACCTTTTAAAGAGCGATAAAGCGAACGAACTTTACTCGCTGATGAATGACCCGGTGGTGTTTTTGGCTTCGAACCATCCGGTGATTTCCTTGAACGTCGACCTTGAGAACGATCACGATCATCCCTGCCAGGGGATTTCTTACGATCCTCCTTTGTGCGTGCTTTCTCGATCAATTGACTCAGAACACCCCGTTTTGGATCCGAAGATTTGGCTGTCCCATAAACAACGATATTCCCACTCGAATCCAAGACAGCACCTACACCTCCGGACGGTGTCCGGCAGCGCGGAAGCATTTCTTTCGTGTCTAAAGTGTTTACCAGTCATTATCACTCGTAAATCATTGTTAAATAAACATGCCTAAGAAGACAGTGGACTTGCCTTTCATATACAGAGCATTATCCGCGCTAGTTGCAACGCCTCGTGGATGACGATGTTCTTTACCAGGAGCTTGACCTTGCGATTGGGTGGGGTCTTGAATTTGCATTTGCAAACGTGCCAGATGATCCAGCAGGACTTGCAAATGCTGACTACTGGCAGCGTCCGAAGCAGCCATACTTGCTTCCCCGGCATTCATACCAGATGCGAATGATTTAATAAACGGTTCCAATTGTTGCGCTAGTGTCTGCAGTTGCATGACCTCGCTCCTCAGCGAGAGGATGTCCTTTACCTGAAATAATCGAAAGTCTCGAATAACAATGGCTCTCTTTGTAAGGTGCCTACTTTGAATAGAACAAGTGGCTACCTGAGAATCGAAGATTTCCTTTTCTATATTAATACGACAAAGCTGTTCCTCCCAGAGGGCATCGAAGACATTCCTAAGGCGCTCGAGCTCCATTTGGTGATGCTCTAATTGTTGCTCGAGGACACGGCAGTCAGTAGCCACATGGTCGTAGCGCGTACCTAGAGGAGGAGTGTTCGCCCTTCGTAAGAGAGCCACGTCCCGATGAAGCTCGCTCAGACGTTCTTTTACCGTCATCAGTTGCTGAGTTAATTCCTTGAGCCGGCTGTCGAAGGCCCGACAATGATTGGAAAAGGGTCCACCTTCGCTGCTACCCTTGGTTGGTATCCTCTGGCTGGTTTTGCCACTCTGCTTTCGGAAAAAAGAAATTTCTCTGCAGCTCTAAGCTAACCGTTCATCCCTGATTTCTCCATCACATTAACTACCACACACGATACTCACAACTGAGAAGCAAGCTCGAACTCTACGATATATATATACATAGACAGACACAAATCACGAGAATAGCGAACTATCTATCGGGAATGAAGAAGTACTGTCCCGCTGGCAGATCCGATTCACTAGGCGACGAGCTAATCGAGTCTAACAACTACCAACTCGTACGATCGTCACGATCCACACGACCGTACCGAATAAGATCATCCTGTGTACGAGAGTACTTACGCGGAGGGGTGTGTGCGCAAGTAATGCAGCGAAAAAGAAACTTGTAATACGAACGGAAGAACGATCGGGGAGTCGGGAAAGTTGAGATCCTTGCTAGCTACCTGCAAGACAGGCTGCTCTGGTTGACCAACAGGTTGAGTTTGATCGTAAAGTGCTTCCTTCTGTATCTGCTCCGGTGGTGGTGGTTGTTGCTGTTGACCCTGACCAACAAAGGGATGCAAGGCACGAGCGAATTCAGCCCTGTAATTAGTCTTGAGATGTGCGTTGAGCAAAGAAGGCCTCGAAGGATGACCCAATTGTGCGACACGACTCAATCGTTCGAGCATAAGATGAGCTAGCTCGAGAAATTGGTACTTGGTAGCGCCACTAGTGAAGGCGGTGCACAGCATCAGATGCATCTGGAGAACAGGCAATGCGCTGCCTAAAGTTAACAGCTGGTTCCGCACCATTCTTTCTTTATTCTCGAATTGACGCTGGAGTTCCGAAAGGACGCTCGAATGTGTCTTGGTGATAGCTTCCTGCATACCCTGGCAGAATGAGTTCATTGCTCGCTTGTCGGACTCGAGACTATGTCTGAGTTCGTCCAGCTGTGACTTGAGTGCCAACACTCCGTCACGAACACCGGCTTGTAGCTCGCAAATCGAGTTCACCGCCCTCTCCATCTTCTTGGAGACCCTTTGCCAGGCACTCTCGATGTCGACGCAATGAAGTCGAGCATCCGCAGGAGTATCTCGGAAACAAGTAGCGCAAAGCATACATTTCGCACTTTGGCTATACATGATATATTGTTCGCCGTGGGTTGGACATCTGCGCTGCGTGTCCTTGGCGCATTTGCTCATGTGGACCACTTCGTGCGATGAGAACATCTTCGCCCTATGGGTGTGTTCTCTGCAGTGGGTGCAAAGTGCTTGTCCTATGGATAATTATGAAATTATCCACTATTCACACGATACAACAATCAACTGGTATATGCTTACTACAAGTCGTGCAGAAGTACATAGTAGACTTGTCACGCTTGTCGCAGTTGGCACAGGGCGGGTTCTCCGAGTTCGCCAGCTCGACCATTTGTCGTATGAGTTGGTCCGTCGGTGGAAGCTGTGTTCCATCTTGTAGTTGTATCTGTTTCCTACGTGGAATCAACTGGATGTTTTAGTACTCACTTAAGGGTGGATATGCGAGTGGTAATACTCACCCACAGATCGGGCAGGCAGTTTTTCCACGGATGCAGCGAGCGCAGAATGTGTGAAAGCAGGAAAGTAAGCAAGGCTCGTTGTAATAGTTATTACAAACCCCACAGATCAAAGGATTCCTTGGTCCTCCGCCTGAAACAGCAGTTGCAGGATCCTTCTCGCCAACACCGTCCACGGTTGCGCTCGTACTCGCCATCCTAGGCCCGCACCACCACCACCACCACCTCCACCAAGCCCACCTGAAAAGGAATCAGGACCATCGGCTGATCTCACTGTCATCCTTCCACCAATATCTCACTCGCCGAACCATCGAGCACTCTTTCCGGGTGAAGCATGCACGACAGGGTTAATTCCCTGACGAAGAAATTTGACTACACCACTTCCACCCGGGCCAAGCTCGACGGAGGCTCTTAGACACAAAGAAAGATAGAGAGGATGTTTACCCCGACAGAGAGACAGAAGGAGAGAAAAGGAGAGAAAGAGAGAGAGTGTGCGAGCGTTGGCCCGCCCGCGCCGCAGAGAAGCCTGCCCGACGGCTCCGGGCTCTTTATCCTGTCGTCATTCTGACGTAGTGGCCGCCGTCAGAGGCCCAACTGCGCCTGACGATTCGATCTGACGTCAGCCGGGGCTCCCAGCGATACCTCCCACGCCCTTGCACGAGGTGCTTCTGCTTCTACTGGTTCTGCTGCTGCTGCTGCTGCTGCTGCTGCTGCTGCTACTCGCCAACCCCTGCGAGAAACGAGGCGAACGCCAGTGACGAGAGAAACGACGGCGCGCGCCCCGACGCCCACCCTCTCTCCTCCACCACTCCACCTTCTCACGGTGACATCGCACACTATCTCACCAGCCAGCTAACCCCCTGACACCGCCCGAGGTAGCCGACTTCCACGAACACACTGGCGAGAGAGCACCGGAGAGAGCAACCGGAGCGGGCTTGCGCAAGCCTCTCCCGCTGGAGTCTCCGGACTCCAGCAGCACCAGCAGCAGCCCTTTTCTACTTGGCCGCAGAGATCTATAGACTTGCGCCGCAAATCTCGGGACAAGCTGCCTGTTATTTGATAGCGGACTACGCGTATCCTCCCCAGGGATAGATCGGTAAAGTATAGACATATATATATATATATATACATATGTATATATGTATATAACAAGCTAGAGCGCGCGCGCCGGATATTGCGTGTATGTATGCGAGAGCTTGGCTACGGTACATACACTTGGTTAGAGTAGGAAGTGGGCCGCGGCTGAAGGATATCGGAGATTGATTCGAATTAATTGGAAATTGCACCGGCCGGCGGCGGCGGCGGCGTCCACCTTCTCCTTTCACCCGTTGCTTCTCTTCGTTTTCTGCCAAGAGAGCGTGTATGTGTATGTGTGTATACAAGGGATTATTGCAGATTTCTTTTTCATCCCTTACGCCCCGTTATGGGCGTACAGAGAGAGAGGGAGAGAGAGTCGTATTAAGGGATGCTGGAATCGTTATCGAGGGCGGATCGCTTTGCGACTGGAGCTGCTGCTGCTGCTGGTCCGACCTGGCTTTCG
Organism: Ectemnius cavifrons; assembly: GCA_964023945.1. Taxonomy (NCBI): domain Eukaryota; kingdom Metazoa; phylum Arthropoda; class Insecta; order Hymenoptera; family Crabronidae; genus Ectemnius; species Ectemnius cavifrons. The sequence goes on along the minus strand of OZ030383.1, from coordinate 11,063,806 downwards.
GCACTGCAATCGCAATCGATCGAGAATAACTGGGCTGTATCAATTATTCGGGGCCGACTATGCTGCGGAGCAGGAGGAATCGTGTGCTTCTTCGATGCTCTCTCCTCGAGGACACTTTGAAAAAAGTGAGAGAGATAGATGCGCGCGCGCCCTCCATTCGACGGTTATTCCGCCGATGAAATTGCATTGTCCAATTAGGCGGCAGAAATTGGGGGAGCAAACATCCAGAGGGCTATTATCATATCGGAGAAGAGGATAATGATAATGCTTCGGGAGCGCCTCTTTCATAGGAAGTTCTGCCCTCTTCCAATGAAGGATATATGTATTCAGTCGTCGCAGAGGCCGATTATGCGGATCCACCTTTGTGTCGCCAGCTATTCATTTCACGCTTCTTTCTGCCCGCTCGACCGTCGAGAACTCGATGGAGGCGCCAGTCGTCCGCCCGCCCTAATCTCCTTCTCTTCTCTCTTCTGCCCTTCTCCCCTTTCCCTTCCCATCATCCCAGTCGTTTCCCGCTCCCCTCGGCACATAGTTTCTTCAGCCACCGACAATCCCACTGCTCTCTGCGCTCAGCTCGCTCTTCTCTGCCCTTTTAACCCACAAAGGGCCTCCTAGCAAACTTCAACCGCTGTCAACGTGTGGTGCGCGAACCCACCTCGCTGTCTTCCTCGATATTCTTCTCGCTTCTCGACGTCCGTCACTTTAGCCTAGTTGCGTCGCGGGCAACTGGAAGAATTCCAATTCATCGGACAGCAGCAGCAGTAGCAGCAGCAGCCTTGCTCTACTGATGAGGCCGGAGCCTCACTTATTTGCCGAATGGCAGAGGAAGGCCGGAGCCAGCAACCTCTATTAGCTTGCCTGTACGATAACAGACAGAAAGAGGGAGAGAGAGAGAGAGAGAGAGATGCTCATTTGGAAGAGGAGAGAGCGATCATGATCTCTGCTTGTTTGCCGATCCAAATTGGATGAAAGTCGCTCGAGCATGCCGAGTGCGCAGCCGACAGTATGTGCACACTGCTGTGTGGAGTGCGGAGAGAGAGAGCATTGTCAGCGAGAATTCAGCCTGCAAAACTCAATCCTCCACCTTTCTCTCTCTCTCTCTCTGATTCTCTCTGTATTTTGTCGGCGTATCACTCTCCTACTGGACATATAGGTTGCGTACGCGTGTTCGCTCATTAAAGGCCGGTGACGGGCGAACGGCGCAATTGCAACAAAGGCGCGGCGGCGACCGAACGACCGAAGGGAGTCAAAGCCCGGCAGAAAGAGGACTCGTACCTGTCTCCTCTCTGCTGTCTCTGTGTATGTGTGTGCACCACACAAGATATTCCAGGCTGAGCGCACTGGGAAAAACACATAGGTCTGCCAGGCGAACGGGTCACCGGCCTCGGGCTTTCCCAGCGTGGTGCACGATAACGGCGATCTAAAAATTCATACGGGCGAAAAGGCGGTTCCAAATTAGGATGTCCGTCCGCAGTTGCGAACCTTACTGAGAGCTAGTTGACGGTACACATATACACATACACATATGTATACATATATTTAACCCCTTCCTCGTCCACCTCTTTTCCTTTGCCCCCACTTGCGCCACACGGTTGCGACGATGCCTCATAAAACGTGCATTCCGCACTTGCCGGCTGCCACGGCACGTTCTCTCCTCGCTTGCCCACTCATCCTTGCATATATTCAAGAGAGAGAGAGAGAGAGAGAGAGAGAGACGAGTTTACCCATACATTATACGAGAAGAGAGACTCCTTCGATCTAACTGTGATGCGAGAGAGAGTCATATGCATGTGAGAGAATATAGCATTCGCAGAGAACTAGGAGAGAGAATCCACTCGCACTAAAGTCGAGTCCCCGTTGATATTCAGCGAGGCGTTCTCGCCATCGGCGTATCGGCCTTCTCTCCTGGCGTGACACACACGAGCCGCTACCATCGAAGGAAGGAGAACTCGTGACCCACAAAACTCTTGCATGATCGCGCATTGATTAAAATTCGTCTGGCCTTAATTTCAATGCGCTCGACCTCCGCCGCGCTTGCTCGCCCCACTGACTTTCAGCAAGACAATTCCACCGTATTCTCTGATATCCATTCGATCCTAGATCAGTAAAGATCGAAATTCTCTTATTCGCATATTTGCCCCTTTAATTGATTCGTTTAATTCGGCCGTCTGGAAGTCGTTGGCCTCTCGCGGTGGTGCAGCCGGCTCTCTTAACGCGCTTCCATGTACTTACTACGACAGGGAAGCGAGGGGATGAAAAATGGAAAGAGGGTTGTGCATTCGGCGTGGAAAGCGTGCGAACTTATTACATTTCGCAGCGGCGGCAACTCTCCAGTGAACGAATAGAGAGAGAGAGGGAGAAAGAGAGAGCTATTCTTTATGGGGTGGAAAGAGGAGAGAGCACACTCGCCCTAGTCGACGGTAGAACTCTCTTTCGCCCCTGTGTGCCGTGTCGCCCGCCACTCCACAACCGGCTGCTGCGGCTCACTGCCAGTCTCTCGTGGTACCTGCGCCTGTGTAATTCATATACGTATATAGCACATGCTAGGAACATGTGCACGCGTGTTACAAATACACGAGCGTGACGGCGGCCGCAATTTTCTTGCGCGTATCATCGCTCTACGACTCTCTTTCTCTCTCTCTCACACACACCGCCCTCCGGGCGTCCTTTTTCCCTCGACGGCGTACCACCGCAAAAATCTTTATGCCCCCCTCCTCCTCCTCCTCCTCCTTCCACCCTTCCTCGCAGCCTGTGAGCCGAGCGACCCTTCCCTTTTCACGAGTATACACGGGCTTCGGACTTTTCGTACTATTTAATTTGGCTCCGATCCCGACGACGCCCCTTTTCCCCACTGCCACCGCTACACTCTTCTCTTTCGTCCTCACTTCGATGAGCACCGGCGAGTTGGGTAAACTGCATTCGGCAATCGCAGGACATCGATTTTCACTTCCTCTTCGAGCGCAAGTGTCTTAGGAATATGGAGAATATCAGAGAGTGAGTTTGCCGTTATGGGAACTCTTGACTCGCAGGATTCTGTTAGGAGAGAGTTGCGCTCGAATATCTAATGGAGAGGTGTTTGTCGAGGAAATGTTTATTACGTCCTTGGTTTACATTCGTTGGTATATATGTGTATATAGGATACCTTGGGAAGTGCACCGTATGGACCAGTTTTCCTTTAGTTCGCGGAGATGGATCGAAGTAATCCCTGCTAGAAGTTGAAAGTGCATTAGTTAATTGTAGTGTGGAAGATGTAGAGAATGTATATAGGAGAGTTACGAAGTAGTTCAAAGGAAGGACGGAAATGGAGTTTAACGAAGCTTGCGATGAGAGTTTTACAATGCTATTAACAGAATAATAGCGAAAGCCTCGGATTAAGGAGCTCGAGGGAATAAATACTCTTTCTCGTGTCTTTCTTCTTTGAAGAGAAGTGGCGGCAAGTAGATGTTCAAAGAAAGGGTGTTCTCCAGGCTTATTCCACTCGAGGACTTAGTCACTGGCGCCGCGTTTGGCGTCTCTGGAACTTGTTGGTCCGAGCCGAAGACAGCCCAACCAGCTCGATGTGCCGTCGGCCGGCTGCTTTCTGTTTACAAAGCTCGAGGAATGGCGGCGAATCGATAGAGAGTACCGTTTCGGATTATAACTTGTATATATATACATATGTATCGTTAATTTAATTAGTAGGCTATAATACCACCTAATCATCAATCATGCCGTCCCGCGCCGAAGACATACTGAAGGGTTTCCAAATGTATCCTTGCTTTATAGTGATTAATGCCTCGAGTGTATAGGTTCTGTATTAGCTGTGTGCAAGTGGTTGATTCTATAAAGGGATTCGGAAGGTTATCGCTATGTGTCAAGTACTTCCGGCACTTTGCTTCCAATGTGATAGTAAGCAGAGCAGATGTTATTTCCTTGACTAATCTTTATTTAGCAATTGGATGAACATGCGGGATGCGGATACTGGAAAGATCCTGTGGCAAAGTAACGAGGACCTGTGAGTACTTGGTGGACTCTCTTCGTTGTATATTATTCGCTTGTTGCATATTTATTAGCGTCTGTTATTAAAAAAACGGAGATTTGAAAGTCTAATATGTCTGATGGAAGATGGGCACACTCAAAAATCGGGCGCGTTCTGTTTTCAAGTTCCGTGCCAGAGGTAGAACACGAGGCGAGAGTGCCTAAAGAGATCCTGAAATGCCGAGCGGTTTCGCGCGAGGTAAACTTCAGCTCGGCGGAGCCGATGGAGCGGTTCAGGCTAGAGCAAAGGGTGCTCTTCAAAGGGAAATGCATGGAGGAGTGGTTCTTTGAGTTTGGCTTCGTCATACCGAACAGCACGAATACCTGGCAGAGTCTGATTCAGGCAGCGCCCGAACGCGAGATGATGCCGGCCTTCGTGTTGAAGTAAGTCGTGTGATATGCTAGAGGGAGACAGGGTGGAGAATACACAATCCTTTTGAATCGTCGCCTTCTTTTTCCCTACGCATTTTTATTATATCTGCAGCCGTCACATCGTCATAGAGACTAAGTTCTTCGACGATGATCTGCTCATCACCGTGAGCAGAGTCAGGCTGATCTACGTTTGATGGGAATTCGAATCAGCCCCGGATAATCTGGAAGAACTCGTGCACAAGAAGGGATAACGCTGACCTTGCATTCGCATTCGATGCGCGCACCGGCTACAAACTCGCCTGCTACTGTGATCTTTTGACAAGCGTCTAGTCCAATCACACTTGCACATGCGACAACAAATATACACACACAGACACACATACACACACTATGCACTTTCTCCACTGCAACTGTACAGCGGGAGGAACTCTCGGGCTAAGGGTGATCACCTATTAACACGTACGTGAGACTGAGCACTTCAACGAGATAAATCTTTTTCATTTGCTGGACGTGGATGAATATTTTGTATACATTGCGATACTCTTCAGCACTCAAATAAACTCTATTGCTCTGATAAACTCTATGCGTTTGGATTCGATTGGCGTCCTTTAGTTGTGAGAATGGAAACAAGAGAGAATCGAGAATAGATCGAGCGGTACAGCAGCCGCCGGTTGATGGATCCGCTGCGCGTAAGATCACATGGACCGATGTGGATCGGTCATCCCAAGTCAGAGTTCGAATAGGAACCCTGAATTCTTGGTAAAGCCAGACAAGCACGAAAGTAGATATACCTTTTTCTGCTGTGCACTGATGCTATTGATTCGCGGTGTACAAGCAATACATTTTTGAGGCTTCACTACCCCTCTTGAGGGAGTTCACGTTGAATATAGTCTGTCCCCTACCCTGTCTACATCGCACAGGTGTAAGGAAAAAAGGGAGGAAAAGAGAAAAGAAATAGCGGAGTTGCGGAGCCGCTGTGGTACCCACACGAAGTTCTCAACCCGGTAGTGATTCAATTACTATTAGCCGATCCGCCGTCGGGTGGCTCCTTATTTATCAGAATCGGTGGTAAAATTAATTGGCGAGCAGCGTAGAATTTGATAGCCGGGGGTGTTGAAGACAGTGCGCGATGGACTTGAAGGAAGAAGACGAGGGAGGCAGCGAAGGTGGCAGACAATTGTTCTTGGTAGGAGCACCGCGCGATCCTCTAGTGTCCGCTGGTGCAATCGTCGCCTCCGCTGGTGCACCCGATGAGATCAACCCTGGAGGAGATCTGCAGTCGACTGCTCTCGCCGGTCTGATAGGCGCGCAATCTTCCTCGGTTTGCTTTCCAACAAAATTCTGTAAGTGCACACTGCCACCCCAGACCTGATTTAATTAACTGCCACTCTCTGCCTGTCGGCCCGTAAGTTGGGGCAGTCCTCAATTAAATTATTGCTAAATGCATTAAGCGAATCGCCAGCCCTTGTTTTAAATAGAGTTAGTGGTAATCAGTTTAAGAGTTATGAACCATTTTACACCGTGTGAATTTAACACGATTAAAGCGCCCCGATGTGCCAGGTGAATTTCATGTCTAAATCGTGCACCATCTGTGTTGCTGAGTCCGCTTGGCTGTAACGCATACTTCCATCGGGTACGGTCGGTGGGTCACATTGTTTAACGATCCTTTTTTCCACTGACCTGGGCCAGCCTATGACTTCTCGCCAAGTCCGGGTAGCGAGGATAGACAATCGTCTGGTGTCGGCAAGAGAAAGCAGAGACGATATCGCACCACATTCACTAACTTTCAACTGGATGAACTTGAGAGGGCTTTCCAGAAAACTCACTATCCCGATGTATTCTTTCGGGAGGAGCTTGCTCTTCGTATCCAACTGACAGAAGCCAGGGTCCAGGTACCTCATCATCAAGGTGTTGGTGTCTCGTAGTGTGTACAGTATATGGCGTAAAGCATATAACACATGTCGTACGCAGGTGTGGTTTCAAAATAGAAGAGCCAAATGGAGGAAGCAGGAGAAGCAATGTAAAGTGACGACGCATTTGACAACTCATCTGCCAGCAACCGATTGCCAAGAAGTGCAACAACAGCAGCAGCAGCAGCAACAGCAGCAGCAACCACAGTCAGATCACTTACTTTTGGAGCCTCCCCTTGGCAGTCCACCACCAATTTATCTTGGCATGGAATGGGCTGGGTTTTCACCCTATAGTAACACTGCCACTGCGTCTCCGTTGGTAGTAAACAACATGAATAAGCCACCAGAAACGGAGGCGGATGACAATCCGCTGCTCGATCCTGAATTGTTACAGCTGAAAACTCCTCGTTCCTAATAATATTAACCAGAATCTGTTCCGTAGCATAGCTGGCTGATCAAATTCTTATTGCATTCCTCGATATTCGTAAAAGCACTGAATTGTATTTTCGACGCTGTAAAAGTACGAATGGCGTGTTTTGCTGTCCACACGTGGCCTTCGATGTGCCCAGGCAGGGACCAATGATATTTAGCTGTGGGGTTTAAGGTTCGGAATTATTCGGAATGATAGGATTCAATTATTGTTATGTAGATTTTGTAAGAATACGTATAAGGAAAGTCTATCGTTCGTTCTCGCTCGTACGACAGATGCAACAACGAAAACTGATCTTCTGATGAAATAGATCTTCGCATGAAATTGAAAATAAATTTTTACCTATGGAAAGTATAGTGCTTGAAATGACGCATACGCTGAACCCGTTCAAAATAGTAACATCATCTTTATTCGGTGTGCATATATTACAAATCATCGAAACAACTAAGTTATTATCAGTTGCTTTAGGAGCATGTAAACGAGCCGCGATGCTGGCACTGATTATTCGTTATGTCCTCTCATAACACTTGGTAGAACAATATTAAAGCAGGGAGTTAAGTCTCTCTCCCATAGAATATCTCGAAGCCAAACAGAAACGAAGCATCACCAATTAGTCTCATCGGCGCTGATAGTGATCGTGATTCATTGCGAATGATCAGGCAGCATCTCAAAATAAATTAACCAGTGTTAGAGTGTTACGCGATGTAGAAATACTCATCTGCGTTGTTCGGCGTACGTTCGATATACTGCTTGTCTATCAGAGTTTCGATGCATTTTTTAATCATGCTGATGGAGGGCGCAAATGTTGATTTCGATTGATTGAGTACCTGCAAATGCAAAAGGCCAATGTTAGAAGCCATTGTTATCTGTCAATTGAGATGTGCAATTGGAATAATTTACCTCTTGCACAAGTTGGTTGTGTTTGAGAACCTTCCGACTTTTCATAATCCGAACTATAGCTGCTTGTAGATACAATTTCCTGTCCTCCTCAACGCTTCGGTGGGTGGCTTCTACATCGCGAGGCGCTTCCCGCTGCAGGCCACCGGTAATACGAAATTTCGTTCTTTTATTACTATATCCAAAATTCAAGGATAATGTGGTATCCTCTTCGGGTTCTCCATCCGCATCCTTCAGGAGTATTTTGCACTCGAAGAGACTTGAAAGATGTTTAACCAGCTGATCGTGCGATAATCGCAACGAGGCGGCAGCTTCCCTGCATTGGATAGTATCACAATCTTCAAAGAGTAGCAGCAATGCCATTTGGTAGGTTTGCACGGTGACCCAATAAGGTTTCTTTAGGTAATTAAATTTCAGTTCACCGTGGCAGAGATGGTGCAACCACGTAAGTTTCCTCCCACTGAATTGAGCGTGATAAAATATCTCGAAAACTTGGACCGATTTTTCTAATTGCTGCGGCACATGAAAAGGACCGGGCGAGGAGGGTAATCCCAAAGGCCACGCCCCCGCTTGTAACACGTACACCACGAAACCGATCCCTAATTGATCATCACTATCTGCCTCTCGTAAACTAGCGGTAAACTTGGCATTCAAGTCGGCCGAAACAGACATATCCGTGAACATTCGATGAAGCTTGTTCGTAAACTCGTAACCACAGGCTTGCTTCAGCCGGTCGATCATCATTTCTTCGGCGTCCATTGACTGGGACTGTTGGTGTATCAGCCTCTTCGCTAACATCCGAGAGTAGAACTTTTGAAACACGTCTTTGTCGTCGACGTATTTGAATACGATGATCGACCGTGAAAGCTTCTCCTCGATTTCCCCATCGACACTCTTGGCTTTGGCAGACTTCTTCAGTAAAGTGTCGCAATACTTTGCGAGCTGGACAGAAGTTTTTCCGATAAGTACTTGTGTATATTGGGGAAGATCGAGTTTTGACAGACACTTACGAATTCCGGTGCTCGAACAGGCTGTTGCGGAATAAGTCTATAGTTGACGATTGCCGAACATGCCTTGTCTAGAGCACCAATGAAGACTTGATCGTTCTTGAATACGTCCTTTATCAGTTCCGAGTATTTTGCATGCACGTCCAGCGTGGTCTCCACGAACTGAATGTGAACCTACATGTTATAAAATGAGTGTTTTAATTTGCTCTTCATTTTCGAGGCCTAGTAATATGTCTAATCTGTGGTACTAGACCTACATTTTCCCCTTGCAAAGGTGTTATTGCCTGCAAACCTTGGTGGGTAATGTGTTCAGTAAGTTTTTGTACTAATGGCGCTAATCCAGACGGTAGTGACCTCAACAATGGATAAAGTAAAGATAAATCTTTTCTCCGTTCCTCTGCCAGCATCGTGTCTGCTTCGCTAAGAAGCCAGGATACATGTGCAGCAACCAGTTTCTCCTCGCAACATTGTCGTACTTTCGGTATCGAGCTTGCATGGAGAAACTTTTTCGCTCGGTGTAATTCCTGGTCGAACCGCCACGTAACTCTTTCCATATAACGAGTGACATCTGACTCTTGGAGTAATTGCGATGCTTCCCAAGCATAAAATTCGCCACTTGCTTCTAAGAAAGGCTTCTCAAAGATTTCCTGATATAGCTGTAAATATATTGATAGATATGGATACTTTATTATTGTCGAATGTTGGTAGTTAGATTTGAAAATTGTTCGCACATAAACATACGTGTATTTCGGTACAGCCCAGTACCGACCCGCCACCCAACCGAATGTCCTGCGTGCGTCTTTGTTCTTCGCTTTTCATCTTGTACTCTTCTACTCTAACAAAACTCTCGATAACACCGCAAATCACATCAGTACTAGCAGTTAAAGCTTTGCCAACTCTATCCGCATGGATATTTTGTAAAAGTAGGGACGCTAATTGTTCTTTAAGTGGTATTATCATTCGTTTTTTCCAAATATCTAAACCAAGCTCTCCGATTTCCATTTGCTCCTGGTAATCACTGGCTGGAGCCGAATGTGTACCATAGATAAGGACAGCATCGGATACCCTCTTACTCATGATGTGCGATTGATTGAGATATTGATAAAGATTATGCAAGTAGTTGATGCCTTGGGAATATTCCTTCCAAGCATGGTGGTACGCCTGTAGGATACCACTGTCACCATGAGAGCGTACTTGTCTCAGAAGCTGGAAGACGTGATTGTCTAGAAACCTCTTTGTCTCGTTGTAAAGTCTATCAGCAAAGGGCTCGGGCATTGCAACACACAAGGAGTAAACATCGCTAAAATCAAAATAACTCATTAATCTCTCTTTGTTCAAACGATAAGAAAATATTAGCTTCGAGTACCTGAATCTCTCGTTCCAAGTGGCACGGGGCACGTCTGCCATCGTGATGACATCCTTGACGGTTTCTTGCAGCGCAAGCCAGGTTTTAGTGAAGTCAACTTTCCTGGGTTTCAGTGACATACTTCTCCACGATAATAACTATCACCAACAATGCGTAGCACCAGTTTCATAGAATTCTCTGAGTATCACAATAATAGGAGCAGTGTGACAATCCTGCAAAAAGACATACTGCGTTGAGCGGGTGACAGTGGTCATATGCTCGAGTTAGATGAGTGGGGTAGATCTCTGTCAAAAGACAGAGTTCGAAAGCAGAGGAGGTGCAGTGCAAGAAAGGCGTATATACTCGAGAATCGAGTCTCATAGGAGCGTTAAAGGCGAAGCACCTAAAATATATTCCAAGAATAATCCTCGCGCTATAGACGCTATCCGACTCGGTAGTTTACAAGGCTTTGTCCGAGTGTTTTGTACATCGACGAATTTAAAAATAACATAAAAGTAAAATACACTGCGCTCTGCATTTGCATTTCATGGCCGCTCCAATTTCTCTCCCTCTCTCACTCTTTCTCCCGCTCTACGTGGTCCCTATCTGTCTCGCTTGCTCTCGAGCAGATTGCGACCTGATTCGCGCAACATTCGCGCACGCAGTTACAGATTATCTCGGAATACACTCTACGAGTCGATCGTCCAGGCAAGGAAAGACAGCGGCAAATGTTGGGAGAGAGTGGCGGGGTTCGACAAGGGCTGCCGACCATTTCAATCGAGCATGATAATCGGGGTGTGCGGATCGTCGAGCCAGTCACCAGCAATCGCAGCAGCCCAAGCTCCCTCAGGGTGGAAAAGCGAAGGATGCTCTCTCTCTCAAGAGAGGAAAACCAATTTCGGAGATTGAGATACTTCGTCTCCTCGTCTCCTCTCTGTCGTCGTGCTGATTATGATCGCATGTACACACTACACACACATACTACCGACTGCCTGCCACTACTGTACACAGATGGTCGTGCGCCCGTGATTCTAGTCACTGGCAGCCACAAACCAATCAGTTTCTTCTAGAAGGAAAGCGTCGTTCTTCATCGGTTCACCGGAGAGTAGCGATCTTCGATCGATCACCTCCTCCGCCGACACATCGCTCTCGAAATCTTGAGGAGCGCTCATTTTTAACTTCTCGCCTGAACGTTTCGAGAGATAGAATTTGCAGCAGATATTCAGTATTTAGCTAGGAATTGTTGATATAAATTCCAGAATCCCACTTCAAAGTTCATTTTTTGTCAAAAAGTCGAGAAAACGTGAAGGAAAATGAAATTAGGCTAAAAAATGAAATTTCCCGCCAATTTTTTAAAAACTTCGATTCCTTGAATCGCACAGTTCTACTATCGATAAGAATCGAAGTGCAGTACCGTGGAGTCGAAAAGAGTATCACTTCTACTTCAAGTGTATGCAACGGGTCTGTGTGTATGACTCGCGTATACCGGAGGTGTATTTAAAACTCATTGCAATATATATATTTATTAGTGGATCTACTCAAGTCGCCCTTTCAAAATGGTAACTGCTTACAATTCGTACAATTACATCTCGTCATGTACATATTCCCTCGGCTCTATCTCCTCGCGTGATAAATCACCGGCATCGCAATTTCATCCATCTAGCTTTCGATTCAGGTTATGTTGCTGTCAAACGGTCCGATGACACTGCACGTTTGTTTAATTAAAACAATATGAACAAGTGTTCCTTCTAGTTAATGCTAACATCTTCCTTGAATTGAGAGTACAATGTTATTTGAGTATTACCCCAACAAAAAGTGCAGCATCAACGGTGTCGATTTGATAGTGGCAAGATGAACGCTCAACTAACAATAAGATGCCTAATTCCTTCAGAGTATCTTGGCCTACAATGGTGGAGCGGTGATTGCCATGAAAGGCAAGAACTGTGTGGCGATAGCTGCGGATCGCAGATTTGGTATTCAATCGCAAACGATAATGTGCGAATTCCAAAAGATCTATGAAATGGGGCCGCATTTGTACCTGAGCTTGCCAGGTCTTGTCACCGATAGTCAGACAGTCATGGAGAGATTACGCTTCCGTTTGAATCTCTATGAACTTAAGGAGAATAGAAAAATTCACCCTAAGACCTTCGCATCAATGATCTCCAATCTCTTGTACGAAAGAAGATTCGGCCCTTACTTTGCCGAACCCCTTGTTGCCGGATTAGATCCAGTTACCTTTGAACCATTCCTTTGCAACATGGATTTTATTGGCTGCATATGTCAGCCAGAGGACTTTGTAGTAGGTGGTACTTGCTCGGAACAATTGTACGGTATGTGTGAATCCTTGTATGTACCGGATTTGGAACCAGATGATCTCTTTGAAACAATCAGTCAGGCATTGGTAAATGCCTGTGATAGAGATGCGATATCCGGTTGGGGTGCAATTGTTCACATTATGTGAGTTATACTTCGCTTGTAATCGTAGACATTATTTTGGATTATTAACAAACCTTTTGATATTGTATTTTAGAGAGAAGGACAAAGTTACAACTAGGACGGTTAAGACACGAATGGATTAAATCCAATTGTATGTCTTACTTAGACATGTACATCACCATACTTGTTACTGAAACACAATATGCTTTATATCAATAAATTACCAATTTTCAATAAAAAAAAAACTATCTTTGTCACTTGTATTTTTTGTGTACAATCTTTCAATGCTGATCTTTTATTTGAAGTTTCAAAAGTGGTACAGCATTGATTCCATTTCTCCCGGAAGTCGACTATGGCGCTAGTGTAAACTTCCTAGTTGGAAATTTCGATAATATTTATATATAGTTTCTGCTCTGCTCGAGCGGAAGTTAGAAGATGCGAAGTTTATAATTTCTTACACAATTTCTACCGGCAGTGATGTGTTAAAGTATTTGTTATTGCTACAATGGCAGTAAATTCATTGTGCTCGGCGTTTCGTCGATTGGCATTCAACAAACAATGTATGTATTTACAATTATCAATCTCTATTAAACTGAGGTAACCTAATTCTGTCGTACATGTTTCTACCAAGTTTAAAGCAAGAAATGTAATATTATATGACTACTTGAATATTCTACATTGAATGTCTTAATATACAAGATCGATATTAATGTAAATTCCGAACTGTCATCAGATGTATTAAAAATTTTTCTTTTACAGGTAGCATCATCTCAAGACTTGCTTCTAGCGATGTGGCAAACTTGAGATCTCAGAACAGAACTGTTCTCAATTCGTCTGTCACGAATAATAAACTATTGAAAAATCCTGAAGTGTCCGTAAGATTTCTACCTGGGACCTTGAACATTGATTTCCGAGTGCCGCATGGAATAAACAAGATTATTGAGACACCTTTGAGGCATGTTCCTTCAATGGAGGAACCGGTAGGATGGCAACCCTTGCCTCAGGAAGCACCGCTTTCCGATAAGAGCATAGAATTGCCGACAGTGAATGGCACGTTCGAGAAGCATGCTGCTATAATGATTAAAATCCGTCGGAAGAAGATGCAGAAGCACAAGAGGAGGAAGCTGCGCAAGAAGATGAAGTTTGTGTGGGAGAAACAAAGGATTAAGAGGAGTTTGTTGAACGAGAAGTTGTTCAAGCAGGAATTACTTGCTAAAATAGCGAAGGCGCATAATTTTGATGCGGAGGCATATGTCAGCGAGAGAATTGGTATAATGACCAAGGAGAGATTACCGTATACTTGGCGAGGTGAGATATTGCCACAGTCTCAGATTGAAGAGTTCGTAAAGGAGAAGCAAAAGAAGGAAGAGGAAAAACGCAATAAACCGCGTCTTACATTATAATTGCTGTTATAGAAAATAGAAGAATAAAATGTATATAAGTATTTGCAAAAGTTCTGTTTACTTTAGACAATGCCTGATAAGTACTAAGGTTGGGAAATGGGAAAGATATTGAATTAATGAAGGTAGATTGAATAATACAAGGACAGTGTTGCATAGCAAATATATCAAAGGCTTTTACTCTTATTAATTCATGTATCATAGTTTGCATTGCAAAAAGTTACATACATTGCCATGCAATGTCACTGAAGAGATTGGCTCGCGTTAGTGCTTATCGATGATAGAATTCTGTACATAAATCTTCGGTCTCAGTGTGACTTGTAAAACTATCGTAATATTATGAATAAATAAATAGCACCCACCGGTTTCGTGAATAGTAAGTTGCTCAGGCACGATTGTCGGAATTTATTTAACATCTCTGAGAAAGTGCGCTCTCCATAAAAATATCTGTCCACATTCGACTTTCGGAAGGAGTGCAACAAAGTATTGAATCCGATACATACACGACAGTTACAATCTTCCGATAAAAGTATGCTGAATATTATGCTCTCGTTTGCGAATATACAACTCTAAAAATATATATATATATAGTATATGCGTAACACGGTTGCTTTTAGTCAATAAATACGTATACCATCGTTGGCTAAAATTGTTTATCCTACCTAACAATAAAAAAGATCGGAGTATATCGACGCATTTACCACGTTGCTAGAAACAATGTGCGACGACCGCGAAGAGCTAAGTCTCTCTCGGCAATTCTCGACTGTGCTCTAAAGCTCTTCTACAGGGCGATTGTGCGCGTTACCATCGCCCGTCTCTCTCTCTACTTAAAGTACTTAAGATCATCGTTAACAAATACAAGTTCATTTCAATTATGATTTACCCCAATGTTTTTCCACACGTGTAATCGACAACAGATGCAATTTATAGCTCGTCGTTTATCCAGGTAAGAATTGACCTTTCCGGACTTCCAAAACCTCTGGTTTATTACCGGTCTTAGCAGGTGTCGAGGTCAGATTATTACTCCTACCAGAGAAGTAATCCTCTATCTCCTGAAGTGTTTTACCTTTGGTCTCAGGTAGACAGAGGTAGAAGTAGATTGTGCCGAATAGTGATATACATCCATAGAGGATGAATGTGCCATGACGAGTAAGTGCAACCGACAGGAACGGATAAGTTTTCACCACAATGAAGATGAAGGAATGGGCGGTCATAGTGGTCAATCCACCGATGATACCACGCACCTGGACCGGATAAACTTCGCCGATCATCACCCATGGTATCACCAGGAAGCCAAGAGTGCAAGTGATCGTATAGCTGAAGATGCACATGACGGGAATCCAAGTGGCGACTAGCGGCAGATTATTTGTCATCCAGTAATCCTTTAGCCACATGTAGCCGCCTAATCCAAGCATGGAGAAGCCACAACCGATAGATGAGACCATAGTGAGTGGACGTCTGCCACACTTTCTGCATAGAATACATGCAGCGATAGTCGAACTTAATCTGACTACACCAAGGATGACTGCCGCTAAGTACTTGTTCATTGTAGCTCCAGAATCCTTGAAGATCTCGACGGCATAGAATGTAATAACGTTCGTACCGGACCATTGGTAGATGAGGAAGTACAAGAAGAGTAGGGTGAACGGCCTAAGAGCATTCGGCTTGAGAAGGGCGCTCACAATCTCACGGAAGCCGGTAAGCCGTTTAATATTATTCTTATTAGAAAAGTTCACCAATGTTTCCATCTCTTGGTTCACATTGTAGGTGCTGCCACGGAACTTCTGAAGCGCTTGGCGAGCCTTATCGGGTCTGCTGCGCGATATGAGGTACGACGGAGTCTCCGGAAACAGGAACATCAACAATAGGGCGGCCAAGGGGAGGATACCACTGATAGCAGCACAAATTTTCCAACTGAGCATACTACCAAGTGCGTATTCTATAAGGACACCCGTACTGACACCGACACTAGCAAGGGCTGTCAACATCCCTCTAAGATGTGGCTGAGTCACCTCGCTCGTATAAACTCTGGCGGGTGCGCCAACCATCCCTGAACCAAGTCCGGCAAAGAATCGGCCAGCGTAGATCATGCGAATGTCAGTTGCAAATGCAATTAGTATCCATCCAAGAAGGGCTGGGATTTCAGTGATAATGAGAGATCGTTTTCTTCCAAACATATCCATCAAGTAACCGGATGCCAAACAACCAATGGGCGTTCCAATCGAGGACATACTGGCTGTGTAAACAAAAACAGATCATTATTAATATACTATTCAAATGTTTAGTTAACTTCAACTTAGTTAACTTCGACACTTACCGATCCATGATTCTTCCGATGATCCCTCGGCGATGGGAATGGTACTGTTTGCTTCTTGAAGCTGTGGAAGGGCGATGGCAGAGAAACCAAAGACCATACCAGTGTTGATGGTTCCAAGTTGAGCCACCAAAGAAGCCAAGACTTGCCGAACAGCGCTTCCCCGAAAGTTTTCATCTCCAGCTTCAGGATCATTGTGTTTACCATTCGAAGTTAATGTCGCCTTCTCATTTTCTAATCGACTGGATGCTTGGATCTTTGGAAGTAAGGCGGAGTCCACCAAAGAGGTCTTCTCCGGATCTTGGACATCGCATTTTTTTCTGCAATACATAATAAGTGTGCCATGCTACAATTCCAAAGTATTCAAGTCATTTCATAATTCCTATATACGATAAAGTACATCAAACGGGGATCAAAGTGGCGATTAGATTAGATTGGACCTTCCTATTGCGGGAGTTTAATATACTAGGCTTGGTGACGGAGGCTACAATTCAGTGAGATTGCATGCGTGTTTGGCTCGGATTTGATCATACGAAAATAAAGTTTGACCTAAATCCTGGACACTGTCTGTCCGAAACATTTAAGGACGACTCGCTATATTGCCTCGCGACTACAATGACTAGCGAGTTTTTCGCACGCGTTAGTCTAATTGCACCTGTAACACTATCTGATAGGAGCACTTAGAATTTCAAATGTGCATCTATCTTCGCTCTAGTAATTTTAACTAGTCACTGACACGAATGGAAAGCATTACAATTCCATGTATGTCTCTTCTCTTCTTACTATTAACGGATTTTGTGAATTGGAAGATGATATTGTGTTGGGAAAAAAAGAGTACCTTACACGAGATGAGAGAATGACAAGGATTAACGATAGCTCGTTATTCACACTGCGCGACGATTGCATAATTAATGGCATGGTATTACGAACTATTTAATCTTCGTCGAGTACTTCTGTTGCCAGCTGCGCTTATATTCGCACAAGTCGTGCAACTCCCCTACCGCATCCTTGTGTACCGGCGTATTCGAGAACATTCCCTCCCATAGATGCCTCGCGAAGGAATTCAATTTCCCAACTGCACCTTCGCCATGAACTGTAATTCAATCGGTCCGAATTCCAAGCACTTCGGTGTTTGATTAGAATCAACTGGTGGTACGAGAAACAAATGTGGCACGCGCACGAATTTGCTCTTATCGAGCATCATGTCACCAATTACAATGATTCAACCTGTCAATCCTTCTACAATATTATTAACGCAACATTTCACTGGTAATTCCTTCCAGTCAATTGACATTATTGAATTCTGTTTTCGAGGATTGAAAAGGGAGCGGCACGTATTGTTCATTCGGCTGGAAAGAGCAAGCCAGGCGTGTCAGGAAATCACCACGTGGCGCACGTTCGACCCTCGTAAATTCACACTGTATATCGATTGCGTTTTCCTAACAGACACCTGTAAATTGCGAACGACCTCGTAAAATCCAATACTAAAAACGAACTCTTTCTACCAATGGTTGGAACTAAAACTCAAGCACTGGCAGAGTGCATTAATTATCGCAGGAGATAGCTGTTTAACTATTCATCGGCGCACTGACAAATGCATGACCATGCGACGCAATATTTCCGTGTTGGTGAGAAGTGAATCGGGGAAAGTGACATTTGCATGCGCATCGAATACAGGGAATAATGATCGCTGCTATCTCGAAGAGACACGTGGTTCGCAAGTGTCCAGAGAGCAATAAACCGACGTAATTCTTCCAGATAATATCTCTGACGAATGCAATGACTAAAAAAAAGTATTCGCGCACACAGAATTATTAGAATAAATTTAGATAAAAACGAAAACTACCTAAGGAAATTATCTTTTTTTTAAATGTAATTATGCGCATTTTTAAATAAAAGCTTGTATGACTAATAGCACATAATGAAAGAGTTAAATCATGGGAAGCCTGATTGAATACCTAAAACGTTTGGACGCGCACATCTGTAACTCTGCACCAGCGGAACACCAATGACGAATCACTTGATACTAATAGAGTTTGTACCCTTGAACAAATGCTTCTCCTGTACTTCTGGATAAGTTAGTAATTCTCAGGGAAATGTCACGAACAATGATCCCAATCGTAACAAGTTTCCGTTATGATTCACGAGGCCAGTGAGTCTCCCTCTTTCACGACTCCTTTGTGCGAGCTTGGTGTTTTGTCAGTGATGCTTTGCCAGTCAAATGAGACAATGCGAAAGGAAATGCAAAAGTCGGGAGAAATCCTAGTTCTCAAGAGCGATGGCTGTCGAAGTTTACATAAGTTCCGCTTGGAAAATACACTCTCTCTCTAATGAATGTCTAATATGCCATTTGGAATCACGGATCTCTTTAAATTCATTAGGAAACAATTATTCTTTCAACGGATCAAAAAAGTCTCAAGAAAAACCAAAGAAACAACTCGAAATAGAACAAAAGAAAAAGCTGCGGAAAGAGAAGCTTCGCCAGCCAAGAAAACATTCTTGAACTTCGTGACTAATGACTCAGCGAGCTAAGAAAACGATAGTAAAAATTTTACAAGAAGTGCTTGCGCGCTATCTGCGAACTTCTCTCAGCACAGATAAACCATACAATTCTTTAACAACTCACGTGGATTTCCAAGCAACGATGGTTAAGAAGTTCAAGTGTCAGAGGATGAAAATAATAGAAATAATGACGAAGAAAACGTATAGGAAGGGATGCACGCCGGCAACAAAAGTGACCGTGGCTTCCGCGTATTAATAGATTAATTACATCACGCGTATTTGACAGACACAAGAAGTCAAAGAGAGAGAAGAGAAGAGAGGAAAGAAGCTAGCAGAAGCATACCGTAAATCTCCGGCAATAATAATGCAACTTGGAGGTAGAAGCACGGACGATTGCATGCACTGTCCGAAATAGATTCGACGACCACACTCTCATGCCATTTCGCAGATTGTTCTGCCTATCGATTGCGAACGGTGAGGAACGATCAATCGCATTTATGCCAAGCTAATGCGAGTGGCCTCTCCCACAGAAATACTTCATCCAATATCACATCGTATCTCATTAAGATTTCTAATAAATTTAGGGAAAATATGATGATGCTAGGTTTCGATGGAAGGAAGAATGGATGATTGGAGTTCCAATTGTTGGAATCGAGCGACCGTGAATTTCCATGGTGATGAAGTCGAGTACATTTATCGACGTTTCTCGGTGACCGTAGCCCTGCTCGCTGGCCATTCATCAAGCAATGTTACTAGACACTAGTTGTATTAATAGACTAATTACATCACGTATGGTAAATAGTGATTCGTAGTGTTATCGACTATCAGCTGTTTCAGCTCTGAACCGTTTCATACTCGGCCGGAAAACGGAAGCCAACTGTGACACACATTATGATTATTCGACGACTTAGAAAATGTATAATAGCATCGAAATAATCTCAATTGGCATTGAAAAGCACAGCGATTAATATTCGATTCGACCTAGTAATTCGTTTCGAGCGACACAAGAGTGGCGTTTATGTTGCCGATCATTATTATCGTTTACGTGCGGGATTTCGCGTCTGCTTCCGGAAAGTATGCGGCAGTCGCGCAAAGGACACACACAGCTGTCGTGCGAAAATAGCGCGATAAAAAGTCTGACTTTAACGTCGAGCATTACTTCGCTTATAATGCTTGTCTTCCTCGCTCGAAATAGTATATACGTTTCTCCGATGCTTTCGAATGCAAATGGTGAGCAGCTCCGTATAAGAATTATACTGGAAATGTCAAGCGATTCGGCCTCTATCCGAGTGGCTAATCAAAGAAACAAGCCAAGGGAAAGAATGATGATGACGAAAGAACAGAGCTGACAGAACATGGTCTCTTCCTAACGAAACAAAGAAACCTTCCTCATACAAGAATACAACATCGAAAAGTCATTAGAAACCTAGCAGATTTAAGGCTTCCAATGCATCCTTCAATAATATCAAAACGATCTGTATTCATCAAAGAATATATATTAATCGAATTACATTTTTACGTTTCAGCAATACGTACGTACGATAGTTATTATCGCTCCGAAGGAGTCACAGTAAAGTTAATACAGTTATCAATACCACTTTCGATATCCCACCCTATCTGAACACGACAATTCTGCTAAATGATTTCAAAAGTTATAAAAAAAGCACGGTGACAAAAAAAAAGAGGGGAGGAAGACACGCACAACTGTCTCCGCATGTTTACGGATGTGCTAGGAGTGTATCTCTCACCGGTGTCAGGGCCACCGGTCTGTCACTCTGTTTATATTTACAACACGAGCTGTCCGACTAGCCAGTACAACCGGCAGGATTTAACTTTCGGTGGGCACGTGGCGCGCTTGTAATTTCGCACGAGAAAGAGCCAAGATCGCACCGGCTCTTTGTTGACCGACGACATAAGTCAGTAAACATACTTGGACACTTTAATTTCTATGTAATGTTTAGTATATAAAATTCTATCGTTCGTGTAATACTCACTCTGCCATGTTGTCGTTTGTACCCGTCTTTTCCAAGTGTTCAGTTACTTCGTTCTAACGTAAAATCCCGATTTTACGTGTGTATATATATATATATTTATGTATTTATATATTTAAATAAGTATATATCACAGTCCAGTGATCACAATATTATATCACTAAGAAGTCACGTTTCATCTCCCCGCTCGCCAAATTTCTCTCTCGTCCGAATAAAAGACTCCTTTATGCCTGTCTGACTCGGGTTGTCCGATACTAGTGCTATCTTCTCTCACTCGTTCTTCTCTCTTTCTTTCTACTAGCTAGCGGCCGTTCTCAGAGGGTGTAACTGGCTCCAATGGTGCGGCCTATCTCGTAGAAACCCACTGGCATCCTCCTGCATCGACGATGCATCTGCACCGTTCGCTCCGTTTTGATTTACTTCAACTTTTCTTCCTATTCGTTGCGATCCTCCTTTCACACTCTTCGACACGGCGCTTTTTTTTTAAATAATGTCCTTCCGGAATTGAGGGATAAGTCCGGCTGGTTGTTCTTGATGTCGAAAGTGATGGGAAGAAATGGAAAGAAACTCTCTGACACCTTGTCGGCTCGCGCGAAGCGAATGTACTGGCTTGGAGCGCTCGGCAAAGCTTTATACGCGCCGGCACTCGGTGCTTTTCCCCAACGGCGCACGCTCATTGGTCGAAGTCGAGGCGCGAATTTTGCCGAGGCACGCTTCAACGCGTGCGCCGCTCGCTTATGTGCTACCAAGCAACATCTCTCTTATTATAATGGTATTGTTTACAACCGCGCGACAATAATTAGCAATTGGTTGGATGAATGCGTGGAATGTTTACGTGGCGAGACAAAGAGTTTGGGGGAGTCGCGTGATAATTGGTCAAAGTGATCGATTCGATACTGGTAAATCACTTGAGATTTACTTACGTAAGAATTGTCGACTTTTTAAACGAACCTTACCATTTCATTCTCTCTTATTAATATCAATATTCTAAATTATATATATTAAATATAAATATTTTATATTAAGAGGAGCCACTCGAATCTAGCTAGTTCCAAATATCGTCGATCCAGCCAAGGCCTGAAAATAGTTTCTGCACTCTTGGCAGAATTCCACGCTTCCGAGATGTAACAGGGAGTGGAAACTTTAGCACACGCGACTAAGATCTCGAGTTAATCGGATCGACGCGTGCTGCAAAGATGTATATGTCTGCGCAAGATATTCGATCGAATCATTTTGCCGAGGTGTTTCGCTTACCCGAAAGAAGAAACATCTCTGACTCGGATATGATTGCGTCGAGTAAAAAAAGGCTGCGGTGAAAGAGCGCGTAATCTATCGCGCACATCGATAAGCGGGCACACGGCTGTGTTCGCTGAGCTTTTGATCACCGTTTTATCTGTGAAAAATAGTGTCATATCGATCGACACAACGGGAATCCGCCTCTCACGCCTGTTGTTCGTGGCAACTGCCGAATCCCCTTGCGTGCGTTACTGCTCTCACACACACACACCATTTTAAGATTACCAGCAGGAAAGAATTGTAACGAATAATTTGTGATACGACAAAACAATAATGACATCATTTTGGTCTCATGAGCTCCAGCCGGATAAGACATGTTGCCAGAAATTATTGACAGATCTTATTTATCTTCCTGCAGGCATTCTGCGTCAAAGGTAAATCTCTTTTCATTAATCTGACATCGTCAAAATTAACAGTAGCAGATATTCCTGACGTATTAAATCAAAGGATTATTATAAAGAAAAGTCTAACAAATGGAAAGAATCACTTCCGTAGAAGAAAATCTGTAATCCTGGATCTGTGATGCTGGGAGTTCCTTATCAAGCTAGAGCTTCCTATCGCTTGATGACGAATCGTGTTTAGGATGACGGACAGTGAAATCCGGTGAAAGACGAAAGAAGATAACCCCGACTCCTAAAGCGAGAGAAAGAGAGAAAGAGAGAAGGAAGGAGAAAAAGAGAGGTGGAAGAGTAACAGTGTTGCTCGATTTGAACAAACAGCTTTAATCTGTCGGAGGCGGTGACGTGCCACCATGATAGTATATTTGAAGTCTGGAACGCTCGACAACCTTTGACGAAAGTGGCTTTTACCTAGGTTCAACCCTCTCGCATTACGTGTACAGAAAACCACTTGGATGATTGGGGAAAACAGTATGACGATCCTCCGATACACATCTGACGAAATACTAAAATCCATACGATATAAATTCACAGGAAATCATATATATATATATATAAAAAGACGGGTACCGCCTAGTTTGTTAAAGGCGGATGGTCGAGGTCTGACTAGAAATCAATGGATATCGATATTACTTATCTAATCCGAGCACCGAATGGAATCGTAATCATGAGAGTTCGAAGACGATGCTTGATTTCGATTGGGGGGGCGCGTGTATAAAGGAAAGACAAGGAGGAGTAAGGAAAAGTCGAATTTTGGTACTCACTCGTTTGGTTGCTGACAGTCTGCGGTGAACGTCTCGTAATTCCTCTTCCTGGACATGTCGACGGCGTACTGGACACGTTAGCGACTAGTTCTGCCCGATTAAATTGTTCTCGGTGCTTTATCGGGCCTCGCTCTGTCACGAGTCCCTCCGTATCGGCGGACTCTCGCAGTCATGTGCCTCCTCGCGCGCATACGTCTTTCCCGACACTCTTCTTCTCTTTAATTTAGCTCTTATTTTCGCCCCGCGACCACCGCTCTTACGTTCGTTGCACTCTGCAACATATGGAACAAAAGTCCTTTTTCACTGACGGAGAAGTCAGATGACTCGATGACGCTACCTGAGAGCCAAGTCCACTGGTAAACTGATGTTAAAGGTCAATGATTGTTTAGTCTGAGAAGAAAAAAATTCCATCCAAGATGGAATTATATGAGTGGAAAGTAAGCTACGATTGTAGTCATGTATGATTCTTATTGATTTCTCTTGGTCTTCCCTGTTTACAACAATTTTATTGCCACCCGAGGAGAGTTGCATTCTTATCGTCCTCGTCGAGAACTGATTATGAGTCGTACGAGCGATTGATCCAAAGAGATTAGCAGGAATTACGCAAGATTCGAAACGAGTCCACTGTTAAATACTTGACCCTGTATAATGGAAGCACGTGGACTTCTCAAATTATATTGTTAATTATGAAATTCGTTTAATAATTAATCAGGAATAATTCAATAATGTAAATAAAAGATATATAAAGCTTTCTTGTTTACTAAAGTGCATTTTATATACGATCGTTTAAAAGTGGGCCGTTTTTTTTTGTTTTTCGTGAAAGGCAAACAACACTTGTTCGATTAGATAATGATCGATTGATCGCTCTTCACTCTTTCTCGTTTCTCTCCGGAAATATCAAGTTAACTAATTCTCACCCTTAAGAATTAATGATCGCAGGGATAATAAATCCCCAACACGCATGATCGAACAGATGTGTATGCCTCAAAGTATTTAACGAACTTTAATTGACTGTGCGATGTGTGCTCTAGAAAAACAAGTGAGACGACTCTGTTTTTAACCGCGATTCGCCGTTATCGATGGCACGCAGGAGCCAAGTGTCGATGATGGAGCAATAGCGACACTATTCTGCGCCTTTCTCGACCAACAATCTTCAAGTTGCCGAGAATGGTGATAGTTGATTGATAATTAAAAAGTGGTGTCCAATCAGTCGAATATTCGAGAGAATAAATCCAACATGTAACAATATAACTGCCTAAAATGAGGAGAATGAGAAGTTCAATAATCAAAGAGAACAAGTGGGAAAAGTTTGGGAAAGAAGTGGGGAAATTCAGAAGTCGCTACGACGCAGATCCAACGCGGACCAAGTGCGCGCAGCAACTGGCAACACGAAAGATTTGTCCTAGCATTGTCGTCCCGCTTTTCTCCCCACCATCGACACCACTGCGCCCGATTGGTGCGCGTTGACTACCGCGCGTTACTCATTGGACTTTGACCTGGGTCAGCGAGAAAACAGCCAAGTGAACCGGGCTCGTTCAATTTTTCTTAATCAACATATCAATGAATTTGTTTAAGATTTCAACGTGCGATGGATACGAAGTTTTAAAAGACGCGAGCGATCATCGAAGGACTATAAATTAAAATGCGTGAGATTGTCGGATTGTGCAAGGACCGTCGATGATCTTAACGATCATTGGAATTGCGATCACGTTGCCAGGCATTTAAACACGAAAGCTGATCGAATCTCGAGTGTACGACACAACGCACAGGGGAATATCGCTCTCTTCAATTTCAACATCCGATAAGCCGAAGTTCGAGTGGCGACAATAAATAAGACTATTCAAAGATAATGATTGGCATCGATTAGATTCGCAGGGAGATCACAAGGGAAGATTGGATGAAGGGTTCCCGGCTGTTGGACGTGACTCTGACTGATGATAATTAATCAATTGACTCGTTGCTAGTTCATCGCGTGCTGCCTTGACTCGACTACACACGCGATATATATAACACACTATAATGCCAGTCATATGACAATTCATATGCATCTCTGCCAATTAGTTAAACCTCCTTTCATTTCTCTTGATCCATTTTATTCTCCACTAACCCTTTTTATTGAAATAAAAAATTCCTTTACATTCGACAATCTTTCACGATTCAATAAAGGTAATACAATTCACGGAAGAATCTATGTACCCTATAAACAATTCCATCGTCCTCGTCACATAATTTCTGTTTACTGGATTAATTGCACTCGTCCCAGTAATTGTCGTAGGCTTTGCGTAAGCTGGCAACACTCCAAGGCGGACGTCCAATTTGCAGATGAACGAAGTAGAATCAACAGCATCCAAGCAGGAGTCCATGCTGGATTCTAGCGAAGGTAAAAGTCACCTGGCTGGAATGACAATTAGGTAAGCTTGGATGATAGGTGAGGAAGGCGAGGAGAGAATGAGGAATGCCGATGTTAATCACATATCAATGAGAACACTGGTAAAACTGGTTTTTCCACCGGTTCGAAAAATAATACTCTTAGCTTTTCGAACACGTGTTAGTCGGCTCTCTTTCTCTTGGCTGAGATGATCTGTTCTGGTGAAATGATAAGAGCGAGATAGAAAGATGAAGACAAAGAGCATTGACCTCTCGGGTGGTCTGTTTATTCATCGGTAATGAAGCTTGCCACGTACTGGACGCGTGCCGGGATGGAAAAGCTGGCTGACGCGAGTGATGATGATCTAATCGAGAACGCCGATCGAGAATCGGAGGGAGAATAATGGCCCGTCGCCAGGCTGACTGCGTCCCACTGATTCCACTGAGACTCATTTGCTACATCCACTCTACGCGTCATTCCCGCGGATGATCACTCTACCTAGTAATCGAACGTATCTTTCTGGCGAATCTCACCTTCCAATCGCACCCGGAAGAACGCGTTAAACTCGACCCATGATTTCCTTACCATTCTAATTACAAGTTAAATACTTTGCTCATGTAAGAAATCATTATTCAAGGACTTCCGTCTGTTCAACCCATTCTGTTTCAATGCTACATTAATAGCAACTTTTATAATCTATGTTTGATTTATCATTGGTGTCTATAAATTAATAAATTTAGAAATCTAAAAATTCGACCGACCCAAATTCCAACTGACCGAATTAAATTCGTTAAGAGATAATGATTATAACGAGTTCTCGTTGCGATTAGAGTCACTCGGTCGAGTGATATAGTTGGCCAGTGAAGTCACGAGATTCGATAAGATCATTTTGCCAGGCACTCGTGACTGCTGTCGACTTGTCACGTGTCATCACAGAGACGCTATGAGATCGACTGAAATCATGCAGCGGAAATTGAGAGTAACCCTCGACTGTCGAATATCCTTATTTACCTGGCAACAACCAATGACGCATGACTGTTAAACTCGCTAGGACAAATATTGACGAGGATATCCACTCTTAGGCAACAGGACTCCAAGCAGGATCAAGCGGGTAAGCTTGATTGGACAAATCTCTCTTGCAAGCACATTCTGTTTTCCTCTGCTGAATTTACAATGTTCCAAAGTTAGACACTGTCGTGTTGACTTCTGACGATCGTATTAACACCATTGCTACCAGTGTATTCTCACTGACTATTCAATTGTTAAAGTACAGAAATATCTTCCTTGTAATTATAGTACACCGATGCGAATGTATAATACAAATAAATTATATGTATGAACTTGTTGAGAATGTCAAGGGAAATATTTCTTAATTTGTAGACAGGTGGATTATTTATAGTATAAGTTATTATTTTATTATCATTATGAGAATTGCTGGTTAGCAATATGTGTTAAGATGAGAGGATGATTTCGAGATCGCTTTCCAACGAAAATGTGCTATCGATAAGGCTGATAGAGAGAACGATAAACAAAGCATTTATCAGTCGTAAATGATAGCAGGTACGATGAGAAACGAGTTCGAGAAACAATAAATGTACTTTTCCTTTTCCCTGAAATACTGCATTCCAATTAATCGAATCCAATTGTCCATTGATGAATAGGACGATATTAATAAATTGTTAACTATGATATGAATGATCGCACTTCGAACAGAGAATGAATTTGTGTCTCTCTAGTTTATGATGACTTGAAACGAAAGCACGTGTCTCAGTAAAAACCTTTGATTTATGAGAAGAGTCATCGCAGGCTGTCGAATGAGCGACCGATTCTACCCACTCAGCCATTATCGAGGCGCAAATAGATTAGGAACAATTGGTACTATTTGATAAGAGAGAGCACCCGGTATATTGTGGCTTAATCCTTAGTCAAACAGGCATCTCAATCAATAGAATCGACTTCGATTGAGTCCATTGCCGTGAACTACTACTTCAGACATCGTAATCGAATTTTAGGAGAGCAAAACTTAGGTAATTCCAGTTGAAAATTAGTTGGAGTACTGTTGTATAACTGTATGGTATTGGAAATGATGGAATATGAAGAATTTGGGAAAGTTGGGAAATTGTCGAAAAATCGATTTTTTTCGAAAAACCTTTCCCGATCGTTTCAGGGTCTGGTATTTCAGTGAGAGATTCAGTACGTAGCTAGGAAACAGTGATATAAATTCCAGAACCCTAGGTCAAAATTCATTTTTTGGCCCAAAAAAATCTGAAGGGGTACACCTTGAAAAATTTGCGAAAAAATGAATTTTGAGCTAGGGCTCTGGAATTTATATGACTTCTTCCTTGATGCAAGAAAACATTCCCCACCAAATTTCAGCCCCGGAAAATGTCAGGAAGGGTGGAAAACATGGGAAAAACCACAAAACTTAATTATTCAAGATCGGTTTTCCATGTGTTTTCGGTACAATTCCGGCACTTTGGCTACTGGTTTCATGTTTTCTAGCCGTTTTGATACATAAACAATCGATTTATCAAGCGTTCGTCAAAGTCCGAGAACCTTCGAAAAATCGAAAATTTTAGAAGGGGTACACCTTAAAAAATTTGCGAAAAAATGAATTTTGAGCTAGGGCTCTGGAATTTATATGACTTCTTCCTTGATGCAAAAAAACATTCCCCATCAAATTTCAGCCCCGGAAAATGTCGGGAAGTATGGAAAACATGGGAAAAACCCGTCTAAATCAGACCAGATCAGCTAATCAGGAGTGCTTTTCCGCCCATTTTCGATACAATTCCGACATTTCCACCACAGATTTAATATTTTCTATTCGTATTGATACTCAAACAATCGATTTATAAATCATTTCTCAAAGTTCAGAAAAAATCTGAAGTCCGGCAACATTCTAGCGTGCTGAGAATTACTCGTCTACACTGTAAATCGGTAGAACAAGCTGTAGATCGAAGGCCTTTGCAGATCAAAGTGTGTCAATAATTGTCGGTGAGCGTGCGATTCCGTCCGAGAGCGCGCAAGGCTGGTTTCGGCAAATATTTTTCCGCTCGCTTCATCTAGATAACTCGCCACCTGCCTGCCACTCGAGTGGAAACACACCGAGGACAAATTAGATATACTTCTACAAGTATCATCAATAGTTTGATGATTCAATTAAATTCTCAAGCAAAAGAACTGTCTCTGAGAAAATTCTCTTCGCTTTCGAATTCCTATTTTTGATTCAATGACAGATGGCAAGCGATAGATTTGGATTGGCGCGTGTGTGCACACATGTGAGATTCCTCTTGACGAGTCGATGATAACAAGTGATTGCCGCACTCTCGGCAGGTAAGCAATGTATTTTCGCATGGACGGATTTAGATCTGTGTTCGCTTCCTGGAGAGCTCACTGATTCTGACGTCGAACCAATGCTAATCGATCAATATTAACAATCAACATCCATCGAAAATCATTATATTAGAATCTCTAACATTGACATTTAAATATTTTTCGAATTACTATCATATTATAAAATATAATCAAGATGTATCCTTGAGCATTCGACTATAATGACTGACTGGAGTCTAACTCTTTCCAATAACTGCGATAACAGACCAGCTGGCATGTGTCATCACGAATTCACTGAGTTATCTTCTGTCCAGTGACTGATAATTATGATGGACACGCAAAATTGAAATGCAAAAAAATGTTTGCGCATTATCATTAACTATTTCGAAATTCTAAAAGTCTCCCATTCGATAGGAGGCTTCATGATGTAAGATTCATCCGAGAGATTGCAATGATTCCGGCGGTGGGCCGTCATTACGTAAGTTGGCTCGAGCGACTAGCGTGGAATTTGAGTGATTCCTTAATGACTGAGTAATGCGACACATTACTTCGGAGAACGTGCAATTACTGTAGGTGGAATCAAACAATGATGCTTCATGATTGTTCCGTATTAACGATCATTAAGCGTTCTGACTCATATCCAACACTATCTCGAAATATTGCACATTAAATATCAAATGATTTGCATAAGACAATTTAAATCAATCATTTTTAACAATCATTGTTTTTTGTGAAGCTGTCGATGATTTATCTCCGTTTCTAATTCTTAAAGAAATCTACGAGAGTCGTTAAAGAACAATCACGGAAAGGACATGACAGCTATTTTTTACTGACAAATGACAGTGCGCATTGGGATAAGTCCAATATGAAAAACTAGACAGCCAATATCAATCAGAGGACACATGGTCCAACACATTCCAGGGTGGACAAACGCGATATTATCACGAGAAAGCAAAAGCTGTGATGTTCACCGTGCCAAATAATTAATTGTAATGACTGCGATAAGATAATTCGATGATCGCGTGCACTCTGCGTCAGCAATATCATTCGCTCGATCGAGTTAGTTGGAAAACAAGTGGACGCTCATTTGCAAAATCGCAACTCGCGTTTGTCCATGAAATTTCCTTCATCGCTATCGGAAAATCATCTTATCTCGACAACCAAGAAACTAAATGACTGTAAAAATGATGCGTCTAGTTTCTTACATAAACCTTACATAAATCATGGAATTAAACGACAGAGTTGCCGTTCGAGATCGAACATCTATTTCTGCTGAGCGAGTGTTTACTTCCCACTAGTCGATAGTCCAACAACTATCGATACGGTAAATCAGGAGAGATCGTCGAGTGCAAGGTCGCGTTAACTGATGAAAAGCTACGATGATCGTGCGGACTTCGCGATCTATTTTCGGTCATCGTCTGTTCTATTCCCGGAGACTTAATGGCACCGCTTGATATACGATGGAAGATTGGCTCGATTGTCTGGAGCATTGACGTCTTCTCGTGTTTCGATCGACTATATTTAGGACCACCAATAGTTCATTCTAGACATCCTAGTTAATCACTAAATGATTAGTTAACACTCGCCAACTCGATCTTAATCGACGATACATTAACAATAATCAAGTTTCTCACCTTCATTGCTCGTTCAAATCACTAAGTCTAGAATACACGCACTCTCGGAAGGAATGATAAAATTCAAATTCAATTTCAAACAATCACTATTTCAGAATCACTCTTTCCACGTTGACGCGCAAACTGTAAATGACGATCGAGACAACTCTGACTGTAAGCAGCGAGTGTACCATAAGAAATCAAAATAGAGTTGGGTATCACAATACAAATGTCAGAAGAAATATGAAAGGGCAGGTATAGAATTTCAAAGCTATCCAAACAATTGGTACTCGGTAATAAATCACTGCCTTAAATGGTCATCGAATTTCTGAGGAATTATGGTGGGTTGCGAGTTCTATGGAAACTCGTGCGGATAGTCGATATAATCGGGCGTGGGTTGCTGAAAAATCGAGAAGGTTGCAACGCCTTCTCGTTGGGCTTTGCTGCATGACGGCACTAATTCGATTTCATTGCTTTTGTTCGCCGGAGCGGTCAGCATTTACGCCAGCCACTGGTAAGCACGTGACTAGCACGTGGTTGTAGCATGTGTGTGCCATTTCCCAGGCGACGAGTTATCGCCGCGAACGTGACTCCTCGCTTTCCAATGAAGGACACTCTAACGACAGTTTCGCCATGTCCTGCTGCAACTTTGTTACTTTATTTGTAACATTTAATCCTTTTTTTTTATTACTCTATTATGTAAAAAGATACATTCTAAATAAAGCATTATTTCTAGTTTCTAATATTGTGCTTGTATCGATTTTAGTTTTTAAATATATTAATAATTTGTAGAACTCGGTCATTGATATGGAAATCTGAGAACTCTACTCGATCGATCTGTCAACTCAAATTAATCAACATCCTGGTTGATTGTCCTTGCGATCCTTTCAATCGACTTCTCAACAGTCTGTTTACACTATCGTTTCACATGGCCAACGTGGAGTGAACTGTGCGAAGGAATGTTCGGCAAAGGTCGGCCGAGGTTCAAGCATTCATCGCGCCAGCTAATTAACGCTGAATTGCCGCTCCTGTCTGACGGCCACTTGAGCTTTACGAGTCAGCATCACGAGGTTGCGTGGATGACTTCTTTGCCTCACGCAGAACCCTCTCGACCAATGGAAAGCCACGTGCATGTACCAATACAGAATGATTCACTAATTAAGAAGGAAAAATAAATAATAAACAAGACAAGATTATCATATAATATAAATTAAATATAAATAAAAAACTTTGTTAAACATTGAATTTCAAGGGCAAGTGAATGACCTTGTCAAAGAATTTAATCTACATCGAACAAATGTTCCAACTTGTAATCCTTGAATTATAGAATAGCTAAGCTTTCCATATACTCTTGTAATACTGATTACAGTACTAATCGAATTGGTAGGCTCTAGTAGCCAGGAGCGCAAAGAGCTTGAGCCGCTCCTGGTGATCTCCTTATGTCACAATATTGAACGCTGGTAGTATTGAGTAATAATGTCTACCCCGGTCTACCCTGTCAACGAGGCCAATGACGAGATTCGAGGAAGCGATTGTTGTAAACTTGGCGACTGCATCACGGTCGCTTTCTTATCTCTACTGCACTGATAACTCATCATCGAATTGCATACCTTTCTCTCTCTCACACACATATGTTCGATGATAATCATCAAGCATTACCTAATATTTGTCGAAGTGATTTAAAGCGCGCACGGTCGATGAACGGATTGGAGCCGTGTGTGTCTGTTTATAGCGAGAGCGCGAGGAATCTCGCGAGAACACGCTCGACAATAACAATGAGCGTTAAACTTTACGACATGCAATTAGACTGGTCGGATATCGCAGTTGATACGGCTAGTTTATATCCTGGTGCAGTAAAGTACGAAAGTAAAATCTCATATGATAAGCATGTGCAAAGTTATTCGCACTGGAACTTGGAATACTGGAGTTATACTGTTCCTGGATATGCCGGGAAACGCGATGAATCAGTCAACATTACAAATCTATGTACTTTGTTTAAAAAAATCCACTGTATCATTGTGTATTGCTGGATTATTATATCTCGCGTGATCGCCTCTGTTGAGTCTCTCGTTAATTAACATTATTTATTATTCTTATCACGAGTTAATTCTAACGGGCAAGAGACACGGTGTTCTCTCATCGACTCTATAACTGTATTAATTACTGCAAAGTACCGATAGCCGGGTAAACAAGATGATAACACAACAATTTCAAAGTCGCCAGGAATAGTTCTTGAAGCGTAGCCAATAAAGAACCTTTCGAGACGAAGCAGTTTCGAGAGAGGCTGCGCCAATTCCACACGCCGGACCAGTTACTCTCGAGTTTCGGTAATTACTCGGTGTTTTAATTAATTCATTGGCGTCACTAATTGGCGGAGAGTGTATGGGAAAGAATGTGGGACCCTCTGAATCGAGATTTCCTGCGACCACGAACCTCACCGGAAACAACAGCTGAAAGCATCAGCAGTCTCTTTCCGGTAAATGAAAGGAAGATGGCTGCGAGTGGTACACACCGGGATAATATTGATTGGATGCTGCGAACGTAGATATATCTAGTTAGAAATACATCTATGTATTCGACTAGTTCTACACACGATTCGTTGGCAAACGTTGCAATCTACGTATATCGGCGACTTCTCGAAATAAACGAATTATAGAGAACTTTGCTCTAACACAACTAGCATATTTCTCGTGATGATTACTCGTGCAAGCACGGACGACGCACTGGAAACCTTGTTTTCTCAGTGCGGTGCATCAATATTTGATGATACAACGGGTTCCTTGACACCAATTACCGAGAGATTAGACTGCATGTTCTGTATATTAAATCCACTCTCTTGTCTGACACATTTTGTCCATGAACTAACACAAATATGATGAATTTAATGAAATAATAAAAATATCCTCGCGAAATAATTATATTTGAGTATGATTAGAAAAATAATAAATCAAAGATATTAAAAGAATTTCACATTAATAGGAAGCTCAGAGGAGCTATGCGTATTATAACACGTGGTGAGTGGCTCACGTGTCAGGGGCAAATATGGGAAAAGGGAAGGTGGAATCCGGTCAAATGGGGTGCACGTGATCCACGCGGTACAAGGGCTTCGAGCAACCGGTGCCGGTAATCGAATTATTGACTGAAAGTGTTTTTTAAGGTCACGAGAGTACCGCGCCACTGTCATTCGTGCCTTGAAGCCGCAGTGCGAATAATGGATTTCACCCACAAGCGTGTATATTATATAGTCTCGACTATCTTGAAACCGCTCGAGGTTGAACCAGTCGACGAGAACACCGACGAAGAAGCGTAGCTCTGATCAACCTTTAAAAAAAAAATGATCTCTCAATAATAAAATATAAATCACGATTTTTAATTATTTAAAGTTCCTATCGGTGAAGTTAAAGTGCTTAAAAATGAAAAGCAGTAAGAATAGATGGTCCAAAACCATCGCTGATTTTCGATCGCTTGATCTCAACGTGTTGGATCATTTTCTAACACCGAGTCAGATGAAACAATCCGATACGACTTTTCGAGTAAGCTTCCTCCGAAAGAATATATTTCTGAGAAAGTTTCCAAATCTTGTGAAGTGTCAGAGTGAATGAAATAAATCACACTGATTTCTGGATAATCTCCTGTCTTTTCGATAGTTGGATAACAATGATAACCGAGTGTCGGTGGAGAAGAACGACAATGAAGGAACGCAAGAGAATTATTTTCCCAACTGCGATGCTACTGTTTGGATGAGATCCTGCGAACAGGAAGTGATTGAACCTCTTCCAGGTAAAGTTTCCGGTGTTATTCCTGACTGGTTGAAAGGAACTCTTCTTCGAAATGGTCCAGGTAGTTTAAAGGTTGGAGAATACAGCTTCGATCATCTCTTCGATAGTTCAGCACTTGTTCATCGGTATGTTAGTATTCTCCATTTGACAAATAAGGATTCTACCAACTGATCCAGTCGAACCAGATAAAAATCTGTTCTACACTCTAGATTTGCTATCTCGAATGGCGAAGTTACCTATCAAAGACGATTCGTTCAAACAGATGTATACAAAAGGAATCAAGCTGCTAAACGAATCGTAATGACTGAATTCGGCACCAGAGCAGTGCCGGATCCTTGCCAGACTATTTTCCAAAGGTAAATCAATGATGTAATGATGCTAACTTACAATCCTGTTAAGTGCTACAAGGTTGCATTATCATTAACGTCACTGAGATTCTCCATTTTAATGAGATTTTCATGCTCACGTCATTAATACGATTATAAAAGACAAAATCGTGTTGTGGTCATTAGGGTGGCAGCGGCTTTCAGCCCTGACAGTTCCTCGGATAATTCAATGATCTCTGTCTATCCTTTTGGAGATGAATATTACACTTTTAGCGAATCAGCGATCATTCATAGAATTGATCCGAAAACTTTGGAAACCAAAGAAAGGGTTGGTGATTAATTTTTTTTCCCCCGAAACTATCGACATTGATTTATCATTAATATGGAAATGACTCTAGGTGGATGTGTCGGAATACGTCAGTATAGTAAATCATACTTCGCATCCTCACGTTATGAATGATGGAACTGTTTATAATGTTGGAATGACTCTTTCTCCGAGAGGACCTTTTTACAGTGTTGTATGCTTCTCGCCTAGTTCTATTATTACTGGTAAGCTTCGAATCTAATTAGATATATTATCATTAAAATAATGATTGTTTCATTGAAACACGTAGATGAGTATGGCGAAGAAAAAGAACTTTCTATGTTCGACCAAGCTACAATTGTGGCGAGTGTTCCATCCAGATGGGTCTTGAATCCTTCGTACATGCATACTTTTGGAATCACCGAGAATTATTTTATTATTATCGAACAACCACTTGCTGTCTCATTGCTCGGTGTCGTTGCCTGTCGTTTTAAAAAAGATCCAATGATCTCTGCTTTAAAATGGCACGAAAATGAAAAGGTATAATATTCGAGAATTAATAAAAAAATGAAAAATAGTGTTTTTAGTAGTAATGATTATTATTTACGATGATTCTTATTAATTGTTAGACTCTAATTCATGTGATATCAAAGGAAACTGGTCAAGTAGCGAAGAGTTTCGTTGCGGAGACATTTTTCTATTTGCATATCATTAATCAATTCGAAACTAGAGACAGGGATTACGTTGTCCTCGATATTTGTTGTTACAAAGATCCTGAGATGTTGAATTGCATGTACGTCGATATGATGAAGGTATAAAAATCAAATGAATAATACTTCGATTTTCAAAATATTAATATGATAAACTTATATCTTAATGATTCTGTCAGAACTTGCACAAGAATGCCGATTACGCTAGGAACTTTCGTGGCCGACCACTTCGATTCGTATTGCCAATGAGAGAACTTGAATCCGACGTGTCGTTCGAGGAGAATTTAATTACAATTAAAACGGTAAATCAAAGCTTAGAGGCATTCGGCGATAACGAAGCCAGTGGATTAGGTTTAGAGAACACGTTCGAGGAATCGAACGATACCAATAAAGACAGAAAAGAGAGAAGAAACGTTCTAAAGAGGCAAGCAACGGCACATAGATTTCCTGATGGATGTGTCTTCGTGAAACCCGAGTTGCTATGCGACCTGGGTTGCGAAACACCAAGAATTAACTTGGAATCGTGCCTGGGAAACGAGTATCGATACTTCTACGCCATCTCCAGCGACGTCGACTTGGAATGCCCAGGAATGGTAATCGCACACTCACAGATAATCATAGTATAACATTATAAACGATTAATTAATATAAAAATAATACAGATTATTAAAGTCGACACTGTCGCGAAGACTAAATTGACTTGGCAGGAAACGAACGCCTATCCAAGTGAACCGATCTTCGTTCCAAACCCAAATGGCAAGGTCCGTTTTACCGTAAAATTTTATTTAACATTGACCTTTTGACTCAGGTAAAAATTTTAACGATCCTAACATTTTTTTTAAGACGGAAGACGAAGGTGTTGTTTTGAGTTCACTGGTTTGGTCAAAGGGTCACGAAACCGAAGTGGGTTTATTGATCTTGGATGCAATGACCTTTAAGGAAATCGCTAGAGCGACCTTCGACACGCCCGGTCCAGTACCGAAATGCCTGCATGGCTGGTTTTCCACAGGTATTTAAAGGCGCAACTTTCGAAGAAACTTCTATACTTATAGATTAATCGTTGTATATTATTTGTACTTACAAACTCCTTACGTTACAAAGGTACAATTATATTTTTATGTCACGCGGCTAGCCCGACGGTGTACACCTCGCGCGAGACTGTCAAATACATACTGCGTTTATTTTTTCAAACCTCAGAATTTGTATTTTCTCCTCAACAATCATCTTAAACGAAACGATGATTCCTCTCTTTGTGCGTATTGAATGATTGTTTCTACGCAATGGGATATAATATGCGAAAGGAGAGTGCGTTGTTTACGTTGCGCGTGTTACTTAACACGAGGACGAGCCTTAAAATACAATAAATTATACAATGTCTTTTTCCCGAGAGGCAGAAGTAAAGGGCGAAGAGATGTTTGCCGGGTAGAAGAAAGTGATGGATGGTAAAGCTTCGCTGACTAAAAATGGATTTAGAAGTAAATGGGATATAACGTCGTGATTGGTTCTCGTACACGATGGAATGTAAAATGTCCTAGAATAGAAGGACCTGTCTCCCTTAATTTCTAATATCGTACGCGACAGGTCCAAGAGTGAGCTCTGATCGATTAAGAAGTCCTTGCAGATATTAAACACTAGCAGTTTAACATGATAACATTTTTCTATCGGGCACACGCTAATCCTCCGTCGAATCCTCTTCTAATCGACTACAGCTTTTATTCTAAGCAAGCAATAAACTTAGCTTGATCCCGCCTTTGGTGAGGAGTCGATTTCTACGTTAGGGTGAAGTAAGAAACGATGCTCTAGAATAGAAAAAGCGTATAAGAATAATTCTAGCCTAAGTCCTACAGGCTAGGAAATAAAACTAAATTTAATAACCTTCGCACTTCACCCCATCGTCCTCGGTTATTCTATCTCGGCGCGCTTATCGATAGAGCATTAACAATAATAATAAATAATCTGGCACAACCATAGTCAGATAAACTAGACGCTAAGGAAGACTTTCGCGCGAGTCTTGGTATTCGGTTGGTCCTATCTAATTAGGGAGACAATTAAAAATCTTGCGAGTACCTCCGGCAGAGTATCTCGATTACTCGAATCATTCGTAAAGATTCTTATACTATTGCCTAGGATAGATTGGTGATTCACAGCATGCTCTTGTACGCCAAACTTCGACTTAATGGAACATCATCCGTCCAATTCAACAGGATGTTCACCCTCCGAATACGGAACTTGGACCGAGTTCTTTACCTGTTGCCTCAACTTCAAAAGCTCATTAACGAGTATCGATTTATAGATATGTTATTTCTTATATTACATGCTTGTAATATAAATGAAATTCATTGATGCTCGTTTTTAATATTCGAATGTACGCTTCGAAATTCATTGGCACTCTAATCAATACATAGAAGCACGAAGAGTAACTCGTAAGGAACACGAACAACCTATACGAAATGCTCTTTGATAGATCACTACCGATGTACCCTTTTGTCTTAAAGTTAAGTACGAGATTAGTGTCGAGTTGCGATTGGCCCAGACGAGAGAGCTAAACACGTCAGGTTGTTCTTGTTCCAATGATGATAGGACAAAAAAAAAGAAGGGTTTGACGAAGAGGCGACTCTCAACGACCATCACATCATCCAGGCCGCGCCGCTTGATTCGCTGCGGCAACGACTATCACAATTGGTTGCTAATTAGTTCTCTCTCTCACATACACACTGCCATTTTTCTATCACTGTCTTTCTTTTCTTTGGTCACACGTTGGAGATCCGTTCAAACTTTCTCTACTGTTTCGTTCTCTACTGAAGCGATTGAATTCATCGTACTGACGTTCTTACTCTCAGTGTCTGTCTCGCTTCGAGCTATACTGGAAGTCGATACTCCGATCGAGTGGGATTCCAAGTGCATTGGTAGAATACCAGCGTTCGCATCCTCGATCGCTTTTCTTAACTGTGGAGCAATAATTAATGAATATTGATCGTAAATTCGATGATGTAAAGATTGTAGAAAGTATTAACAAACCTCTTTCAAACCAACGACACCTACAAGCCTGCCTATGGCTGTCACGTAAGCATGGTTTACACCAACCATACTGAATAAACTGTGAACTTTTAATAATGATGTCCTCTCTACCAATTGAAACGGTGCTGGATCAATGTGACAACGTGAAAAGTCCACTTCAAGTGCCATTTCACTCTCTTCCCATCGTTTTTGATCCTCAGCAGACATATCTATCACTCTTTCCCTTGGCTGATCAATGAAAAAATCATCTAAATATCTCTTTATTATTTTCACCAATTACTATTGAAATCCCATCGCATACCAATTGTACTTTCTTCGAAGCAGCTGGACTCGGTGCCAACATTGGCGTGTGTGGTGGCACATTCATACCATCCTGACTATCACGAACTGGACCAACCCTAGAACCAATTTCTGGGTCAGGGTCAACGTCCTGGAGTGTTGCTGACTTCCTGAAGATCGTTTCGAAAGCTAAACGTATTCTGATGGAATAAAAATCAATTAATAAAGTAACTTTGATTATTTAATAATGATTTAAAAAAAGGAATGTCAACTGACCTACTCTCAGCACCTGTGACAGTAGTGTACGGTGTGACAGCCGGACTGACAAGTGGGCTGAATCCTTTCAAGGTGAAGGAGTTCGTTTTCTTTAGAATGGACTTCTTTGGCTGCGAGCCAAAGATCGGCGAGTGGAAGGTATGCTGGGAAATATAGGCCACGTATGAGTACACCAGGAGTCAGTGAAAATACGTACATTTCATAGTCTTGAATGACGTCAAACGTCATTGACTCACGTGGTCGCCGTTGTTTGGCGAAGTAGTTAGATCATTGGTACTCTGCCTTTGCATCTTGAGAATGTCTGGCGCAGGAATCACTTCGAATCTCGATGGTCTCCTTGTTCTTTCTTGATCTCTTAATTGTCGTTCCATTTCTTCTCGCGCTCTTTCTTCAGCTTCTTTGTGCCACTTTTGTGCCACCTAATTAAATCATTAAATGTATAAAGTTTTGTTTAGGTATCATTTAATAATATAATGATAGACTTACTTGTAATCTCCTTTCACGACCGATATGTTTCTCGATAAGTTTAATAAGTTCAAGTCGTTGAATAGAACCTAGCAAAATCATCGAGTCTGGATTATCAACCAAAGGAAAGCCTCGAAGTTTTCGATTCTCCTTTAAAGTCTCCTTCAACTTCTGATAGGTAATTCCATGCCAGATGTATCTCACATTTCGCACCATAAAGTCCTCCACGTAAACGTTGTACATTCCTGTGAAAATGATTATATACTAAAAAGTCATTTTACAAAAGAATTCTATTAAATCAAGTTCAACTACTACTTCGTTACCTTTCCAACATCCGCTTCGAGAGCATGTTGAATTGATTTCACTATATATTAATCATTAAAAGATTGAATTACGAAATCATTAAATTACCTGAACTGGAAGGTAGCAGATCAGGCAAATAAGGTAGTTTCTTGATGAGTATGATACTGTCGTATATGCTTGGTTGAAGAAGAGCAGCAATAGCATTGCTGATGAGAACCGCAATCATGACAGGTACAATGTGAGTGATCTGACCGGTCATTTCAAAAATGATGACACTAACTGATATTGTATGAGTGACCGCACCAGAAAAAGCAGCTGCGCCTACTGTCGCGTAGCCTCCTGCAATTATATCTTCATTTATTCAAGTCTATATTTTAATTAAATCCCATACATTAATTAATAATTACCTGGAATAATGGGAGTGATAATACCACCGTAACGAACTCCATTTGGGAACCAAAGTGCCATTGCTTCACCAACCGCTCTGCCAAGAGCGGCACCGATTTTAAACACAGGGATAAAAATCCCAGAAGGCACAGGAACCGTCGAACTTATGATGGAGAATATGAACTGTAATGAAATGATTCTGTAAATTATTATTCCTTCAGAAATAATGGAATATTTTTGAAAATTCTTACGGTGACTAAAACAAAACTAAGAAGTCCTGTGAAAACATCGCTGTACGGAGTGGTCCAATGCTTGACAATGTTCATCTCTTCAACACTGAGGTCTTCTTTGGTCCAAGTGAAGTTAGTAAAAAGGCCGTAGACTTGATCGTGGGTGTTAAGATCGCCCGCCATGAACTGACCAAGTCCCAATGGAAAGGACACCGAAGATACCAAAAGCGACACAATTCCAGGATACAAGAACCGACTGAAATGATTTGAAAAATCAAGATTTCTCTTCAAAGAACTTAAAATCATTAAAAAAAAAACCCTTACTTTTTCTGAAGGAAACTATTCATGCTTTTATTCTTGCGCATGAAAATGACGTATTGTCGATGCAACCAAACATAAAACGATCCACAAAGTCCACATCCTACACCAATTAAAGCGAAGACAAAGAGTTCCTGAGGATCGAATGGGAAATCCATGGTGAAATTAGTGGCGAACATAGCAGTGATGGTTTCTTCTCGTTGGAACCAAATCGCTAGAAGACGAAACATCGTTGCACCGCATACGGCTGCAAAGAATCCTCGCCAATAATTCCTCACTGCGAAGTAAACTGTGGTGACTTCTATGCTGAAGAGAACACCGCCAATGGGAGCAGCGAAACAAGATGCGACACCAACGGCACAAGCAGCCGCTAACATCTCACAATTTCTGCTTTCATTCTCATAAATCCCTTGGAAACTGGTGACTAATTTTGAGAGAAGCGTTGCTACGATACTAGCAATATGAACAAAAGGACCTTCCTTCCCTAAAGGAAGACCTGATCCCAACGTTGCTGTCAAACCTATCACCTGTAATCAATAACTATATTAAAAAAACAAAGCTCTCCCTAATTAATAACAATCTTAATGAAATCAGCAATAATGATAAATATATAAAATGAATCCTTAAAAGTCGAACCTTCGCCACTAAAGTTCGGAAAGTAAGGTATTCCTTAAGAGCGACGCCTCTCAGGATCGTTTTCATCTCAGGGATGCCAGAACCAATACTTTGCGGAGCGACGATATGAACGAAACCAGCGCTGAAGAGAATCAAGCAGACTGGAAGCGACGCCCAAGCAAGGTACTGGAGCGCAGGATGATGGGTGAGATCCTGATAGAGCCATATCCTGGCTGGTGTAAGAAGGACATCGTTAGAATCCCCGGAGTCTCTCTCTCTATCTCTCTCGCAATCATGGCTGACTAATCAGGACCAACTGACCGTTGTTGCACATGGAAATTCCTCGGTCCATCGCGTAAGAAATGAGTGCCATGATGACGCCGAGAAGTGCAAGGAAGACCCAATCCTCACCGAGTCTGGCACCGGTGTGTTTCCAAGCGAAAGCAAGGAGTGCCAATAACTTTCTGCAAAGAGGTCCTCGCCGAGATTTTCTAAGATCCTCTGCCCTTGCTTTGTCATACTTCCTTCTAGCTTTGTCGTGGTATTTGAGCTTGCGTGCTTCCTCCTTGGCGTACTCACCGAGATCCTTCGTGTACCGACCGTACATCTGGGTGCATCGAGCAACCATTACAATTCGATCGAATCCCATTAAAGCTGAACCATCGCGCACTAATTCTTTACTTTCCAAGGTGGCTGACATTTCAAGGCCAACCATCTCCTCGAACTCTCTTCTTACTATCTAATTTCGAAGTTCCCTCATTAGGGAAGGAAAAACTTCGCACTGCTCTTGGGAGGACGCGACGCTCCATCGTTTCTCAGACATTATTTACTAACTCATTATCTTTCCAACTCTACAATCTCTCTCTTCTCTCTCTCTTTCTTTCTTTCGTTGACAGTGGAAACTCTTTTTTCTTAGAAAGGGAGAGAGTAAGAAATGAGAGAATAAATTTCACCCGATTTATCACGTGTACCGAGCGACACTGACTCGATATTTAACCATTGATAGACATCACTTGTTCCCCCCCGCCTTTATTATCTAATCCAAAGAAACATCGAGCGATCGATCTACAAATCGAAATGTTCGATCTTATGTTACCCGATCTTGCCCCTCGCTCACTGGAATTGCACTAGTCGTGTCAGGGATTGGCGCGAGTCTCCTTTATACAACTCGAAAAACAGGCTACACACTCAGTCGAGCCAGCAATAAACCGTATGGCAGAGAGCGATAAAGAGAAGCCGAAAATTTCCAGGTAAAGAAGGTGAGCATTACGAATTAGCGTGGATTATTTGAACCGGCTGTCATTTTGTCATTTAAAGTATAATCGAGTCTTGATTATTTGCCTTCGACAGGGATGATTATTCAAAATGAAAGGAACATACTCTCTCTCTCTTTTCCTTTCTCATCCCCACTCATACAATACGACGAGATATACTATCGGCAATCGTCATTATACGACACGATAACAAACGTTTGCTATCATTATCGAGGGATTGCCGTGAGAAAAATAAGCGCTTGAAAATCGTATCGAATGCAAATCACAGGTCGGCCAAGGTGCTCTAATTTCAGCGAAGCCTCGAAATATTCTCAGTGAATCTCTCAGCCAGTCTTGAGAGAATCGTTAGAAGCAGTGATGTGACATACGGAGTTGTAAAAGAATCTGTCCTCCGGATGGAAGAAGTGGCTAAAGTGATGAGATAGGATTTCCGAGTGAAAAAGTACACACAAGCGAAGTAAACACAGACGATGGGAAATGAAGGGTAAACAAAAGCCAAGAGAATGAATCATCGTGCGATGATATTTGGTGGAAGGTTTTTCGAGGGGTGGAAAGTTGTTGACTTACAAGGTAGTCATCGTTACAGACAAAGTAGGCCCTGTTCAGGACAACCGCCGGCATGAAAGCTCTCTAATGTCCTTGAAGAATCCTGAATAGAACCTTTTCCACATTTTTTTCTACATCGAACATCATTGTTCTTGTATTCACTGACTGACGATGATTTATAGAAGGTCGAAGGTGAGGTCACTTTTAAATAACCGCCGATACTTCCGTGTTGGTTCGTGAACGGTCAAGGATCGACTAATTATTAGCGGCTACCTCACCCTGGACTGCGAATATTCGCCGCAATTTTGGCAAGCGCCGAAAGCAGGTATTTTTGGCGACAGGCCTACTGCGAATCGGTCGCTGTACCATTTCTATTGTTTCTAATTTCACATTTTTAATTATACCATCGAGGATTTTAATTAGCCACCATAATGACGAAAGTGTAATTTTGAAATTGTGTGTGTCATTTAAATTATTAATACTCCGAAATATTTATGATTAATTTAACTTGTAATGTGTCATTGGATACTTTTAATTAGGGACAATGAAGAGCTTGATTTGGTAAGTTTACTTTGTTGTAAATGACGAATTCTTTCATGTAAGAATAGCATTTATCCTCGGATTTGTTTATCGGTCGAGCGGCATTCTCATGACACTTCTCCGACCTGGGACTATAAATTTGAGAACAGGTGACTCGGCATCGCAGATGTATCTTGTCGACACTCGATGTTCTTCCAATCTATATCATTTCTAATAAGAATTCTAATAAGTCTCTAACGATGCCTCTGTTTCTAAAGAACTCTTTCATCCTACAATACTTTCCACGTAGATGGAACATCTTTAAAAGAAGACACGATGATGATTCCGTGTTGTAAAATGAAAGCGGCACACAGATTACTTATATCATTCTTGAGGATTTGCGTCAATGATCTCTAATTTGCTTGCGCGCCTCTCGCAGTATGTTCACAATTCACACCACGTCAGTTTGCGTCTCTCTCTCTTTGCGACGGATGCTGCGAAGGATTTACTGCCGGATTCGCAGACTTTAGACTGGCTGAGAGAAACGTCATTAAATCAATCAAACTTTCTAATGAATATCTAACGCATTGAATTATTTGAGGAAGAAGAATTTTTCATTATTGGATACAAGGTAGTTTTATAACGAGTGGAATTGCATGCATATCATCATACTTTTCAAAGTGACGTTGATAGTCATGCGGTGATTTTTGCATGCCAGTCACGCGTCATGGAGATCATCGGTGTAA
Source organism: Ectemnius cavifrons (assembly GCA_964023945.1). NCBI lineage: Eukaryota > Metazoa > Arthropoda > Insecta > Hymenoptera > Crabronidae > Ectemnius > Ectemnius cavifrons. The sequence continues at coordinate 11,019,318 of OZ030383.1, read as the reverse complement.
CGAGGCACAAGAGCATCGCTTAGAAAGCCCTGAAGAGCTAGAACGATCAGCGAGTACTCTTTCCTCTCTGGTATTCCAAGCAAATCCGCGTGCCACGCATTTCCACTAACGTTTTCCTGCCCAATCCACGTCATCTGCATTGAGTCCTGCCTCAATGCGAATCATTATTATCCTTGTACTGATCAACTTCGAATATTTAATGATACGAATCTTTAGAAATCATTTTTTGATTTCTTTAGTATTCTTTTATTCTAATTATACTCAATTAAATGTCTTCCTCTTTATGAGGTCTGACTAGAAATTGACTTGTACTACTGCCAAATGATCATTTCAATGATATACTACGAAAAACTGTAAATTTACGTCTTTGAATTTATGGGTATAAACTAATACTTGTATAAAGACGTTCGAGGCATCGAGAAACTCGCGTGATAATGAAGAATATTTCTGTCAATTAATGATTAATGACTTCCATGCTTCCACCGGTTATGAAACACGCAACTCTGCGGATGTATTATTATCTAGACTTCAAACCCTGAGTGACAAAGTTACAGAGATATTTTCTGTCTGTTTAAAATCAAACGTTAATAATAAAATCACGAAAAAAAGATCATTGTTTGGAAAAAATAAAGTTGAATGAAAGCAATGATGATTTCTAAATTTCAATGTAAAGTACAATGACGCGTAGCAAAATTGAAGGTCGCATTTGCTAGTCTTAGTGGCACCGAAATCCTAATGATTTCTGGCGGCCGAGACATTGGCGGATGTTTTCACGAGCAGCAAAGCTCTCCCGGGCTTGGCAATCCGACACGCAGGCTCCTTCGACGATCATTACCGGGCTGCTGCCAGCCTGCTATTGTTTAATGACGAAATGGAGGTGTCTGCGGTCATCACGCCCCCGATGGAAGCCTACTGCATCGCTCTGCGTGCGCTTCAGTATAAAGTCCACACGCTCATTCATCGGGTTTTTCGATTCCAGTCTAATTTTGAAAATATTACTACTTCGAAATACAATAATTCTCTATGAAACTGTCAGGAAATTTGATATAAATCATAAAGTTCTTTATTTTGAATAATTCGATCATGGTCAAGTTCGACTTGTAACATAGTCGACATTGAAGAATAAATTCTATCTTGCAATTCTGAACTAGTTCAAGCTAGTAAATAATAAGAAAAGAGACTCTATTCGAATCTGACATGCCACGTGACAGAGATTCAGTTCTAGCAACGAGAGACGTTCCTCTAAAATGTACAGGCTCCCTCGACCGCCCGCTTGGCAAGCGTTCAAAGGTCGCTCACGAGCCGGAATCTCACTGGGAAGTCGAGCCAGCTGTGAATTCGAGCAAATGCATAAACTTGCTCAAGTGCAAGTGTTAACGACAATTGCAGCTGCGTGCCGAAAGCAGTGGAAAGGAATCTTATGTAATGGAATAATTGGGAAAGACTCGCTTTAGAAATTGACGATGACAAGAAAGGGAAATTCATCTTTGTCGTATAAAGATTGCATCCAACCAAACGATTGGCAGGCAAGCAAAGTGCGTCGTCTGGCTTTCGTCTGGCGGCCGGCAATAATCGGTTAATTATAAATCTGGCGTCGGGGCGTTCATTGGCATTGTTGAAAGACCACCGAGTGGACAATCTCGCCAACTCGAGCGCGACACTCGACCCTCTTGGAATGCCGTCGATCAGTGAACAACAACACCTACGCATGCTTTAGTTACAGTAATATGTAACGAAGAGAATCTACTTCTTGACCAAGCAAGTGCCAAGGTTGCGAGAAATAAATTGTATAAACGAAGCACTGCAAAATCATGAGAAAGTTTTAGGATGGTTGATTAAAGTGAAAGAAGCCTGGCAAGATGCAAAAGCATCCAATGAGAAAGTTTCAAATCATTGGAATCCTTACAATAGTGTTAAGATAATCGAAAGGATCGAAGTCCTGTTGTTCATCATCGGCATTTGGAGGAGGACACGGATAGAACGCCTGGGACTGCGATGGTCTATCAAGAAATTCATTTGGAATTGAAAACAATCATCGAAAGTCGATGGGAAATCAATAATCCCTCGACTGACCTGTGAGGACTATGCTTCCGGTTCTCCCGAAACTTAGCCATTAGTCTGTTGAATTCCTCCCACTCTTTGTCGACTTCCTCCTCGCTTCCCTCGGGATGCTGATGGAGGCTCTCATCGAGCAACTCCTTCTTCGTCGTTTGACCAGCCATTGTTTCAATAATTCGAATCCTTTTGGAATGCAGGATATTCGATTAAATCAGAAAAATTTGATCTTCGTCCTCTTCACCAGAACATAGGATTACGTAACAAGATTGAAGTTCTGCCACCTCGAACGATTCACCTCTTTCATTTCCTTTTTAATTCCAAACTTTATCCCACTTTCCAATGACTCGTTCTTCTCTCTTATCTTCGATGATGAATCTCAGGCAATCATTCCTTCCAAAATCATCCAAGATCCGCGTCGATTCGACTGACGAATACTGCGTCGACTTCCAGACGAAGTACGCGGTAGCATTGCTCGCACGATCTTTCCACTGTCGAAATGTTCCGGCGCACCGGAAGAGCGCGCGCGCGCACTCACACTCGCACTTCCGCTCGAGTAGAGTTCGATTGGCTCGCGTGAAGGGAGAACAAGAGAGGGCGAAAGAATGACAGTGGAGAAATTGAGGAAGAGAAAATGAGTCGGAGAGCGGAGCACACGTCGCACACCAAGTCAGTGAGTCACACTGACAATGAGAAGAGAGAAGCACCCTGCAGACCTCAGATGGGAGGGCTTGGCTGGTCCAATTTACGGACTCATTAGCCTCGCTGACTGCCATCGTCGTCATTTTATCTACACTCGTAGCATAGCACACCCACACGCACCGTTGATCCAGTCTGTTCTCCACGCGCCAGATCGAATTCTCCATGAACACCTTTCCTGTCACTTTCTCACCAGCATCCCTTAATTATTATACTGATTACGATATTATTTATCACGCGAAATTTAATCGCATCTATTATGCACGTTGTAAAATATTTTTAATATAGAATGATTTTTTCTTTCCTTATATTTTGATATCTATTGGTTGATTTGATTATTTGTAAGTCTATCGGTGGAATTTAATTAATGATTATGAGAAAGAATAATTAATGATGTGATTGTCAATGGAAAATAGGAAGGCTTGTTTTTGAGGGGAGAAATAAGGGACGATAGTGAAAGAGAAATCTTATTGCCAGGATTTCTGATGGCGACTGTACGGCCCAGAGAGCGTAAACGGCAATTGGCCACTTCCCTCGGACACGAGGGCAGCTCGTAGGAAGCTGCCTTCAAAGTCACGAGTTACCATTGATCAAAATTACCACGTAATTTGATGAATGACTGTCTTAACCGATTGCCGCCGTGCTACTGCGATCGATGACTCCGTCCATCCGAACGTCATATCAACCCCAACGTTATCTCCACTTGCCACTTGCAATCCCGCAGGATTCCCATCAATTAGAATTTTAGAAATCAATGAAAAATCAATTTCAATAAAAATTACCTGCACAAATCTCAAAAACTCAATATAAAAAATCGAAGAAAAGTAGATGAGACAAAATGATAGGCAAAGGGAGAGTAATTTTAACAAAGGATCGAATGAATAATAATTATTATTCAGGCGATAATATTTCAATTTACAAAATACGCACCTTGTGTGGAAAATTGGTCCACTGGACCAAAGTTGGCCAAGATTTTCCGAAGAGGACAGGTGAGAGATCGAAGCTGCACTGAGGAAGGCGAACTTCCACCGGTGAGCGAGTAACTCATACAAAGAAAGACAAAGAGAACAAGAGAGGGAAGAGCAGAAAGACGTTCGATAATTAGGGAGGCCGTAAATTCGTAATGTTTGCCTCGGGTGTCTTCTATACTCTTACGACATTGGTGCGTGTTCCCATAGAACAAAGAGATCGGAAGAATCAGCAGATCAACGGAGAGAAAAGGGTTGCCGCCTCAAAGCAAATTTGCCCGGACAAAACAGAATACGTCATGAGAAGATGTGTGTGCACTGATAATAATAAGAAGCCGACAGAGTTTTCCCCATGGAAATATATGATTTTCGCCTTCACACGTGTATACTGCGCTTTATTACCAAGTAATTAGGGCAATGCGTGGTATCATATTGCGAGAATGAAGCTGGATATGATTGGTAAAAAAGAAACTTCGAAAAATCGAATATTTTAGAAGGGGTATGCCTTAAAAAATTTGCGAAAAAATGAATTTTGAGCTAGGGCTCTGGAATTTATATGACTTCTTTCTTGATGCAAGAAAACATTCCCCACCAAATTTCAGCCCCGGAAAATGTCGAGAAGCATGGAAAACATGGGAAAAACCACAAAACTTAATTATTCAGGATCGGTTTTCCATGTGTTTTCGGTACAATTCCGGCACTTTGGCTACTGGTTTCATGTTTTCTATCCGTTTTGATACATAAACAATCGATTTATCAAGCGTTCGTCAAAGTCCCAGAACCTTCGAAAAATCGAAAATTTTAGAAGGGGTACACCTTAAAAAATTTGCGAAAAAATGAATTTTGAGCTAGGGCTCTGGAATTTATATGACTTCTTCCTTGATACAAGAAAACATTCTCCACCAAATTACAGCCCCGGAAAATGTCAGGAAGGGTGGAAAACATGGGAAAAACCAGTCCAAATCAGATGAAGTTGATTATTCAGAAGGACTTTTCCACCTGTTTTCGATAGAATTCCGGCATTTCTGCCACTAGTTTTATATTTTCTATCCATTATAATACTTATACAATAAAATTATAAAGAAATCAAGCAAGTTCAAAAACTTTCAACCATCGACATTACCAAACTTCCTCGAACACCTATCAAATCGACATCTCTACTTAAGTTACAACTACCACAGTGAGAAAACAGTTGAATTAGATTGAAGAGAGCCGTCATCGAGTCAGAGAAGTGAGAATGTGAAACGAAGCGAGAGGACCACCACGGATGTCCCATGGGTTCATGACCCCATGAAGCCGGCGTATTAGAGCTGGCTGAATTAGTTAATGCCTTCCACATCGTCACGACAATGAATTACCGCGATGATGCGTCAACACTGCAATACGATTGCATTTTCGACAGGATCGTTTTCATCCAATGATTACCGCTTCCTTCCTATTTAGCGGAGGGTCCAGTTTGGCCCTCCTTCTTTCTTCCTGAGCATCTTAACTCATCCTATCTTCTCACGGATCATCATCTCATACGACGAATTAATGACTATCAAATCATACAGAGCCCTAGTCATTCACGTGTCAGACTGCTGGGGCAGTTTATCTCAAAAAAATAAGATAGAACACACCAGTGAAGTCGAGGAAAAGAGAGCACGAGTCCGACGGCTGCTCGATAATGACTCCAGCGACAAACAAAGCTTCTCGATAACTTTTGAACCTCCTGTATAACACTCACTCATAATAAAATAAGGAAAACAGCCTGTTTTCAAAGCCCTCCCAATAATTGATTTACTAGAGAAACTTTATTGAGGAACTATTAATAATTTGATTAAGTTTTTAATGATCATTCAATTTCTTGACAAGTCTGAGAAAATCATGGTGGGGGAAAGACAGGACTTTTTATTCGCTGCTGGTGTGCCGATGACCTTTTATCACTGACACTGGCAATTCGATAAATCAACGATCTTTTTCTCAGTCCGGAGAAACAGTCACAGTAAGTGGTCCAACTGGTTACATAAGGATGCAAGTAAGAATGATCTCTGAAAGAGAAATCATTGGCTTCCACTATTGACTAGTCCGTTGAAATCACTGACAATAGAAGATAATCATACGAATGCCTTTGGAAACTTGCCATTAGGATGCTTTGTTACAAATCTCTCTGTGGATGCTGTGGATTCATCTGAGATTCATCGCACGCGTCACAGAGAAAAGCAGAACAATTGAAAAGTCTGACAAAATGCAAAATCATTGTTTCCAACATCCTATTTTCAAATACTACACACAATCGAACATCTAATTAACTAGGTTTTTAATTAATACTAATTAGAAGTCCACTTTGTATTCCAAGGTGATTTCAGTAATTAAACGACATAAGGGAATGATGTCAGTTAAATTCTCGTCACTTTTGAAAGGAGTGCGAATCACACCTAAATGATTTCTGGCTAATGACGAGTCATTGTCACTTGAAACAGAGAGCAGAACACGGGAAAGGGCGTGGTCTTAATTATCAGACTAATTTCGACTGGCAAAGTACACAGTGGATCTGCACACGCTCCCATCGCGTGATAAGCTTGGACCACTGACGATGCATCTCGTATCTAATCAATTAGAGAATGATTCTTCTGGTAATCGAGAAGATGATAAGTAAATCAGACACTAAGTCGCCAGTGTTTTCTCAGATAATCTTCTTTACTATTGAAACCCTGTAATTAACGTCCTAATTAATCTTCGTGCAATAAAACAACGTGATCGAAGAATGATGATTATATTACAGTGCAATGATGATGTTACACGACGCGTAACCGCAGTCTCGAATTTCTTTGGGTGAGCTTGCAACAGGTGGATTCTCCAGGAATCATCATCTACATTTGTTCTGTCATCATTAAATGTCCGCGCAAGAACGTCATTGTTCGAACAAACCTAGCAAATGACGTTTTAAATCTTGAAAAATGCATGCATTGTTCTAATGGATCATTAATCCGAAGAAACGCGGAGAGTCATCGATGATAGCAATCTCCACGAGCGCAATCATGATTTCACGAGCAAGTCCAAGGCCGACGCGATCATCGAGTGCGCGAATCAAACCGCAAATGAGGTTGCGTCATGAAGCGAGTGTGCCTTCTACCAAATCATCGAAACGAGATTTGAAATACATCCAGCACAAGAATGATTATCATGAACGAAGGAAGGAGAAAGAAGGCTTCTTGGAAAGATGATCTTATATTTCAGTAAACAAGTATAAATGCAAACATCGAAATTGGCAGTAAAAACGTCATCACGCCAAAGTAAATGCGATAATGACAGTGGCAATAAATGTCGCGTGTGTTCTCTCAAATCATTGATACAAGAGTGTAAATTCCATTTCTCAAAAAGCGTCTTTGTATAATCGAATATTGAACACGTGTCATTTCCTTCGGTGAAGATTACTTCAACTTCTTTTAGGGATTTGTATCATTGCTTGGACTCCCATTTGTTTGGCGAACTCCTCGCAAGCGTTAAGTTGATTCGGATGATAAGTAATTCCACCCTCGCAGTCGACTTTCTTCATTGAATTCCTTTCAGGATCACCCGCGACGAGAACAGGTAGTCCACCGCTTGCAGGTAATTTTCTCATCTGATCCAACAATTTTTGTAATCTCTTCTTTCCACCAGGAGCGATTACTTCCGGATTAATCGCCAGGAAACAATGTCCAAGATTAGCAATTTTATTGCCATCGGTCCAGGATCGAATATTCGGTCCGAATTCACTTCCGGATAGAATTCCACATAATACTTCTACCATTAAAGCAAGTCCATAGCCTTTGTAACCAGAATTACGTTCTTCTCCGCCAAGTGGCATTAATAATGCTGTTTTATAAGCATCCTCAGAATTCGTAGTAACTTTTCCATCAGAGCCAAGTGCCCATCCTTCAGGAATATTTTCTTGTTTACGAATTGCTAATTCAATCTTTCCAAGTGCCACTGCTGTTGTTGCCATGTCTAACACGAATTCATCATTTTCGCAAGCTCCCATTCCGAGGGATATAGGATTCGTTCCTAATCCTGCTTTCGCACTTCTTGTCGGTGCCATCAAAGGACTTGTATTCGTACAAGTGAATCCAATTAAATTCCTCTCGATTGCCATCAAAGTATAATAACCACAAATTCCATAATGATTCGAACCTCTTGCTGACACTAATCCAATGCCGAATTTCTCTGCTTTTTCCATGGCAAGTTCCATGCAGAACTTACCGACAACTTGGCCAAGTGCGTTCTTCCCATCGACAAGTGCCACCGCCTGGAAATAGGTTGAAACTTGCCCATCGATATTCAATTTCGATCGCCATGATAATAAATAGTGTGAATTTTTAATCGAATGTGAATTTGCCGGGTTAAATTGAATCGAGATAAATTTATTTATCAATGATTTCAGTCTGGGAAAATAATGCGAACGAGGTTATTATCAAGTGGGACACGAGTTTGATCTGCGCGCAAGTGTTGTCTGGTACAAAAGTACCGCCAGCATCACTGCGGAGTGACGAATGATGGTAATCGAGTAATCGATGTAATTTCTTTTATCTTATCAGGCCATCTCTACTTAACATATCATTAAGAGAATTTTATAACATCACGTATTCCTTTTAAAGTCATTCTAAATTAAATCAAAGAAACTAATCAATCACTCTTCAATTAATTAAACCTTGAAAAATGCAGTATTTACTATTGAAAAAAATCATTGTAACATTATTGATCTTATACGAATGCCCTATAAATCCTATACCTGAAAATCGGTGAGTGCCTGAGGCCTGGCGCAAGGATCAGTGATCCTGTTCTCGATGTCCTTGACGTACATTTGCATCCTGTTCATCCCATGGCTGAAATGTCCTCTATAATCAGCCACCATTAAATGATGCGCGACTGTGCAAGCATCATCAGTTGTTGTTCCAGCTTTTTCCAAGCATTCCTTGATGAATCGAACCACTTCTTCCTTAGGTACAACTTTTCCCTCATTGCAACCGCTTTCACTTCCGGTCGCTGCCATCCTCGCTTGATTCAATCTACTCCAATGCTTCCGGAAGTCTCGAGAAATTCCTGGCAGCGCGCGCAATCGTCGGAATATAACTGCACTTGCAGACATTTCTCTTTGCTTCTTTGCTTCTTGTTTTCGATCAAGTCGAGTTGGGTATCTTTAGCTACCGATTGGAGATATCTGTCTTCGTTGACGATGATTGGAGGGAGCGCGAGAGGTGAGAGTGAGAGAAGGAGAGAGAGAGAGAGAGAGAGAGAGAGAGAGAGTAATGTGTACACTTTTGAGGCTCTCCTGATAATAAAACAAGCCTCCTTTTAGAATGCGCCTCTGGCCATCAGGTTATCGACTGTTATCTTCCGTTGCCCGGCCTTAAAACAGCTGATTACCACTAACTCCTGCTTTCTAATATTCTAATCCATTGATTTCTCCTAATTTCTATCAACTGATATACTCCTTTTAATATTAATAACGAAACAACAACTAATCATTTAAAACAAGTATCCCAAATTATTTAACAACACTTTTTTTTCATGATTTTCGTATTTTAAATCAATCAATGAATGTAATAAATCAATTTTATAATGTTAGTACGTAACAGAACTTTCGTATTTGCCGCCGCGCAAGCTCGATCACACTCTCGATTACTTTTCTTGCGTAACACACGCGGATCGTAGATTCGCTCGCGCGCTTCACACACAACTCTCTTCACTGACAGTGCGACGATGATTTTCCGACACAATCCACTCTTTCTCTCTCTCTCTCTCGTTTTCTTCACTCTGACAACTCTCACGAAATTTCGATATGAGATATTCGTACTGGCGAACGCAGAGCTGGCAGTGTTTCGCAGCAACGGCACTCGATGTACTAATTCCAAGCTGCCACTCTGCTACTCAACTCGCATAAACTCGCGTCCTAAGCTAAGTATGTTTGCGTGGGCACACGTGCCGTCTGTGTGAGCGCGCGAGAACACTCACTGAATACGATCGATTCGTCGATAGATGCTCGATATAGTAGAGAGATGAGTAGCGGGAACTTTGAAGAAATGCTAGACTGGATTTTCAAGTTTCTGGAATCCAAAATCATTGGAGCAATGACCTCGATTTTAAATAGACTTTTTCTCTCTCCCAGATGATTCTCTGTGACCAATCAGATGTTGAGTATGGAGGGAATTGAACTTGACTATCAAACAGGTTTAAATGTATTGGAATTCATGATTCGAAGGTAGATTAAATGATACTTCGCGTGTCTTGGATCACCTGTTTTACGAAAACAATCGTTAAACTCGAACGATCTGCTCATAAAGAACGTGATCCGATAGAAATAATTTGCATGTCGAAACATGCAACGAGATGTTATGCAATTGTAAATTCTATTTCGCATCGAAGGAATGTTGAATACAGAGGATCATTAGATCGGTAATTTTATTGCGGACGATAGAAAAATCATCGTCTCTGACGCGCGCGAATGATTCAAGAAAAAAGGAGCACTTCTATAATTATGATTAATGACACCTCGTAACGGTGATTCCCGTGATGCGGAAATGTTCGATCCATCGCTTCCGATAGATTATTGGATAATCATTGAAAAGTAGAATCATAGCTATGATAAGTAAATTGTGATTAATACAAAGTCAAGCTTAATTAATAAGCACTTGAGAAAATGGTCCCCCCGAATGATTCCTGACAGTCGGCACTGCTACATTATCATCGAAAAAATATCAGTGAGATAACTGGAAGCGTGCGATCTTCCACCAACGGAGGCGTTATCGCACGTGCAAGGCCACTGCCGATAGAAACTGTCGGGCTAATCAATGTGATAATTAGATCGCCACACTCTCTCGTTACAGAGCTTCGAATGACACCTCGCAAGGAAATTTCGCCGCTCATGCCGCACGCGGAGTTACTCAAATGATAGTTCGTAGAAGGAGTTGAAATTCAATGACTTACATTAATTATTAGTATGAAAGAAATGATTAGTCCTTGATCGATGTTACTTCCGATATTAAGACACGCTAATTGGAATGATAATTCACTTAGACATCGAGAATCGATCATGTCAATTGTCACTCGCACATTCAATCCCAATTATGCAACTTGTCGCCGCGTGCAATCGGATTCCCGACGTGTCTGGGATGATCCTCTCGCTTGTAATGACTCCTCCCAGCCGGTGTGCAATAGTACGCACATTGTATAATGCATAGAGCGAAGCTTTCGCTTTGTTGGTTCCACTGATTTTACACAACACCAGCCACCTTGAAAGTTCTGCCAGAAATAATTGCATGACAATAATCATACGTGAAATTTACAAGAATTGTTAACTATGAGCGTGAAAATGGAGTAAACAAGCTAGCATTGACTTTGTTTACTCATCTGAGAAGTATGCAAATTTAAGAAATGTATTTTTAAATGATTGACTGCCATTTGCCATTAATGTCGATTGAAGATGATATATCGACTATCGGCGAAACCACAGCGATTTCGACTGTAAATCATCATAAATCATCGTAAGTGCTCGACAGCGCTTACCTAACTTATAAACCGCAATGTTTCGTGCCATTGGGAAAATTCGAGATGAACAAATACAAGCAAGAAAAATTGTGAAAAATCATGTATCCGGTAGTGGATCGTTCGTGTTAATCGATGGTAATGAGTTGACGACAGTCAATGATATGCTTTGACAGTTTCGACAAGCGTAAGGTGTGATAAAAATGATGACTGACAATGAAATCTTTTTTAAAATTCTGCGTCAGTCTGTTCGTGTTCGATTTCTCATATTCAATAATAGCGAATGCAATGCGGGATAAACGTAAACTCTGTAATTGCGAGGGAAAAGTGTGATATCGCTCGAGCTTTCACCGTATCGCAATAGATACTGCGAGTATTTTTAATGACACCATTGTGATGGCTGGAAAAAAATATATAAAAGAGAACTGGCAAACACGGAGAAAAGGGAACAATCTAGATTCGATGTATAATTCTGGAAAGTTAGTAATTGTTGGAAAATAAAATATATACTTAATAAAGTGAGTGTATTTAATTTCTCAATTTTAATGATTTCCAATTATCCATTTTGCAAAAGGTTCGCTTTTTGTTAAATACTTTGAGCAGACAGACTGAGTAAAAGCTGAACCAACAAATCTCAGTTGGATTGACTGATCCCTACAAACTTTAGTCATTCGTCCACTTGCACTTCTGCAGCTGAACTAGCAGAAATCTCCGGTTTCGTGTGAGAAAAGGGAAAACGACAGGTTCTATCATGAACTGTCGAATTATGAAGAAATCGGAGAAGTTGGGAAAATGTTGAAAAATCGACAATTTTTAAAGATCCCTTCAAAAACTTTTAGTATTACTACTTGTATTCGTGGAAAAGTCAGTAATGTGAAACAATTTAACGATTTTCCCAAGGGTTGCTAAGAAGTTCGACCCATTGTTTTCGAAGTCCGGCACGTGCGTATGTATGTACACTCGCCAAAAAGTCCACCCCCTCTCTGACTTTTTGAAGCCTCGACACTTGGCACACGTGACAATTTCGTGGGTGCGCAAAATAAAGCGAGGGAGCGGCATTAGTCATCGGAACACACGACTCCACCTTTTTCGCTTCTTTGCACAGCTGGTTCAGCCTACCTGTCCCGATTCCGGCACAACTGATCTTGCATTCTTATCGCTCGCTTAAATCATTGCCAATTAAACAGCGAAGGTAAATAACCCTGGCACTAAATTCGTCCCAGAAAATCCGCCATTCAACACGATTTCAACAAACTACAATAAATCGAAGTTAAAATTGACTAAAATTCAGTATTAGAGAAAATCAATGGTCCATTTCTAGAACGTGTGATATTTCAATGAGAACGAATCAGCTGGCGATCAGCTGTTTCGGACAGCAAGTGGAAAGAGAGCAAGTCGCCGAAAAAGCACGCGAGCAAACACGCGCACGTGCTCTTCTGGCATTGTGTGCTTTTCACTGTAGTGGAGCGACCTATTTGTGACTTCACACACGCACACGTGCCCAGTGGCTAAAAATAAACTTGCAAAATAGGTTTGCAACCCTTGCCTCGATGCACTTCAAGCGCGCTCGATCTAGCATTGATCCAAAATCAACTATCGCTTTAAAAAAAAAGAAGCCTTCCCCATCAAAACTACCCACACTCAAAAAATCATCTTCGAATATTAACAATAAATAAATCACAATTAAATATTAATTATTACAAATAAAGGGAAATGTCGTCCTCTCAAGAGTCAGTGCGAATCTTAAATTTTAATTAATGCCCACTTGGAAAGTAAATCTGTATATTACGTTTAACTCAATGTTTAATTACAAATGACTCACCAAAGTGTTCTGGTAGCCGAGCCCATACTCCTCGCTTCCTGGCGGTCCGGATGATGCCATGACGATGATTCTTCCCTTTTCCTTTCACAGTGCGGTCGCGCGACCAATTGTAAGGGTTGTTGGAAGGGACAGGATTCACAGCTGTCTACTTACAAGCGACCTACCATTGACCCAAGCAATCCCATGCTTTTCTGTCCATGGTACCCTTTTATTCTCTATTCAAAATCGTGGTCTTCCTTTTCAAAAGAACACCACTGACAAAGAACACCAAGGGCGAACACAAAATTCCACTTATTCGCGAGTCTTCCACGTCCTCCGATAGTTTTTTGTCGGCGAATGCTCGTTCGAGGCTCGCAACTTATTTTTCAGCAATTTCGTGAAAGAAGAGAGAAGCCAGATAAAGATGGGGAGGAAGAGAGAGAGAGAAGATAAGAGTCCGCGCGTGGGATCACTGCTACGTCACACAGCTCTTTGCCGAGTAAAAAGACACACAGGCGCATGTAAGTCACACCTTTATGGGAAGAAGCTGCTTATCGCTGTCCGATTAGCCAGATTGCTCTAGTTTCTAGCAAAAACCTTCTTCGCCGGCTCGAATGCCACTCATGAAAGCTTGGCTTGACTTCTACTCGTCTTAAATCGCACCGGCCGGCAATACTTCCTTCTGAACTTCCTTCTCTCATCACGGATCTCCTTGATCGGGCGAGAAACTGGCCGCACTTTAATTCTTCACTCTTGCGCACTTCAATTTCAAGAGGCCTTCTATGATTGTCTGTGTGTATGTGTGTGCACACGATATTTACCGGTGCGCAATGTGCCTTTGCGATTATCGTCACCGGGCCGAGGATCGTTTCTGATAAACTAGCTTCTTCTTGATAAATTAGCGAGGAGAACGTAGCTTTCAGAAAGTGGGACTTGTACTTCTCTCGATGATAGAAGTACTTTTTCAAATATCTTGTTTTATTTTGTATTAATAAAATTTAATAATACTCTTCGAGGTGGAAGTCTTCTTCCGCAACGTCCTCGAGCACTGTTTGAATTGTGTAAACACAAGAAGCGTTGTTCGTCAGATTCTTCATTTAATCTTCTAATGTAACAGGCTTTAGCGAGTGAAGTCCAGATATCTCCAAGTATTTCCAGTTGTAGATGCGTCGAAGCCAATCATCGACTCTTCAAGGAACACACTAATAGTTTACAGTGACGAAGAGGACGTTTGCGCCGGGTGCGGATGATGTAGCCGCGCGCTCGCGCACAACTTAGAGCGCTTGACTGTCCTGTCGGACGGTCGTCAGCCGACTGATAGGTAGCGGATGAATGGAGCGCCCAAGATTTCTTGCCTCCCTGTCTACGGGAAACTCGAAATACTTCGTATTACCGTCGCACCACGCATCCTGCTCAACAACTTTTCGCATTAGTCTGCCTAATTACCTACGTTATAATCGCCGAAGGTATCACCGCCCGATAATAAAGCAACGACCGGGTAATAAAGATAAAGGTACCCGCTCAAACGCATAGAACGACACCGTCAAACGTTTATGGCTTGTTCCGCTTGTTGCCAATAGATTCTTGCTCACCATAAGGCGCTCTCGTGTCATGCCTGACATACAAATGGGCTGAAGCTTTTTTTAATACACCCGAAATAGACTCCCAGTTTAACTATGTATCGAGCACTCGATGCTGCCAGAGTGGGAGGATGATCTAGGATAGTGTTATCCAATGATGTGTTCCACGTGGGTAATTGCAGGACGATAGATTCGTAGTAACTCCCAAGAGGAAAGAATAGTGATGATTTGTGAAATCATACTCTTTCCACATCAAACTCTTGTCAATATCCTTCTTGGAACGGGGTGGGGAGAGATTGTAAGCCGTGACCTTGACCGTCAAATCCACAAGAAACAGTCGGATGAATTGTGAAGCAGTAGAGAGAATATCGTCTCTCCTCGGAAGGAAGAACTTCCTAGCGTTAATTGGCTGTGCTAAGCACACACTAATTTCGTCCCTTACTCGTGACATTTCGATCTATGCGAGGTCGCAAATGTATCTTGGATCGCGATCAGGCAATCTACGAACTTGAGAATCATCTCAAGGAACTAATTAACAAAAATTCTCTCTCACTCCCGATTTTAAGTCGAAAGAAACAGGTGCATCGTTCGCACACCGTCGCCGGAGCATGACTCTTCCACTCGAGGAAGGAAAATATGCATTGCTGTGACAAGCAATGCATATTTATGAGAGCGAACGTTCTAGGTATGTAATCGCAGCATATCTACCCGGGCATTGTGAATAGGTGCGAACGAGCATTCCATTATATTCGGATCCTATTTCCCATCTCCAAACGCTTTATGAATACAAACTTACTATTTAAAAGAGCGACCTCTTTTGTACGATTATTATTGCCAGGTAGAAGAAAATCGTCTGGGAAGAAATGCCCTTGAAAGTTTGGATTTGTAAAACCCTTTGGCATTCTTCTATTTACAATAAAGCCGTGATGGACGAGGATCCGGATGGCGAGGAGGTGTTCGAATCACATGGAAAACAATTGAGAAAGAGTACAAACGTTATATTATATATTATATATATATATCATTATTAAATGTACAATAAGCAGTTGATTGTTTAACGAAATAACATTGTAAAAAGGTACCAACTGTATGTGGACAGTGGACCATGTATGTATGTAGGCGTATTACAAAAGACCGTCGATTTTAATACTTCCGGCTAGTTGGACCTTGTTGATTAAATGTGCTCCCAAGGAATAAAAGAGGATTAAGTCCCAAAAATATCTCAGTATGTGCGTATCCTATTCTCTCCCCATATTTACCATCCACTAGTAAGTTGTTCGCCACCATGCACGTGTTTAGAACATAGGATGGTAAATGCTCGGAATTAATTCGGTCGAATACCAATGATGGACACCACAAAAGGATATCAGTGTTTTACAAGAGGATAAAAAGTAAGAGTTGTTGATTCGATACAGTAAATGTATGCGCTTTGGTTGAACATCCTATCACTTAGGGGAGTCACCGGAGTCCGAGGAAGATGATGGCACTAAGGAGGCTATTTGCAATAATAAAAGAAAAATTGCCAAGTCAATAATACGTCCTCCTTGTTAACTAGTATTTAAAAGATAATTGGATAAATGAAACTCACCGATAATGATGATCAGTATAACCACACAGATGATACCAATAATGATCATCATCTTTAGGTTCTTCCACCAATATTTTCTCTTGAGCTTGCCTGCTTGTTGTTCGAACTGTGTCGCACCTTGTTGCAATGCATCGGCACGATTCTCTAATTCAGAGAGCTTTTGATCTCGCTCTAGAACCTTCTCCACATTCACTTTCATGATCCCAACCACCTCGTCGACAGTGGCTTGTGTCTGCTGCAACTTCTTGGTCGATGCTGCTTGTTGTGGGTTCCTGGGGCCACCCATGTCACCTTCGCCTGAGTTGACACCGTCCATGGTACTGAAACAAATAATACTAAACAGTTAGAACTTGTCCTAATTAATTATAACTTCTAAACTAGCATTCCAGTATTGATGAACTACTAACAGGTACTACGATACAAGGAAAAACTGTAATCACAATCGAATCTAATACACAGAACTCAAGAAGAATCTGGCGAAAGTGATAAACAAATCTTAGACATAAGAATTTACAATGAATAATGCTTGAACAACAAAATCCCCTTAAAAACCTGTTGCTTCACGTCCACGCCCATAACCTCACCGAATTCTCTGATTTCTTCTAACAAGGAAGAATTTCGCACAATGCGAATATGTCGCAAGACTGAAAGTGCAAAGTGTCGAAACAATGCGCTATCATAAGACAAGCCAGTGATCGAGATAAGATCGAGGAAGTCCGGGAAAAATAAAAAGTAGAGATCTCTAACAAGCGGGTGAAATATGTGGTTGGAATTCGATCGATTCCCGCCGCAAAATTAACCGGATCGAATGCCAATCAATTCTACTCACTATGAAATGCGATTTCGTCGAGAAAAACTAGAGATGAGAGAACGGCGTGCGTTTTATAAATAATGACAGATATCGGGAACAAGCTTTCAATCCGATGACGAATACACTTTACGACGACAACAGTACATGACATAAGATGAAGATGGCGATACCCGTGACGTCAAGATCATTTGCTACAACAAATGATTTCAACAATATTTTTAGCCTATCTTTACCTGCTTGTTGTTTGGATGAATCTGGAACTTCCGGAGAACGTAGTTCTTTAGTTGTCATCGTTGCTCTATACTTCGCACTGTGATTATCGATGACACCTTGATGACACTCTGAAAGATGACGGACAGCTAGATTTTTTGTTCGCGCGGGCCGAAACAAGGCCGTGTGCTGCCATCTTGGATGATGGTTGTAATTAAGAGATCTCTCTTATCGATCGAACATTTTTCCATTAGGAAAATTGGATCTTGAAAATATTCGTTTTAATATTCATCTATACAGTTATTTATCTTTCACAATTTGGACTAAATCATTGATTAATTACTGTGCTACGAATACTACAATTTTGTGAAGTTTCAATCTTTTAAATTGTTCTATTATTCAATTCCTAATTCGATCCTGGAGCAAACCGAAGTGTAATTAGCAGGTTTGGAACATTCATCATTAATAATAACCTATTTACAATGAAATTGAATGCTGACAGACACTTGCTCTCGCACGAGAACAATAGACAAAGTCTGCCAAAGGGAGTAAAGCAATTTTCAAGATCCCAAATTAACACAATGGAAGAATTCAAAGACTCACCTAAATCCCAGCCAACTAAACAATTAGTTTTCACTCCTCGCAACATTTTCCCGACAGAAAAGCTTCTGAATCTGAATCGTGGAGCAACTGGCAAGCCTCGACGAGCACATAAATAAAAGATCTTGCGGATGGTTCTGCGCGCAACTCCCATCGCGTTTCAACAGTGCCGGGAAAACTGGTGATACAACACCGAGCCACCCTTAACTATCCCTTAACAAACTACCCTTAAAATTAAATACAGACTACAATAAATCAATTAACAAATAAATACCAAATACATAAATCCAAGAAAAACACAGAGATAAGAAATAACAAATTCAAAAGAACTTCCTTACAATCCTGTCCCAATTAAAAACGGAAGTTCAGGGTTCTATCTTAAGGGTAGTTCATTCCTGGCTCGGCGAGAGGGTGTGTTTGCGCATGAGGGTTGCGGCGTCCGGTCATTTATTGACCAAAGTCTTTGACACAGGCGCAGAAAGTGAAGCTCGCTTCGGTCCATCGAGGCTCGTGCATCGAGAGATCGAGGCTAGATCCGCTTCAACCCCCTTGCTATTCCCAACACCCTGTCGTCATCCTGCTACCCTTAAAAGACATCGAATTCCTTTGAAACTAACCGAAGCTTTGACAGCCAGTGGATTTCCGGCAGTGGATCGAGAAGGAAGCTCGGTATCAGGGTGGAAGTTGCCGGTCACCGGGGTTTCGAGGTCTCTCGAGATATCGTTCGAGGGCCGGCGATATCGCGGCGGTGGCACTGGAAATTTTATCAATACCGCGGCCCTCTAGTCGCTGACAGTCGCTCGTGTAAAGTACGTGCTCATCCGCCCGGGGTGGGAAAGGATAGCCGAGGATAGCGAGAGAGTAGAAAGAAACTAGGCGAGCGACGAGAGAACCATGTGAGTATAAACGATCATTATTTTATTAGGATTATTTAAATTATTGTGTGTTTCTTGGTAGTATGAGAAATCTATCTTTTTCGTCAAGACGATCCTTCACTTCGATTAGACTTCACTGGACTCTGATATTCCCAAGAGTCATCGGGGCTTCGATATAAAAGAGTGAATAATCATTTAGTCGGTCGAGAAACAGAAATATTCCGTATGAAATCAAATCTCTTCCTTCATTTCGTATCTCCACTGTGACTCGAGTGAGAATGGCTGTGCCCCGTACAGACACGATCTACTTTCGAATAGGCAACCCTTAATCATTCCACTCGACCCTTAACTACCATCATCCAAATAATCATCAATTAAATTCCATCACCCATCCACAAACCAATACAAATCCACCTATTTTATACTCTCAATTCAGACTTTCCCATCATTAACAAAATCATAGTTAATTCGACAAAATTCAACACTGCCTCGAGCAGCTATTTTCGATAACGAATTCATAGGAATCCAGGCCAATCAAGTAACTTTTTACCATCGCGATTGGATCAAAAGTGAGGAACTCGCAATCGATTCAATTGACCCGACGTCAACGGTGCGCCGAGAGAGAGAGAGAGAGAGAGAGAGAGAGAGAGAGAGAGAATCGCACGGGGAAATACACTACGGCTAGCTTCGATCCGTTTCACCCCCGATTTAACTGGATTTCTCATATGGGAGCCCGGGCTACTTGCTCGTGAAATTCCCATGGGCCGAGAGTGGGAAGATTCCGAACTAGAAAGATGGGAAATTCTGTGAGAGAGGGTGGAATGAGAAAGAAGGGGAGAGAGAGAGAACCATGGTAGAACAAGTGGGCGAGTCGTCAATCGGAATCGGAATTAAGCGGTACATGAACGCGTTTCGAGACGCAATTTCCGAGGCTTTGTCGTCAATCGATCTCTCTCTCTCTCTTTCTCTCTCTTTCCCACTCTTTCTCTCCCGTCATTCGCGCCAGGCGTATTATCAGGATTTCCAATAAACTGCGAGTGCTCGCGAGACACACATGGAGGAACTATCGGCATGCTTTTTTTCACCCCCCAACTTTTTTCTATCTTTTTCTTTTCCCGATGTAAAATGACGCGTGATTCCTTTCGACACTTTCTGATTTATGTATTCTTCCTTGGCGTACTTCAACTCCGTGCAAACGAACACTGAATTGTGCATGTATGACTTTAGTTGTATTGGAAAGTCCTGATTTTACTTAAACCTTTTATGACAGTAATGAAGTTGTAGAACTATCTATTTCTTCACTTAATTCGTCGAATACATATTATTATACTGTAATTTGTTTGTCGATTCACTATTATTAGATAGTTCGAGGTTCTATAAAAACAAGATGTTTTGTCTCAAAGATAGATAAAATTCGGGCTAACTTTGATCTTCGTGGTTGTGGCAGTCCGAATCAATCGGAGTTAGGGCGCACGTTGCCGACTGGCTTCCTATATTTAGATAATCAATGACAGGCGCACATTTACAGCAAATGTTGGCCGTCGATAGCTTCCAAGAGCACGGTGTGTGCCTGGTGCTCGTTATCGCCGATCTAACTACCTAGTAAATTCCCCCGTGACGAACTTCTCGCCACTTACAACTACCGACTGATATATTAAGATCGTCATCGAATGATTCGAATTAGTTTGCTCAAAGAAAATTCTCTCCACTGCGCTAATTGATTTAGATGTTGAAGAGTTCTCCGAGTGCTGGCTAATTTTCATTTCGTGCAACCGCAAAGGATTGGAAAAGATATACCGTCTTTTGTAACGAGATTTCCTTACTCGACTATAATGTCGTCAGTGCTTATTTTCTACTGCTCAGCGTATTTTCCTGTAAAGTAATTTAATAGTGGCGAT
Source organism: Ectemnius cavifrons (assembly GCA_964023945.1). Taxonomy (NCBI): domain Eukaryota; kingdom Metazoa; phylum Arthropoda; class Insecta; order Hymenoptera; family Crabronidae; genus Ectemnius; species Ectemnius cavifrons. The sequence goes on along the minus strand of OZ030383.1, from coordinate 10,998,730 downwards.
AAGGAAGAACCCATTTCTGGTCGATATATTAATCGGATTATGTAAGCCGCTTTGTCGGAGGCTTTCGAACTAGGTAAAGCTGTACTCTCAACATCTCGAAGCCTTCCTTTTCCCTTATCGAGCCGGAAATGGTATCTCGTACCGAAAGTGCAATGGGACATGAGAAAGGCTGGGCGTTAAACAGAGAGAAAGAGAGAAAGAGCGAGTGGCAAAGTCTCGAAAGCACCAATTACGCCAACGCTGGGTAGTTTTATGATAATTAAGTTAAGAGAGCAGGTGCCGCTCTCTTCCAGGAAAGGTCTCGCCTGTGAAAGGTCAACCACGCAGCGCCAACAAGAGGCGTTTCCTCGGATTATAACCGTGAAACATTGCCGATTAATCAAACGCCATGAACTTTACACCTCCATCGAGTTTCCGAGACTTTAGAATCCGAGCTTTATCTCGAAGAATGAACGATCCATCTCGAAGAGTTACTCTTTCGAGTATCATCAAGAAACAGCACGTGGAGAAGCTTTTATTTATATTGGATCTTGGATAGAAAAGAATTCCTTTGGATAGAAAGGAAAATGGTACATATCGAACCTTCTTACAAATGCGAGCCAGGCCATCATCCTCCTCTTCACCCCCCCGGAATCGTGTCACGAACTTTACCCTTTCGCCAGCAGCTTCCGGGCGAAGCCTGAATGAAACTACTCCCCAACCACCATGGCACACACCTACCACATACATGTACTGTATATGCCTGACATATACTATCGACGCAACAGTTCACCTGGGAGAATAGCGTTTCCTAGTACTAGTTCATTATCACCGCCCCCGGGCAAAGATATAATCCGATTTCCACCGTAGTTCCTATCTCATCTTTTGTCAGGGAACATAGCAAAAGTATCTTTGATTTTTGTATTCTTATACTCTGTTTTTAGGTAAAGAAAGTATTTAAGTATTAATATTATTATTATTAGGAATTTAATGAATGAATGTTGAATGATTAAGAAGGATGTTTTGTGTAGGGCGAGTGAGGGTGGTTTGGCGCCGGATGCCGCAGCAGGTGCAGCTGCTCCTGGGAGCGATGGGATCGTCGGGGGCCCCAGAACTCCTCAACAGATCGCCTCGCAGAAACGGCTGCAGGCGACGCAGGCGCAGGTCGACGAGGTCGTCGACATTATGAAGACCAACGTCGAGAAGGTCCTCGAACGTGATCAGAAACTCTCCGAGCTCGATGACCGAGCAGGTGAGTTTCTACTAAGGTCACCTTTCCGTATCAATTGTTAAACCATCTGATAAACTATTACTTTTTTTATCCTCTCACATTGACTTTTTTTTACCCTCCAACTACTTTTAATTTTTCAATCAAATGTTAAGAAACTTTCCTTCGCACTTGCTCTGATCCTTCCATTCATCCTTCGACCAACATCAAAGTAGTTCGACCCTGCGCGCCTCACTGCACGCTCATATCGATTACTCCAGCGCGCTCGAATCGATGCCCGCACACGACAACCCGGCTGACCAGCCTCGATCCTTTCTACTTACTCCATATTCTCAGGATTATCAATTTTCTCAGTGTGCGTTCTCTTCACTGTTCCATGAATGTCATTCTTACAGATGCACTGCAGCAAGGAGCATCGCAATTCGAGCAGCAAGCCGGCAAGTTGAAGAGAAAGTTCTGGCTACAAAACTTGAAGGTAAGATAAAATGATTGATTCTTCATCATTTCTTATTGTCAAAGATAATCAATTATACGATATAATTATTCTGTTAACAGATGATGATTATTATGGGCGTCATCGGACTCATCGTACTGGCTATCATTGTTGGTAAGTGAACTAAATCATAAACGCACCGAAATCCAACAGCCTAAAACAATAACCCCGCCACTCTGTCACGGTTTCAATGTTCTGTGTCATCTGGTCAATGTGCCTTCTCGCCAACTACTGCCAACGACTGATTCAACATGAATTCCACTTGTTGTTGTCTCATCCAACGACAGAATCTATTAGGTTTCTTTCTACTATTCTATTTTATCTGACCAGCAAAAGAGAAGGTAATGCGCGATCGATGCAGCAACGTGTCTGAAGTAGGATCGGTGGCGAATGAAATTTAAGCCACTCGAAAGCTTTGAAGACTGTCTCTTGAACGCATGCTGAATCAGTCGCTTCCAGATCTATTGTCTGCCGATCTACATATCCCACTCGCTAAGAAGGCGTCTTATATACCTTTGTCCGTCAAGTGGCCCAAGCGCGCTATCTTACAATTTTACTAGCGCATTCCAAGAACGAGATGAATCTCATTGTTTCAATGAAAAAGCAAATTAGGATAATTAAATCTGTTATTTTAAAAGAGAAGTATATGAAATAAATTAGTAATTTTTAATTGAGATTATCAGTGAGATGAATATTGATTCGAATGGAACGCGTCTGTAAAATACAGCATCCTTTCGTATGGACCACTGCGGCTAATGTGAAGCGAGAACCGATCGTTGGTGTTTTGCACGATGCAAGGACAGCCGTGTACATCGAGTGAACTGACTATGTCTTGTGCCGGACTGTCTTCTTCGTGCTTCGCTTAACTCACGAGAGTCTCATTGGACCTCACCTTCGACCAATAAGTCGATCTTTAATGAGAACTCCACTCAACAGAATTGAATCTCATCGATGTAAAGTACCAAGCGGTGAAAAGGTCCATTTTCGTAGGTCCTCTCTCATTCGCACGGTGGATATTTTCCCCCACTTTATACACGCACACGAAAGCACACGTACTTACATGTGTGGCCTGTCCAGGCGGGCGCACACCCTTCTTCTCTTCTCACCACATCTCTTCCCGTCTCATCTTTATCTGGTGTGATATATCTCTATGCATTTCTCTTTTCCCGTCTAGCGAACTTCGTGTAGGCGCGCTGGTTCGTCCAAGAGATTTGTGTGTGAGTGAGTCTGAAGGTAGAGAAATGCCAAAAGCAGTGTGAAAAACACTCTGCGCCTCCGTGTTGCGTATTACTGTAACTGTTGTTTCTCTGTTTTCTCTGTCTGTCTATCTATTATCTGTCTTATCTGTCTGCCTATCTCCTACATCTTTCACTACTACTCTAGTAGGTCTAACACAACTGTTCCGCTCGAGCGGAGACTTCCCATCTATCTCTCTCTCTCTCTCTGTCTCTCTCTGTCTATCTATACTCTCTGTCTGTCTCTATCTATGTCCAACGACCGATCTTTCTCTTTCAACAACAACATTCTCCGACAACCACATTCGACACGAAAAACTCCCCCCCACTGTGTCTTCTCTCTCTGTATATGTAAAGATCCGCTTCCGAAATCACCGGCGATTCGGAAGCGTCAGCTAAAAAGTTGACTGCCGGTGATTCCGCGAAGTGTGTTTGACAGGATTTCTCGAAGATCGATATAAATTCAATGAAATAAGGAAAGGAATGTTTTATCGAAGATCGTCAAACATACTTTGAGAATCGAAGCTTACCATTTGATGTTACCGTTGTTTTGCCTGTCATAGGTGCGTTCTATATATGATATCTGTCGCTGTCTGTGTCCCCTCTGTAAAAAAAAAAAAAGAAAAGAAAGAACCCTGTCCACTCCACGCAGAAATCCGTAAAACACGAGAGAATCTTTTAAATCGTCATCGAGCCGTTGAAGAGACACTAAAAGTCGGTGAGAATCATCGAGAAGATAAAACAAAAAACAACAACAAAAAAAAACAAACAGTCATAGAACTTCGATGGTGAAAGTTGAAATTTATCGAGGAGCCAAGTACACCAAATCTTTTTCACCCACACGATGACTGCAATGACTGTTATGTGTCTGTCTGTACCTTTGGTGGTAATCCTTACCCTGTATTTCCTACCCTCTACGTGGTTGGTCCGAGCATCCAGTGATTTTCCATTTTTTGGTGGTAACGAGTTCAATTTTTGCAAGAAAGCAAAAGTGTGCGCGAGTGTGCTCCTTCAGCGAGAGAAAGATGGGAAGCAAGTGAGATGATACAATGACGAAATGAATCGGGGATTACGTGGGGCGGAAACGAGAGAGCCATCACCACCGAGAAATGAAAACACGAGAATGTGGAACAACAACACCACCACCACCACCACCACCATCACCTACAAGACAGAACCTTTCTTAAAAACAGTTAACAACAACAGCTACAACATAACAAGAACATGCAGAACAAAGGTCTCTCTCTCTCAGTAGAAAGCGATATATATATGTAAACGACCAAACGCCTTTTTGTTTAAACCCTACCCCCCACTCTTCTCTTCGGTACGGTAAGCTACTACTTTTAATCGTTGCACTTGGTAAAGAATTATTAATAATTTCTTCTATTCTTCGATCTTTAAATACTCCCAATTATTATTACTTTTTTTTTTTAATTTATTTTAATAATCCTCGTATTTCTCACATCCATTCTTTCTCTCTTCACGCACTTCTCATACGGATCTCTTTGATTTCTCGCCTCCCTCTGCGCACAAGTATGCCATAATTTCAGTTATCTTCTTTCTCGCCTGGTGTCATTGGTCCGCCGCGGCGTTTGCGTGCGGATAATGATGTGCGTATATGTCGCTGCAAGTTTCAAGCCTGGCCAATTGACAGTAGAGTATAATTATACCGGATAATTATCCACTGGGATAATTAGAGCTCGATGGTACAATATGGGCACTGCCGGTTCTGCAGTGGTAGTTGCACTTTGGAATCATCGTTGAATGACTTGGGCGCATTGGATTTCACAGCATGATACAATCTTTTTCTATCTATCTTTATCTATGACTTTCTTTCTCCTATTCCGCTTCTCGGATTCGTTCGTTGATAAGAAATCATTCTATCTTCTTTGGTCGACAAGTTTTCAGTTCCCACAGTGCACCATTCTTGACACGCAGATCAAATATCATGAGATATTTATATTCTATTATAATGAATATATAAATACAACTACATGACATTATATTCTGCCCAGCAATGATCTCCAATGTCAATGTCTTGAATACTCCCCTGGATTGCCTTGGAAAGTTTTGTGCTGATGTAATTCTGCATGGCTTCGGGAAACGCTTGATGGTAGAAATGATTGGTCCCTGCTTTGAAAGAGAGTTTAATTATGTCGAGTCCGTGAAGGACCTGCATGCCAATCAAATTGCGAGTGCTTTGTATCTTCGATAATTATAAGATATTTAATTGCATGCACTTCGTTTGTAGTTCAGAGAACCGTATTACTTAATTACTAGTTGAATTCTGAGAGAAATCATCGTGGACAAAGATGGTGAAAAAATTCTGATGAATTTTCCAATTAAGTTTAAACATTGAACGTATTAATCATTGGATCTACGTTCACGATGACTTCAGCTCGACTCGAGAGTTCCTGCATGCGGAGAATCGAGGAATCGAAAGTTCGACCGAAAGTCCAAGGACTGGAAAATCGGAGACTCGAGGCCGATGATGCTGTGCGCAGGCACAGAAAAAAAAAAAAGAAAGAAAGGCAAAATAGAAGGTGGTATGCCTGACGGAGCATCAAAAACAAGCCTTATTGTTCTTTTCAGCGAGCGCCACCGGCAGAAGCGACTCGCAAAACTGAGCACATGAGTAACAAACAAAAAGCAACAACAGCAACAACAGTATATCCCGAAAAAAAGCGAGAAAGGCAGGCGAAAGACTAGAAAATTAGAGAGAAAGAGTTAGAGAACACGAGAGGAACGGAGTCCAGGAGAACGCAAGGATCATCGTACACAATCACGAGGAGTGAAGTCATCGAGAAAGGAGCGCAGGAAGGACGAATGGTTGCTCGACAATCAACGAAAACCAATTGCCAGCGACTAATTCGAACAGGCGTCCAATCATCCCTCTAAAAAAGCAACGAGGAACAAAGAAGTGGACGCTTCTCTCCTGAATGATGACTTCAAATAAGAAAAAAACTCAACTTAATACAGAAATGCGTTCGGACTCCTTTCGTGGTTGCCTTTCCTGTTTTCTCGGATATATGTCCTCGCGGAATTTCTTGTTGTAAACGTGCGGGCGAAGGATCACATGCTTTCTTCCAACGCTTCGTTTCTCCAATGAATTCTCCCCAGCTCCGATTGACTTAAAACGAAAGTTCAATATATCTGCCTCCCCAAAATTCCATACGTTCGCATGAACACCCAATATATTTAATCGGTCCGTTCCAATCAATCGATTTCTGATCGAGCCTGTCATGAATATCGATGACTAGTAATTGGGGAGAGAGTGAGCCGGCGGAAGTGTATGGAGAAGCGACGGAAGGTCTCCTGAAAAAAAAAACCACGACGATGATATACTCTCGACGAAGGCAGACATCCTATGATACACAAACTCACACACACACCTTCCTCTGAAACCAGACAGATAACACGCAATCGCGTAACTTTACTGTTTCCCCCCCTGTAAAAGAAGTGCCGAATATAAATAAGCTCTATCTATGTATAAATACCTATATGAAACACCTATATATATATATATATAAAAAAAGGGTCAACGTGTTACTTTAATGGATAAATGTATTCGTTCGCGTTGGCGCGTTGTTCGCCGGTGTTGTCGAGCAGTGATCGTCGTGCTAAGTCATCCACCCTTTTATTCTTCTTTCGATCGGTGCTCTCGCAAGATTTTTAGCGCAGTCGCATTGTATTTAGAGCGCTAATAAAAAAGAAAACAACAACAACAACAACAAAGGGGAGGTGGAAGGAGGGGGGTTGGTGTGTGTTAACAATTAATTCAAGTGGACTTAGGGAATTTCCAATGACGACATCATCGGAACATCCGGCAGAGCGAGCACTCGTGCATCTCGTACTGTAAATAATCAGTCATTTCTCTTTGCCACTTCGAGGGTGCCAAGGTGCTCCGTGCTAGAATCACCTATGTCAGAGACACACTCACACACGTACACGCATTCTATGTTGTTCGACGTTGGTGTTTACCTACGATCGACGAGGTAAATGAAAGAGTTGATGGAGGAGTACCTGATGATTTCAGGTGCGAGGTAGAAGGGTTGGAATAATAAAGAAAACAAAAGGAAGTGATCTGCCTTCGTCGAAGGCCTCGAATCACTTCGAGTAGCCTGTGTGTGTATGTATGAGAATGGAAATCTATATGCGAGATGGTCGTCGACCCGCATATACGTTTCAAGGCACAAAACGCTGGGGGAAAAAAAAAAAGGCAAGCAACAAAGAATTATCTACAGATGTTATGTATACATGTTAATAATAATTATAATTATAATTATAATGAACAACAATAACAACAATAATAATAACGATGAACGATTGACGATGTTTCGAGGGGCGACGATTAAGGAGAGAAAGATGGAAAGAGAGAGAGAGAGAGATAGAGAGAGTTGGCCAAGAGTAAATAACAATACAATAATAACGATAAGTGTTTAGGGGATGCGACTCCTAAGCGGAGTGCGCCTCCAAACGAAGTGTACTGCCGAGAATCCCTTCCCGGGGAATCACTCGAGCGGAGCAATCCTCACCGAATCTCATTCAACCCTTATCGAACGATCGATCGATCAATCGATATACGGGCGAGGGTGATTGGATCTCGCGGAGAAAGAGAGCGGCGCGCCTGCTTTCGTTAGCGAAGATATTACTCAAAGTCCTCGTTACTCTCATATTATCAATTGAACACCAATCCCTGTTTTCCCCGAGGGTTTTCCACCCCAATTCCAATCTGCCTGTGTGTCCAGAGTGATTTCTGATTGGTCGATGATCGACAGTAGGCGCCATTCATTGATTGAAAGTTGACGGTAATAGTGGAGGGTTGGGTCTCAGATTTAAATAGAGGCGAATTGTCAAAGGGTTCGATATGGCACCGACTGATTATGATACAATAATTAACGTGGTAATTAACAGGAGCGAAACTTGTTTATAATTACGATGGCCACAGTTGTAGCGATATCGTGCTGCCCGCACATCCTAAATCCTCCCCCTCCCCCTTCCGACCCCTTCCAAACCCCCCCCCCCCCCCCAAACGTCTAATTAATCGAACGAATTGATTATCGTCGTAATTATGCTGCTTCGAACACTGTACAGTATGGAATAAAAACGACAGTGCGTAGTAAAGAAATCGAGGGTATCAGAACAGAGAAATGAGGGAGGAAAAAGGGGGAATAATATTCCTTTCGTTTTGCTGGGAATTATTGGGAGCATCTCCAGTGGGAAGAGGACTCTCCAAAAGAGAGAGAGAGAATTTCGTATCTCTTAAAAGCAATCGCCTAGGTAAGAATCAACAAGATTTTTCTACTTGGAAAACCACCCTGAAAGGGCAGAAGAGATTGAAATCCCTCGAATTAATACGCCACTCAAGTGTACTCTGCACTCATTACCACCGAGCAGACAGATACATAACTATTACCCTCATCCAAATGATTCCTTATACAGGCAGTCACATAAACCAATCACAGAAATCCAATCCCTGATGATTCTGGAGTCATTCTCGATAGGTTGTTAATCATGGACGCTTTAATTTCCAGCGAAATTCATGCCAGAATCGCCACCAGCACCACCGTACGCGGCGTACCCGCCGGGAGCGATTCCCGGCGCTATTCCTGGAGCAGCGGCACCCGCGCCTGCACCTGCCCCAGGAGCAGGTGCACCAGCAGGAGGAGCAGCGAGCGGACCTCAAACAGCAGGGGCAGCATTCGTTGGGAATCTGGAGCCGATTCGAAGCGTCATGTAAAAGGATTGAAAGGAGAAGGAATCTTGATCCTTTCGGTGCCAGCATCCATGAAGAAGGAGCCAAGTTCACCTGGTGCGTCGTTGCTCTCGACGCTCTTGGGAAGTCTTCACTTTTTGCAATAAAGCCGCTCTATCGCTCGTCCAGCTAGCCACTAGTTTCTTTGGATGCCCGGCGGCGATCCAAGCCCCTCCTGGTCAATTCTGAAGAGATCCTTCGTCCTTCTCGACGGATGCTGGCTCGCCGGAAGGAAGAGTGTGCGAGAGAGGATGTAGGTCGAAAACTAATTACAAGCTCACTGCAACAATTAACACGAATCCCATACAACAGATCTTACACAGAACACTGAATGAATTCCACAAGTTATTCCTCGGTCAAATACTCTGGCGTCGACGGTTTCACCTGTTGGACGAATCTCGGAACTCGCCAGTTCGAGGATTCTGAATGTTATTTTTTGTCGCTGTTTCGAATGGCTCGGGTGGATCGAACGTGGTAATATCGATCGGGATTTAGCCATAGATTGTATACTATCTTCACTAATTCGGATCTCTTGGTACGCGCTCCTCCGTAACTAGTTAGTCCTAACTGCAAAACTCGCTACTACCGCGGTGAAGAGGGGGGGAGGAAAAAACTAGAGCAGGGAAGAAGAAGGAACGTCGATTCTACCGATATTATAGGCGTGTATCGAGACGCGCGTGTGTACATAAATTATTACGAATCGTCAATGTAAGATTAAACTATACATACATACATAATATAATATAATAAATATATAAATATATATATATATATATATATAACGTAACACCGTCAAACATACACGTATAAATACATGAACTAGGTACCGCAACGAAGCCCACAGCAGAGGGATGTGAAAACGAGAGAAAGGGAGAAAACGTGAGTTGCAGTACGCTAGAGCGAGCGAGAGAACGAGAGAGAGAGAGAGAGAGAGAGAGAAAGATAGAGAGAAAGAAAGAGAGTAAGAAAGAGAAATTGTTAGTAGTTAAAAAGAAAGATGAATTAATCATTATTATTCCTCGTTATGGCGATTGCTCCGGCCGATTAACTAATGCGGTGCTCCTAAGGGCGCAGGAGCAACAAGTCACTTCGTGATTCTTTAGAGGACACTCCCGAGTCCTTCTATTTTTCTGGATTCCTTTTAATGCCTCGGGGCAGCACGCCGATCCCCGGGATTCTCGGGATCTAGGATCTATAAACTGTTCTCAGCATATCCCTTCACAGCCGGAAGTAGCTTCTCAAGGACTCTCCAGGCATCATACTTCCTCCCCGATACTTCAACTCTCGGAGTCCTGTAACATTCCGTTTCCCATTTGTCCCGAAGCCTCCGATTCTCTCCGCTGATCGACCAGGAAATGTGGGTAGAGCTTCGTCGTTTTAGCGAGAGAAAGGGGAGAGAGAAATTGTTCAGTAGTTAAAACGTTCAAAATGCTCGAATACTCGCCGGCCTAATCGATGTTCGCGTTACTCCTTCGCTCCGTGTACATGGCTATGATTTCTTGGCGAGCATCCAAAAGGAATAATTCCAGGACGCAGTTGTTCCAGGAAGAGTTTCACCGGTGCTCGAGAGCATCCCCCAAAACTTTTCCACTCACACTCGAGTCGAATGCCTCCGTCTAGAAAGTGAGACCATGACATTATTGTTGAAGAAATGAAGGAACGGCGACGACGAGACGTTTATAAGACACAGACATACGAAGCGAAAAAAGATTGCTGCGTATGTACATATGTACACTTGTGACACCTACACCACACGCGCATACGTATATATTATGAATATATATGATGATGTCTACGATGATGTAAACGATTTACCAGCTTCACCATTCTAGCCTGCTTATATATGATTATGATTATTATTATTATTGTTATTATTAATTAATTCTTACTATTATTAATTATTGTACGGAATATACGATTTAGGTACATGATTGCAAGATCGCGTTGAGTTTGACATCCCACCCTCCATTTACTAATCGAAACGAAATCTGTGTTTATCTAGGCGATATTATGCCATAGATGTTACTATGTATATTAGTGTATACCGATTAAATAAAGTTGTGGAATGAAAGAAGTACGGCTTCGTTTCTTTCGATCATCCAATCAACCCTAAAGACTACTTTCTTGCGGACTTTACTAAATGGTGCATAAATCCATTGTTTGAGTATTATAATGGATAGAAAATATAAAGCTAGTGGCAGAAATGCTGGAATTCTATCGAAAACAGCGGAAAAGTCCTCCTGAATAATCAACTTCATCTAATTTCTAATGGTTTTTCCCACGTTTTCCAAACTTCCCGACTGTTTCCGGGGCTGAAATTTGGTGGAGAATGTTTTCTTGTATCAAGGAAGAAGTCATATAAATTCCAGAGCCCTAGCTCAAAATTCATTTTTTCGCAAATTTTTTAAGGTGTACCCCTTCTAAAATTTTCGATTTTTCGAAGGTTCTCGGACTTTGACGAACGCTTGATAAATCGATTGTTTATGTATGAAAACGGATAGAAAACATGAAACCAGTGGCCAAAGTGCCGGAATAGTACCGAAAACACATGGAAAACCGATCCTGAATAATTACGTTTTATGGTTTTTCCCATGTTTTCCATACTTCCCGACATTCTCTGGGGCTGAAATTTGGTGGAGAATGTTTTCTTGTATCAAGGAAGAAGTCGTATAAATTCCAGAGCCCTAGCTCAAAATTCATTTTTTCGCAAATTTTTTAAGGTGTACCCCTTCTAAAATTTTCGATTTTTCGAAGGTTCTCGGACTTTGACGAACGCTTGATAAATCGATTGTTTGAGTATGAAAACGGATAGAAAACATGAAACCAGTGGCCAAAGTGCCGGAATAGTACCGAAAACACATGGAAAACCGATCCTGAATAATTAAGTTTCGTGGTTTTTCCCACGTTTTCCATACTTCCCGACATTTTCCGGGGCTGAAATTTGGTGAGGAATGTTTTTTTGCATCAAGGAAGAAATGATATAAATTCTAGAGCCCTAGCTCAAAATTCATTTTTTCAACTTTTTCAACTTGTCCAAATCGTTAATAATTCGACAATTTCAAGATTATTAGACAATTAGCACCACCAAACGCAACAAAATTGATACATCCCTGCTATTGATCCCCACGATAGTGCTGCCGCGTAGCGGACGATTCTTTCGTGTGCCGATCACTCGTAAACATGGCTCCGGTAAGTTTTCGGTCCGGTGAAAATGTGAAAAATATTGAACAGTGTGCCGGATTCGAATGAAAATGTACAACATACATGCTAAACTGAGTGCCCAGTTATTGGTGCGATGCAATTGTAATGGTGCAGTAGTTAGGATTGCTGAGATACCGATGGATACTCTGAGGAGCATGTAAACACTGCCTACGTCGACTGGCACATGTGTTCACTGTCGAGGATATTTTCTAAGTAAATCGGACTAATTTTCTAAAATGCATTTCGATTTCAGACCGCGGCAAAGAAGACCAAGGGTCCCTCCAACAAGAAACAGGCCCTTCGGGGTAAGGGCCAAAAGAAGAAGGTGTCCCTCAAGTTCACCATTGACTGTACACATCCTGTTGAAGACAATATCATGGATGTAGCCAATTTTGTAAGTCCAGAAACAAAGAATTAATGAACTATCTTTGACCTTTGTTATTGTTACAAGCTTCTCTTGCATAAGCCACTTTAGGAAGTGTTGTTGCTATCTTAGATGTACGCTGCAGACTAACCCCATATTGAAAGTCTACATCTTACTAAAGAATTACATTCCTTATTTACAGGAGAAATACCTGCAAGAAAGGATAAAGGTCTCAGGTAAAACCAACAACTTTGGCAACAGTGTCGGTCTGGAGCGCAACAAGAACAAGCTCTCGGTCAACAGTGACATTGACTTCTCCAAGCGGTGGGTGTTGTCGTGTTCTTATAACCTCTAAGAAACTATTAACTTAAAGACATGAATCTAACATTAATCCCGGAAGCACATAAAACTATCAGGGCAACCGATATTTGCACTAATTTGATACCCTGTTCTTATAGGTATCTTAAGTACTTGACAAAGAAGTATCTGAAGAAGAACAAGTTGCGTGATTGGCTCCGTGTTGTCTCAAAAGACAAGGAGACCTATGAGTTGCGTTACTTCCAGATCAACAGCCAGGAGGACGACGAGGAGGGCGAAGAATAAGTGTGTCAGATACCTCTGTACATATTTCTATAAATAAACAATGGAAAAGAGGCACGAGTCTTTTTCTTCACTCTTTTTACACAGTCACAAATGCATTTTGTATTTAATTATCGCGCCACTCAGGTTGGACAGCGATCGTCCGAAAATTGCAATGTCATGCGAAGAAAGACAACAAGTGTTGCACAAAGATTGCATTGACTTTGAAGTAGAAAGTATCCTACATTCGGATATAGTTCATACAGGAAATAAAATGGAACGATAGGCCTAGTTAGACAGGACCCTGAATGAAATTCAAGTACAAAAGTATGCGTCACCTGACGCGCAGTAATAAAGAGTGCTTATTCCATTCGCTCTTTTATCATCATGATCGTAGCTACTTGGGGTATCCGAGAGCCCTGATTTTCCCTTCGCACACATGCATTACGCAATGACAGTATAATTTACAAATATCGATGGATTGTCAAGCCTAAGCAAAACTCGTAAGACGCAGTAAAATATCCAAAGATCATAATTGCATGAAATTATGATGACTGTTCTGCTTAACAAATGATAATGTAGCCTGTATACTACGACGAATGCTTTCGAATTAACATTCGCAAGGAGGCTTAGCAGAAAACGAAACGTGCAAAGTTTTCAGCAGAGAGTTACTTCCAGCGAATAAAGCGAACTATATCCGTAGCGAGGCATTAGAAGCCAAATGTAAATAAGTAAAATCTAAGTGGTAGTGGCACGTGATACCAGGCAGTACGCCGCTGCCATTTCCACCAAGGTATCTACAACGGTTACTGCTGCGTCGTTTTCCAGCGGAGGAATTGCGAAAAGCACGACAAGCCTTATCAATAAAATCCCGTGCGACTCGCATAGGCTTTCATTCCGCAGTGGGTTCTAAATCATTGAGGAGATCGAGGGGAAAAAGGTAGAAGGTGGAGGGACTACTTGCTAGCTTGGCGTAGGGAATCGCGTTGCGCAGACGGGCTGACGCACAGAGATTGTTGTGACAGAAGTGCGGACGAGATAGACTGTGTTGTATCGCGTCGTCGTCGTGCTCGTCTCCAGTTGAGAAAGAGCGAAAAAGCAGAGCGCTGTCGTGAGAGGACTATCGCCCCGGAGAAAGAAAGAGTGTTTGGCAGACTGTAAGAACGGAGCAAAGCGGAACGTTACCTATGCTCGCGTGTTGTCGAGCGCGAGGGCAATGAAGTTTCAATATAAGGAGGGGCATCCCTTCGAGAGGAGGAAGGCCGAGGGTGAAAAGATCCGACGAAAATACCCGGACAGGGTGCCTGTGAGTAAAGTTTGCCTAGCAAGAAGATGAGCTTTGCGTTGTCACTCTACGTTGCCAGCGTCTCGAACCCAACCGAATCGTGTTCTTGCTTCGTTCGGGCTAACGGGTGCATTGCGCTTTTACTAGATTTCCCCGGACATTCCTATTTCCGCAGCGAACTGCGTCAGTGTCGGCCAGTGCGACTCCCAATTTTCTAGGCTGGAGCGAGCGAAGGTCGCGTACTTCTACGTCGTATTCTACAAGCATTTGCAACGATGATACGTGTTTTCCCCTGTGGCGATCGACTGCCGAGAACGTGGAGATTCACAGTCTAGCCTGGTCGAGCAGATAGTTCGTTGTTGGTCGTGTGTATCGGCGTATATTGATCCCGCTCGCTACACCCACCGTACTGCCGATACCAGAATTGATAGCATTTAGCCCAAGGAACAATGCACCGTGGAAATTCTCGTCGACGACCCCACGTGACTCTAATCTGCCGCAACGGGATTCGTTTTCCTGCACCTAGAATCAATTCGCTTTCGGAACGTTCGGAACAGCTGGCCTCTCGCTCGGCGGACTGGGAAAGCGTTCGGGACACTCGCCAGAGTTGGCTCGCTGGCGCATCGGGCTTTCGTTAATGTCAAACAGAGAATTTCCTCGTTCTCTCGGCATCTTGCCTTGCCTTGCCTCGCCTCTCCTCGTATTGGAGCCTCGCCAAGCTTCCTACTGGTGCTCGCTAGTACAACACCGGCGAGCAACCGAGTTTCCGAGGCGCAAGTTCAGAAAAAAAATTCTGCATCGCGTCATCTGGTATCGCGCGAAAGCCAAGGACCAGCCAAGTTATTTTTTGTTGCCTTGTCAACATGCAGCCGAGGCACCCGCGCGAGATATTTCGGCGCTGGTATACGATAGTAACCAGAGAACTTACGATAGGAGATTATTAGAGGCAGAGATGTGCGAGGGCATAGTAGGGGGAAACACTAATGAATGATTGCACTCCTGCAGGTCATTGTAGAGAAAGCGCCCAAGGCTAAGATCAGCGACTTGGACAAACAAAAGTATCTTGTACCGTCAGACTTGACTGTCGGTCAATTTTACTTCCTAATCCGTAAACGAATTCATTTACGAGCGGAGGACGCTCTATTCTTCTTTGTGAACAATATCATTCCACCCACAAGTGCCACAATGGGTTCCTTATACGCGGTAATCTAATACTACTCATTGGAAATTGCGCGGAAATGCGCGCGTCTGATAAACATCAGTGGATGATCCGATAACAACTGTTTGCTAAACTGTTTTGCAGGAGCATCACGAAGAAGACTTCTTCCTTTACATAGCATACAGCGACGAAAACGTTTATGGACATTAAGAGTCGTAGCGAAAAGGGCAATGGACGAAAAAGGAGAGCAGACTAAGGGAAAAAAACAAAAATAAAAGAAAACGATGATTTCCATCTTCACAACGTAGTCCTCATAGGCGCTTTTTCTCGGAGGTCTCGATAAATTAAAGTTCTCTATCTGCCGATCACCGTCGAGTGAAGAGAATCATCTACGTTTGAATTCTAGCGTTGCACACACTCTGTGTTGTTTGCTTAACCCCCCGAAGCAAAATTGTCGTTCACGATGTAATCTCGCGTGTACTGATGTCCCGGTTCTATGTCGCGTCCACTGTCGATCGAGGAAGCGTAGATTATTAGGCCGTAAGGAAAAGACTAGCCGCGATAAATTATGTGATCTCGCGTCATGCCTAGCCTAATGGCTCAGCTCACACGAAGGAAATAAGGAGTAAAATGGAAAGAGAAGAGGGGCACACACACCGACACAGGCACACGAACACACACGATTGGAGAAATCGAATGCGAAAATCATTATTCTTTATATTCGTGAAGACTTGACTAACTAATCTTCGCAGGTCTTTATTGCATTGTAATCACGCGCATCAAGATATGATTCACGCGTAAAACTAACTACTTAGGACTACTATATCATAACGCCACGGGAAAACAAAGGAAACCCACGTAGACGACGGATTATCAAATCTCTATGTGATATCATGTTCTTTTCTCTTCTTTGATTTAGGCTAGCGTTATTCTGTGTACGTGATTTAACGTTATTTAATCGACACGGAACGAGTTGAAATCGCAGATTATCTGGTAAGGTAAGAACAAAAATTTTATGTAACGGCTGGATGTGGGCCAATAAAAAAATATAAAAAGCAAGTACTGCAGTTATTTGTCAACCTGTGTCAATTATTCCCAAAGTTCCTTTTCCTGTCGGAGTGCAGTTTAATCCCGTCGCAAATTCAACCAGTCGACTGCATTAACAATTAACTTGTTTTGCCTGAATCTTATTGACAATCGATCTGTTTTTCCACTCGAGCGAAGACCAAGTGAAAACAGTATCTTTCTAACCGAGCAATTGAAAGCACTTTGATAGCTATGGAGTCACAGATTTATGAGAACAATGTTACGAACTCATCTAGCCCAACTCCCACTCTCGTCTCTACGTATAATCTTAACTTGGAAGACAGTAATTGGATTGTTTCCAGCTCCTTCATTATTTTCACGATGCAGACAGGTATTTTGCATATTCCTTCGTAAAGTGAGACAGACCAAGTAAAGTACATGAATTCAGGTTTTGGGATGCTGGAGTCCGGTTGCGTGTCATTAAAAAATGAAGTGAACATTATGATGAAGAACGTGGTGGATATCGTCCTAGGCGGACTAACTTATTGGATGTTTGGTTTCGGTACAAGTTTCGGGCTATACGAGTCGTCGAATTCCTTCATTGGGACCAGTGGTTTTTTAATAGATCCCAATGTGGGTGACGAACACATGGGCCCAATATGTGCGGCCTTTCTATTTCAGTTGAGTTTTGCTACCACTTCTACAACAATCGTCAGCGGTGCGATGGCCGAACGGTAATTGTTTGTACTATGGACTACGCATCCACTTAGCATAAACGACAATAGAAACTTTTAATTGCAGATGTAACTTTAAAGCTTACTGTCTCTTCTCCTTCCTCAATACTATCGTCTATTGTGTACCAGCCGGCTGGGTTTGGGGTGATCATGGATTTCTAAAGCGTCTCGGCGCTGTAGATATTGCCGGATCAGGCACGGTTCACCTTGTAGGTGGTGTTTCCGGTAAAGATTATATCTATTGTTAATAATATAACAACGAAATGTCAATATCATTCAAATAGAATTCGATCTTAGCTCTCGCATGTGCCATTATGCTTGGCCCACGACTTGGGAGGTACGATAATGGAATCGAGCCTCTGCCACTTGGATGTCCAGTCAACGCAATCATGGGTTTATTCGTGCTTTGGTAAAAAATCATTTGTATCCTACATGATCTATACAGAATGAATTATACATGGGATTTCAATAACTTCGAAGGTGGGGCTGGCTGGCTTTCAACAGTGGAAGCACGTTTGGAGTGAGCGGTGAACGATGGCAATACGCTGCCAGGGCAGCCGTATCCACGATGATGGGAAGTATGGGCGGTGGTTTGGTTGGATTAGGATTTAGCTTGAGTAATCCCAATGGGATCGATATTCTTAGCCAAATCAATGGTATTCTTGGTGCACTGGTCTCAATTACTGGTGGTTGCTTCCTTTATAAAGCTTGGGAGGCAATGATTATCGGGATGGTCGGTGGCTTCATCACTTGCTTCATTATGCCACTGTTGGATAAGTTGCACATCGACGATCCAGTTGGAGCTTCTGCCACCCACGGTACCTTATCTCTCCTTCGATTATACCACTTGTTATCTTCAATTTTCACATTCGCCTTCTTGATCAGGTGCAAGTGGTATCTGGGGTGTTCTTGCCATAGGTCTTTGGGCTGACAATCCGTACCCGTTGGATACCACCAGCGGAAGGAAAGGTCTCCTTAAAGGTCTGCACAAATGATGTCCCACCTGGCATGTCTCTCAATCTCTCCTTTATATACCTTCTTGTACATTAGGTGGGGGATGGTACTTGCTGGGGGTGCAAAGTTTGGTCGTGGTATGTTTATGTATATGGAGCTTCTTCACTTCTATCATCTTATTATGGGTAATGTCCCCAATCGTTGTCTGAATATTTTTATTACGGTCTATCAGGATGCTTTGGTTCCAGCTTGTGAATAAAATTATACCAATCCGAATGAACGTTCACGATGAACTACTAGGGGCTGATTTGGTCGAGCATCGCGTGCGGCACGTGCAGGTCCAAATAATTGTCCAGTATACTCGATTTCAGGACGGAGATGGACGTACTAACGTAGTCGAGTTTTCAGATAGGAATAAGTAGAGCTATGTCAGCTCTCACACCATATACCGAGCAACATAAACTGGAAGACGTGCATCCTGTGGGTATAAACCCAGGTAGAAGTTTATTAAAGTATTAATAAAATTCCAAATCCACGTAGACCAATGAACTGATAATGTTGCGTTATCAGGTCACGAATCCTATATCAAGAAGTATAGTCGCAAGACATTAATGAGTCTTGGGAGAAAGATGTCTTTCAGGAAGAGATCTCTGAAAACCGCACAGATTCATGCCATCACCGGATACTCGACCGAGCCGAAAACGAACACAACGAATCTCTCGTGGTTGAACTAAAGCTTGGAACACATTCGACCAGTGGGTCGAATGTCAATTTATTAAAAACATATAAATATAGTCGCACACATGCACACGTGTTCTAACATGTTCACACAACAAACCGACAAATCCCTTGAGGGACGTTAAAACTGAATGGCACTACACACAACAGATACGCACGAAAGGTTACAGGAAACTGAATGTTTGGAACTGATCACAGATTCTCTAGTATGCCACCTATATACCAATGAAGTTTTTCCTAGTGTACTATGACATACATGAAGAACATGACTTCTAGTTAGCTACAAATATACTTCAGTGATTCTCCTCTATGGATAGTGGCAGGAATACTCTCCGGACGATATCAGCAGAGTCTCAAAAATAACAATTTCCTTTACCTTACTCACTCTACTCAATCAGTAAATATATTTACAAATTTATGATAACGTTCTCGCACTGTCACGACGTTACCAAATGAAATATGTCTTTCTGGAACAAATGCAATGTCCTATATGAGTTGATTAATAAAAAGTACGTTGAGCCACAGCAGACATATCAACTGGATTACAATAGATTGGGTGTCAGTCATGGCTAGATCAACAACAACAAAAAATGCATTGCAAGGACATGCAATGTCTGCCACCGCTAAGGATTATTAACAAGGACTAAAAGGCAGCCCTGCTTCTAATCTAAACTATCTTGAGCATACACGTGGGTATACACGTCCCGACACTAAAAGTCACGCTAAAATTCTCGGGCGCAAAAATTTATAAATATATATGCTACAAATAAACTAGAAGATCTCTGATCTTACTGACTCGTCGCACCAGCGACAAATGCAAATTTACTCGGAACGGGCACTGCGCTATTATTGCACACTGCTCAATGCCCATTGTCCAATGTCAGTCGGTAATCCTGGATAATTCTTTACAGCGTCCATAACTTGCTGTGAGGTGAGCAAGAATCTATAATATTGATACTCCTTTTCCACCCTCGTATTGACAATACTCACGGGCGCTAACATTTCTAAATTCTGGGAAAAGTTCAATAATATTCCTGTGACGACACTCAAAGTACCAGCCTTCTTTAACATCTCGATCGAAATCCTTCTTACCTTAATGTGCTCGAAAGCTTTCATGATCACGGGTTTCTGAACGGATTGAATGGACGAATTCTGGTTAGCAAACTTGATATAACGATTGTAAATCGCCTCGAAATTGATCGGGTCCCCATCGTAAATATCAGTTTCGTGCTTCATAGCTATTATCTGGAACGATGGATGTAACATGAGAGATACGTTCGTGTGCCAAGTGTCGGTCGCAAAATAGACACTTACTAAGCACATTTCTAAAACAGACAGTCCTTCAAGCATAAGGACCTTATCATCTTGAGAAAATATCTTGCTTGCCTCTACGAAATCATTAACTTCTAATCGCGGATGTTTCTCGGACAGTGTGGACACTGCGACTGCTAGGAAATTTCGGAAACTCCGCTCACTCACATCTACTTGATACATCCTCTTTAACAAATTCACCATAGTGGCATTGTTCAGTAGCTCCACAATGTAGCTGTTCCATACAGTCGCATATTGTGGATCTATCAAACAATCCTCATAGTACTGGTCTACTCTATTCACGTTCTCATCGTCCGGCAAACTAAGTAGATACTGGAAGAGTTGCAAGCGGTCATCAAAGGCAGAAGTTGGCTCTTCCGAGGAGGACACATCACCAGGGAACAGGAATATCTGTCTATGTGAAAACCTGGATTTCACTCTTTTCTCTAATAGTTCTATTACATCTAACCTGCATGTTATGCCTAACACACATATAGGAGCCTAAAAAGAAAACTTTCTAAGTACTGCTCGGTATTGAAACAAGTACTTCTATAAGAACAACTTACTTGTGCTGATTGAGCAATGTCAAAGAGATTGTACAACAAAGTCTGATTGTGATGCTGACAGAACAAATCGAACTCATCTAATATGAAAATCACTGGCTTGGATCTTTTCTTATCGCCTGATTTCAGGCACTCTAAGAGAAAGTTTAGATTCTCTGCGAATGTACCAAAAACTTTATCTCCGACGGCATTCTCTAACTGCATTTGCCTGGTGGCATCTTTCAATGCCAACCGATCGTCCGTATGAAACAAGCCATTGAGCTTTACGATTAATGCATTGTCCTTAAAGTTTTTCATGCTGGACAATTCCTTGAGTACACTATTGACTAGCTAGAAGAACATTCACTATGAAACTACTATATATTAAACTAAAATCTAATGTTTATATTCCTGAGAACCTACTGTTGTTTTACCAGTGCCCCTAGGAGCAATTAGAAGAGCGGAATTGCTCTCACCCATTTCAACCGTTCTTTTTAACAACTCCAAAACATGAAGCCGTTCCTTCACATGGTGCCGAAACTTTGTCTCCGGGCACATAATCTTTCTTTTCAAGTATTTCCTCGCCAATAATATCATATTGTCGTGGAAATCGATGGCCATTGTTTTCTTTCTACTCATTTTTCTTGCTGTTCTGAAAGAACAGGAAGGTGTCCACTGATTACGTGAAAAAATCCTCACGATTCATAACTGAAATCTGACCGAATTTTTACAAGTGCGATATTAAATGTCAAAAAAGGCAGCACCCTTGCGACACAGCAACAAAACACGATGAGTTTAAAGAAAAAATATCGGCTGTACAAAACGTTTCGAGTACGTATACTCTGTGACTGCGGCGAGTGTATTATTCGGAGTAACCCCTACGCTTTACGTGCCCTCAATTCCTTCGAGAACACACTTGCCTTGGGGCGAATTCTTCCGTGAAAGTGATTTATCCTGAGGTCGATCGATGTACTAAATGTAACTGTGCTCCAAACTTCGACGAGCACTGATATATTTTGCGTCGGATTCGCAAACGTCCCGGCAAGTGGGACGCCAGGCGGGGGATTGTTTACAAAACAAGTATGGAAGACGAGGAGTCCAAAACAGACAAGAAGAATTGCACCTTCTTGTTCAAGAAGCGAAAGATACGTAGCAACGCGGCGAGAAAGCGCAAGGAAATTAACGAGGACGATGGTGAGCGAATTAAATAAATATTACTTCATCGCACCATTTCCTCACCGATCCATAATTTCATTACGTAAACTCGATTAAGTCTACCAGCAGGTTACATTCCCCGTAGCGACTTTTTTTCATACCTCTGCTCTATTTATTTCCTGACAGACAGCAGCGAGGATGAAACAACTGTCATTAAAAAGGAGAAGAAACACGACGACAATAATCCCTTGAAGCAAAGCGTGAGTATTCTGGTGGACGCCGAGCGGTAACCTTACACGACAATACCAAGTGCGAGGATCCTGGGTTTTCCTAGAGATAGAGGTCTTTTATGAAAACAGAATTTTGCAGACGAATACGAAGCGTCGACAGGAACGAGTCGCTGTCGACGAGGATAGCGAGAATGAAGGAATTTCAGTTTCCTACAAGAGCAATCGGACTGCTATGCCAGCTGGGCCAAGCGACCAAGGAGCAACTGCAATTTTAGAGACAGAAACAGAAAAAGACAGGGATGCTCAGGCAATCTTTGAGAAAGCTCAGAAAATTAATGAGGTACATTAAGATAAATGGGTATAATACATCCTATTTACGCTTAAGCCTTACACATCTATAAAACTCGTCCGTTTGTAGCAACTAGAAGGAAAGGAAGATGACAAGATTTATAGGGGCATGAACAACTATGCGCAGTATTACAAAAAGAAAGATACTGCTGCTGGCAATGCCTCGAGTGGAATGGTTCGTAAGGGACCAATTAGGGCGCCTGCTAATCTCAGAGCTACTGTTAGATGGGACTACCAGCCTGACATATGCAAGGACTATAAGGAAACTGGCTTCTGCGGATTTGGAGGTAAAGCTCCTTAACAGGAATATCCAACCATACGAGGCACGATACAGCAACTGTAACTTTGACTCTTACAGACAGCTGCAAATTTCTTCACGATCGGTCTGATTATAAGCTTGGTTGGCAATTGGAAAGAGAGGCAACAACAGGAGAGTACAATAACAGCGGCGATGAAGATGATAAGAAGTATGAGATAGACAGTGATGACGATCAACTACCTTTTAAGTGTTTCATCTGCAGAAATAGTTTCACGGATCCAATTGTAACAAAGTCAGTAACCGATTTAGGAATTATCTTGACTGAAACAATTACCAAATTATAACAACTATTTTCAACAGATGTAAGCACTATTTCTGTGAGAAGTGCGCATTGGAGCAGTACAAGAAGAGTACCAGGTGTTACATATGCAATGCTCAAACCAATGGTGTATTCAACCCTGCCAAGGAAATAATAGCAAGATCTAAGATGGAGAGCCAAGAAGCAGAAGCCAGAGAAAGGGATAGCGACTCGGACGGCGAATAAAACACTGTTTTGTACCATAAGAACTAATGTTATGATTCCAAAATAAATGCTCTTTTTATGAAAAGGGTTGTCTCGTTGAAACCGAAGCATGATTTAATTCTATTCGCAATATCCGTGGGGTCTGGCGTCGCGTAGGTACTCCGATGATAATAATAAACCTAATAAAAGGAAAATGAAGTGTAAGACGACGGGAGAGTAGGTCGACAACCCTTGCGACAGAGGGAATCCAGATTTGGAGGACCGGGGGGGCCTCTACGAGCCGTCCCGCAAACACTCGAGCCGATGGTCGAGGGTGAGCGGAAGTCGTTGAGCACGAAGGGGCGATGGTGATGGCTACAGCTACAGCTCGAATTCAGCGCTGCCCCTTCGATCGATAAATGTGTGCAGTGTTGTTTCCCTCGCGCGGCGAAAATGCCAGTGAGCCGCTCACGATTAGCAAACAAGCCCGGTAAGCCGGAGAGCGCGTAGTCGTGCGCGACGGAGCAGCGAATCGTGTTATAAAGGAGTGAGATCTCGTAGCCGGGAGTTCAGAGGGCAGGCACGGCCAAAAGTGCAGCTGCTCTCACTAGTGCAATAACAAAATAGTTCTACCCTGTACCGGTGCCGCTTCACCTCCCTTCATTGATTTCCAAGACACGCCGAATACCGTCTGGAGGATCGCAACGTGATATATCCTTATCGGGACATTATATTAACTACGCTCTCGGGTTGGGAGCGGCGAAATTGTGCAAGAATGCCGGGTACATCGGGCCGGGTGATTGATCGAGCTTTGACAAGGACTTAGCAATCGCCCGGCTGTTAATGCCGGCTCCCTCTCCCTCCCTCTAACCCTCTCTCCATGGCTCAACTACCTTGTCCCTGTGCTTCAACAAGCAAAACATATTCGTTTCAATGAGGAGTACTGCAACCCTCCAACACCGATTCATCGCGGACTCTTTCGTACGCTGATGGCCAAGCTGAATGTGTGATCGCAGCCCGACTTCATTAGCTACTCATCAATATATTCGCGAGTTATGTATTCTGGTGCAGGCAATCTGCCGAGTGGACTTGCTAATCAACTCTAGTCAAGTGGTCGACAAAGAAAAAATGCTGTGATAGTGCTTGCGCGGTATGAGGGCAATATCCAACAAATTTCCACGAAATGTGCAACTGTGAGAAAATTATTGACGATCGCCGGGAGGTTTCTTGGCATGACGGCTGTTTGTTAGATGATGAAGACATATCAATGCGATAATAGAGACGTGGATCCAGGAAAGACTTCGCGTTATCAGCCGTCTGGCTCTTCGGTGGCAACAAAGCCTTTTGTCACGAGAGCAGACTCCAAGCAACAATTGGCCGCGCTATTGTGACCGTCTTTCCACAATCAACGCATTACGCGTACGAGAGGATAATTGCCGGTGACAGACGGGTGTGCTCAAGCTTTGCTCAAACGAACTGTGGTATCGGAAGGTGCTATTTCAGAGGGGAATCCTATCTCCTAACCAGGTAAGAAGATACCACCTGGATTAACCGCCCCTCTCCATCCCCGAAACGGGATTGAGGTACGCAAACCTTGCGATCAGGTAATAAAGAGCGTGTCTTTCGAAATCGACGCGCCCACATTGCGAGGCCTGCAAAAACCCATGATAGCCAGGCGAGGCACTACGCAGTCGACATATTATTAATGATAATCGCCAATTAAACAGAGTTATCGTCGCAGTCATTTCTCGTCGTCATATCTATGTACGAAGCGGCGACGCTCATTGCGCATGGATCACGCGGAGTTTTTCGGTAACCCGTGTTGAATAGGAAGCAGCAGCAGCAGTAGCAGCAGTGCCTGCTAAAGTAACGATAGCCCAGTAGGAGTAGCACCACTGCGTGTCTATCAGTGTTTCAGTAGCAGCGGTGGAGTGCTGATGTGTCGGGGCGGAGAGTGCGACCCACTCCATTCGACTCTGGTTGCTGCTGCTGCTCCTGCACTTGTCAGTGTCAGTTACAGCTCCGAAATTCCCTTATGCGCTTTTCCTCGCCGCGCCGGCTAATGTTGACGTGTGTGCGCGCACTTGTCCCTCGATTTATCGTCGCGTTTCCTCGCCCACGTGCGGTCCCTGGCTCCCAGCAAGCCGTCGTCGTCCCTCGGGAGAGTATGACGGCCCAGTGCGCCGGAATAATCGGATACCAGTGATCGCCAAGAGGGAAGAACACACCAGCGAGAGTGCAAATGCTCCTCTTCGTCGCTAGCCAATCGATGATCGACGAGGTACACCGAGCTAGCCGAGGCATGCGAACCTATAGAGAGCGAGAGTGCTAGCTGGCCCGAAATAACGCGAAAGAGCGGTGCATGCGATTTTTCCTAGCTTTGGTAAGAAGCCCCTTCCTCCCCTCCGCCCATCACCCTTTATTCTCTTTGTACCGGCGAGAATTTGTACGGGAAAATAACCCACTCATTATTGGTAATTCCGATACTCGTGCACGTACAATATAGCATTGATACATCTCGAGTACGAGCTCTAATTTCCAAGCAGACCTTCGTTCTTTTCCGCTGCCTGCAAGCACTGGAAAGCATCGAGCGAGCGAGAACTCGCGCGCGCGCGCACTCTTTATCGCGAAAGTTATCAAATATTTGCTCCTCCTTCGTGATATATCTCGTAATCTCGCCGGTGCCCCTGTCTTCCTGATACACTTGCTATGCTTGCCGTCCGTCATTCGGGAGACTTTTGAATAGGGGCTGCGCCGCTACTTGGCATTCACGACTCTGGCCATTCTTTGGCCAAAGTGTCCGGAGCATCGATCGTCCGCAGAGTTACAAAGAAGATTGGCGAACCGTGGCTCTACCTTGCGCTACGAAGAAGACGACCTAACTGCTTTACGTTTCTCTCCATAGTCACATATTGGTGCGCCAATTGAGATGGATGTGATATGAGAGAACTGCCCTTCAGATCGCGCGGAGTTCGCCTCTCCGATGTGAACGAGAGCTTCCTGAGGGTAATGTAGCCTGGGCGGCTAATGAGAGGTGCTGCGCTAGATAGCTAAGCCGATCTACGCGCCGGATGGATATTTCAGCTGTCTCACTTGCTAGAATCATGCCGAGTTAAATATACCGGGGGTACTTATCCTCGAGCAGCTGAGGTGTCGCCGCGACACCGCTATTTTTGCTTGCATTATTCCCCAGGCATTTCCCTCCCCGAGATTCTATCTTCACGAGCGGATAGATACAATTTGAGCAAGGAATACTCGCTCGCACGACTCCATCCGTTTCTATCGGTGCGCTAAATGAACCGACGTCGATGGCAATGCGCTTTTCGCGCGCCATCCTGTCGACGACGTTGTCGTCCTGTCCTCGACGACGTCGAGAGAGCATGAAGTAGGGGTGCATGTTCATACGTGTGCCCACGTATGTATGCATGCGCGTCGGCAAAAATGTCGGGGAAAACAAAAGGCAGCCAGGCGAGAGCACGCGAGGTGGCTGCTGGGCTGGCTTTGTCAAAGGCTTATAAGAGCGTGTGCGCGAGCGCATTTTGCCGACATTGAGGCAAGGTTGCACGTGCACGCACGTATGTGTCGCTTAAATAAAGCATAGGTCGCTCGGTCTCGTTGCCGTGCCCCCACACATTACGCGTTCCTACATACATTCATGCCTACACACCTATATCTACCTGCCTACGTAGGCGACCAGGGGAACGCTGCTTGTATAACTGTAACTGCACGCGAATCGATAAATTACTCTGTGTGTATGTGCATCGGTGTATGTATGTCGGCTGGTGGTTACCAGCAGACGACGGGCGCTTTCGAAGTCCGCACGACGAAAAGTGGCCACCGCTATTCCTTCGTGACGTCGCGTCGTTGCCTTTGACGTAGGCATCCAACACGTGCGATAGCCTAATGCCACTTGTCGAGATGCAGGTCGCTAATCGATCTAACCACGTGTGAGGACACACAGGATATGCGCTACTAGATCCCAGAGCGATCGATGCTGCGATCCATATTGTCAGTACTATGATTATTCCCCGAAATACCAATCTACACCAGTTTTTCTGGGGCTGAAGTTTGATACACAAAGTCTGTGTTCATCAGAGAAGAGATTTTGTAAAAATCAAAGCCCTAGCTCAAAATTCATTTTTTCGCAAATTTTTTAAGGTGTACCCCTTCTAAAATTTTCGATTTTTCGAAGGTTCTGGGACTTTGACGAACGCTTGATAAATCGATTGTTTATGTATCAAAACGGATAGAAAACATGAAACCAGTGGCCAAAGTGCCGGAATTGTACCGAAAACACATGGAAAACCGATCCTGAATAATTACGTTTTATGGTTTTTCCCATGTTTTCCATACTTCCCGACATTCTCTGGGGCTGAAATTTGGTGGAGAATGTTTTCTTGTATCAAGGAAGAAGTCATGTAAATTCCAGAGCCCTAGCTCAAAATTCATTTTTTCGCAAATTTTTTAAGGTGTACCCCTTCTAAAATTTTCGATTTTTCGAAGGTTCTCGGACTTTGACGAACGCTTGATAAATCGATTGTTTGAGTATGAAAACGGATAGAAAACATGAAACCAGTAGCCAAAGTGCCGGAATTGTACCCAAAACACATGGAAAACTGATCCTGAATAATTGAGTTTCGTGGTTTTTCCCATGTTTTCAAGTCTTCCCGACATTTTCCGGGGCTGTAATTTGGTGGGGAATGTTTTCTTGCATCAAGGAAGAAATGATATAAATTCCAGAGCCTTAGCTCAAAATTCATTTTTTCGCAAATTTTTTAAGGCATACCCCTTCAAAAATTTTCGATTTTTCGAATGTTTCCCAACTTCCCTGAATCCTACATAATTCAACAGTTTGAACATTCTAATTAACATTCTCGCCAGATTCAGTAGTGCAGAGGACGTCATTGTACAGTATCGATCACTTTTCCTCAATTTGGTGAACGGGGTGCTTTCAGGCCAATCCAATAGATGCTCTTTCATGCGATCGAGAAATCCATCCGATGCCCTGTCGCTTTAATGCCCTGTCATGTAACCCGCTGAACAGTAGCCCAGTAGTAACAGTTGAGCTTCCAGAGTTCTGCATTTTCAGTAGATCACTGACGCAGAGTTAAGCCGAGCACGCTCTTTTATGGTTGCAGTGGAGTTGCATGCCGCTTATGACTTCGCGTTGAAAGCACGACGTATTAGGCGCGTGTAAGCAAGTATACTAGGACTTCTATAGCTAGAATAGGACTTCGGTAGCTTGGGGACTATACTTATTCTTATACCTATGACTCGAATGACATGTGGAGTTGGTAGATTGACACGACAGACTTGTTCTAGTTGTGACGTGGTGAATGGGGGGATTGGAAAGATCGAGGGTCTCACCAGGCGCAGGATAATGAAAGGGGGATGCGTGTGTGGGATGTTGCAGATGATTTCTGGCAGTGATGCCCTCGTCGGAGGAAGAAAGCCAGTGGCTCGTTGGCAACGCGGGTGGACACACATCTTCCGGTGGCGGGACAACGATATCAGGAAGCGGCGAGCGCTCAGCCAACATTAACGCTAGGGGTGGACTTTACACTGAAGAGATGACGACCCAACCGACAAACCCAGCCACTGCCGGCGTGAATACGGCCTCTGCCGACTCCGCTGAGCACGATCTCATAGACTCGACAGCTGACGCGACCCTCGTCGCCCAATTTCACGAAGATGCCATCAAGCAGGTCCGACTTCACTAGTATTCACCCACTGACTCACCTATTCAACACCCTCGACACACTATCCTACCCAAACACTCGGAATGGACCCTTCCAACTGCGAGACGCGCGCGATCTCAAGATCGATTCTCGAATCGGTGCCGCGCTCCGTGCAGAATAGCCAACCAGCCAATCGCACGGCTGGATTCGCATTACCTTATCCTCATTGGTGATTTCTGCGCTGATCTTGCGTCGATCGAATTGAAAAAAGTCATTTCGATACTTTCCGATTACAATAAAAACATAACCAATATTAAATGGCGTCGTTTTTCGCGGTGATCTCGTCCTACCGTTGACGACGCATTTTCCGACATTAGTGGCACACGGGCGCAGCCCTTTAATTTCACTATGGACGAAGTCTTGGACGAGACGATCGTCAAGCCAAAATATGCACCGCGAGAGATACCGGGTTACTTAGTTGACTTCCCCGTAAATATTGTCTTTGTCAATCTTTGTGTTTCCACTTACTACCGATCTTTCATTCAGGCATGATATATTGCTCATCGACGAACCATTTCATTTCAACATTTGTTCGTTGATGGCTCTTTGTGTGTCGGAAGTAATCCTCAGCTCAGCCCTCTGTTTTAGGCTGGTGTCGGATATTTCCAGATATTAGCCGCCTTATGTACAGGTTTAAGTTTGGCAGCCGACACTGTTGAATTCTTTGTGGTACCGTACATTCTACCGAGTGCAGAGGTTGAATTGTGCATTGAAGATAATGAGAAAGGATGGCTCAGTTAGTTGCATTCGCTATATCCACTTGCGGATGTTAATTCAGCATGTATTATTCGTTGTTATGATTTTGTAGGCAATATTACGCTCATGGGACTAGCGTTAGGAGGTTTATTCTGGGGTGGCCTAGGTGACAGACTAGGCAGGCGTAGAGCATTGTTGTCAGCGATGTCTGTTCATGCTCTATTTAGTAGTGTCGCTACATTTATGCCCACTTATGGCACATTTATGACTGCTAGATTTTGCTCAGCCATTGGGTAAGTCTTATTAGTAGCGCATTTGTTTTATTAGCACGCATGGATCAATTGTCTTCATTGCTTTGTTGTTCTTTCCGAACATATAGAGTAGGGGGCTCCATACCACTAGCATTTGCATATCTCGCTGAATGTTGTCCGACATTGAGCAGAGGAAGATGGACTGGTATACTCGTAGCAGCAGGGGCCTTAGGAGGAGTATACGCAGCCCTGCTAGCTTGGGCTATAGTCCCAACTACCGGAGAAATGGTTGTTCTTGAAAATAAGGAGCACTTTAGTGCTTGGCACAGGTTTCTCCTATTATGCTGCCTGCCCGCATTTTGCTCCACCGTTGGTCTCATTTTCATGCCAGAGAGTCCTAGATACTTGGTGGAAGCTGGCAGAGATGTGGAAGCAATGATGGTCTACCAGGTATTAGCTTGTTTTGGTTACTACTACTGCTTCACTCGATCAATGATGTAATGAGTTGTATTGTTTTCAGAGAATCTTTAAGAAAAACAATACTCGCAAAGGAGCAGCTGGTACGCAATACCAGCTTTCTGAATTAGAGCTTCCAAACAAAAGGCCTCGTGGTTTGGCTCCTCCTTCCCCTACTAATCATACAAGTGTTTTGGCAGACATAATATACTCAATTGAAATGGTGATTATTCTCTTCTATAATACGTCCATTGCAAGAGAGTATATATACAATTCTATGATCGATTAATTGACTTTCTACAGTTCTGGAATTCCTTCCTTGAGTTGTTTGCATCCCCGCATTTACGTGTTACTCTAGTACTTTTAACCCTTTGGTCTACTGTGTCATTTGGGTAAGCTTTGTTTATTTATTGTTGGTATACAATGATCCATCGCATCATTTAATACATTTTTCTTACCAGGCTGTATGGTCTTATGGTGTGGTGCCCTGAGTATCTCAAGCTCATACGAGCAACGGAATATAAAGCTCATACCGTTCACGTTTTTAATGAGACATACGATGGAAAAACATTTAGCGGCTCTTTGGAAAATCACCAATATAAGAATTCGTCATTTATGAATTGCAAGTAAGAACGTTAAGCAACATGAGAGTGTGTACTTATTTTTTTTAATAATAGTACTGGATAAACTGCAAATACTACTTTTTAGATTTACGAAAATGGTATTCAGTCATGTGAATTTCGACAATTGTACCTTCCAAGCTGTGGAATTTAGTAGCATAAAATCCAGCAAGACGCATTTCACGGACAGTGTAATTGTATTTTCAAAGTATGTAGCACAAAGGACACACCGAATGAAATCCTACATTTCAACAGATTATTAATTATGGTAATCGGCCTTTCAGATTTGTGGATACAGATTTATCCGCGCAAGTCTTTACCAGATGCAAACTAGAGAATAATACTGAACTGAGTTTAAGTGGGCCATGCCCCACTCTCGATTTGGATTACAATATTTACATAGAAGAAGCATTACATGGTCATCTCGTTGCTCAATTGGCATTTGTACCTGCAGCTGCGTTAGCGGGTCTAGCTCTAACTGTATTGCAACGGCCAAAAATGATCGGTAGGCGTGAAGAATCTTTAATTATATTTCCAGCAAAGAAGATTGGATGTTTAATGAACCATTATTCGTTTTTCAGGAGTTTCCTTATTCTTTTCGTCCGTTGCGGCAGTCTGTTTGATCCTAGTTGGGACTAATAGTTCAGCTGTCCTTGGATTTGAAGGTGGCTTCATGGCAGTTTTCGCAATTGCTTGGACTTCGCTAACTCTAGTTACTGTCGAGAGCTTCCCCACTCATTTAAGGTCTTCATCATTTCTTAGGAATTCAAAGATTTTAATGAAGAAACGAGTTAATCAAGTTATTACTGTTTCTTTGTATTACAGGTGTACAGGCTTCGGTATCCTAGCAGCTACGATAAGAATATGTGGTTTGATAGGAACCACGACCTATCAGACCTTAGTCGGAGCACCATTAATCGTGCCCGCATTGTTGACTGCAATAGTGCTGTTGATAGCCAGCCTTGCCACTTTTAAATTGCCCCATACTCACACAGTTTTCTTATAAATCGTTTACGATGAAAGTCGGCGTGTGTTAAGGACGCGACGAAAAGCAAGCATGTCGCATTCAATGATTTTAACGAATCGCCGACGGTGTGAGTCTAACTAAAACTCAAGTCGAAGATACTGATTGCCGAGGATGAGTGGACAAAACGTTGGAGAGGACACGGTGAGTTTATGCAGGAGGCATAAATGTGTTGCAGAAGTAACAATCACTCTTGAAAGTGCGACTTCGTACAAAGTGACATATCCTAAAGTAATAATGGCATGAGTGAGCGAAGTATTCCTCGTGAAAATGTGTGTGGTATAACAAAACGCACAGAGACCGACGTATGATTTATCTCGCACGCTGTCGTATGGCTTTTCTACAGGAAGTTATACTGTGTTTTAAAAAAATCACCCTAAGAGACCACCATACTTTCGGAACTTTTGATCTTAACGGAACGCGAAATCCGCGGATAAGGTAGACAAAAGTATGTCACTCGAGACAGATTAATGAACTCTCACATAAGACTTATACTCCAAAGTTTAGCGCGCCCGCTGATTTCGAATCGTATCGGCCATTCGCAAAGAGTCTCTCTCGAGCGATAGGCCGAGAAATGCACATATAAGAATATAAAGTATTTTAATAAGGCGAGAGCCTGAAACGTGTCAATTTCCACGAATGAAAAACATGTTTGGATTTGTCATCCAGAACAATGATACGTCATAGCTAATGCAATGAAAAAAGAATCGTGCCCTAAAAAGTGATTTCCGTATATGCCGGCAATACATTCGAGATACTTGAAGCAGGTGGAAATATATAGTAGGGTGCAAAGATTTTATTTTCCATCGCCGGAGACTAGAAAATCCATAAATGAATTCAATGTCGTTCGCGTTGCACTCGCGTTCGTTTAGACAAGTTTGCCAAGGACAGTAGGAGGTTTTTTATACATGTAGACGATCGGCGTGAATACGTTCCTGTTCGGTGAGAAAAACTTGTAGTTTTGCTCGTACAGAGAGATGCGTATTGGAATGCTGAAACTGAGTAGTAGAGTAGGCCCTATTACAAATGGAAAGTAATTAATTACATATTCATTATCTACATCCCGCTTTTTACCGACTTAATAGCTTCGCAGTAACTTCACCTAGATACTAGAATATCATCTAATTAACCGAGTGCAGATATTCACGTTATAACGATGATGAATGTAAGGGCTGCTGCATGAATCCTAAATTCCTAGCCGAAGACTTTGAATCGATAAAAGAAATTAGAACCTTCTAGCTTCGATTAGTGTATAAATCCAAGAGATTGTTGCCTCTAGTCAACTTTTAATCGTCTTTAAGCTTACGATGACACAGTGAGGTCTGCGTATACATCCGAGTACATACATAGAAGACCATTGTTTTCTACGAGGATAAGAAGCAAGTGCACCACCTTCCCTCTCGCCCCGTTTATCTAGATGATTTTCATACATGTTTAGACTCCCACGAGCCTGCTAGCATTCCCGCTGGAATAATAGGTGATATCACGCTTACTCGTTCCTCAGATGTGACAAAATATTTCTAGGCAATAAGTATGCAAGGAATATATACGCATAGGATTGCGGGGTGATTGGACAGCGTTGAAACTTAAATCATTACAGATGAGAGTACGTTTAGATCTTGCAAATGTCATTAGCGAGAGCGAAGGAGAACGAAATCACTGTCAGCAGGCATAAGAAAATGCGTGAAGCGCGTTGCGTCCCAACATGGTTAGTGATTGCTTTCATATCAAGATTGTTGGCGTCTCAATTAAAACTCCAGTTGCCACGATTGTCCTCGCCAAGGGAAAAAGAATGGGTGTAACTTAGTCGCACAATTTTTTACGTGATCAATCTATTATTCACGTTGCATAGAGTCTTTACTTTCGCCAGCTATTTACAAGGAGACAAGAGAGGAGACTCCAAGGAGCCGAGATTAGAGTTCGTTCTTATTACCAGAAGCGTACAATCGTTGGTAACTTGAAGGTGAAACGAGCTTGTGCTGGTTACACGATAATACCCAAGAAGAATATTGATCTCCCTTTACCAGCTATCAATTTTTATTTCACCGCAAAGACAATGGTTCAACCGCAACTAAACAATTCTTCATCGAGCAAAAAGCCAAGGAATTAAGTGGTACCGGTACAAGCGGTTTCACGGAGTCCAGCTATTGCTGTGAGAGTGAATTTATCATCGCCTGTAGACCGTAGAGATTTTACTCGACATATCATACTTATTGCGCGGGCACTCTAGATTCGTAGGCTTTAATTAGAAGGTACCATACAAGCTAGATTATTTAGAACATAACGTATCAGCAACAGCAAGAATATCACATCGGGGCTGGACATAATGCTATGTATAACGATATATGGTGCGAAGACTGTCTTAGGAATGTTATCTCGTTACTGCGAATCTGCGTTACGAGCACTTTTATTTCTTTCATTAGTGAGTTAGTTGTATAATTATTATATATCATTATATGTATACACATCACACTCGCATACAAACACACAGACACATGCATTAGTTTCGTTCTAAGCACGGTCTGGTTATCAGCGGATCATCTTGACACTGCGTTATTAAAAGATGACCAGACACACACATCACAAGAGGATGTTGCTCCCAATGTTTAAACAGATATATCACGCTGTTCACCCGTAGCTGGGCGAACGAGAATACTCATAGTAAAGTAAATGGACGGTGGTAATCAGTGCAATATCTCTCATACGCGCTATGTCATAGGCGACGGACGAGACGAGTTCTTTCGATCGAGAGACATTTATAAATCACAGCACAGCTGCAATGGCGAAAGAGTAAACATTGTTTCTTCTTTTTTTTTTCTTTTTTTTTTAGAGCGATACCCGTTTACATGTATTATACATATACATATATATATATACGCGTGTAAACTTATACATAATATTAACGATGTAACCCACATATACACTTTAGACTGAGCTCAGAGATATCAGTTGGTAATCGCCGTGTACTTTTTGAGACTGTATACCTTAACGTGTTGAACTTTTTTGCGATATTTAAGTTAATTACAAAGAGACAGGCGACATCGGTGAAAGAAAGGCATCGATTATGATTTTGCTCACACATATACACATCCATCCATCCACCACCCTCCTCCTCCTTCACCGTCTCCGTTATCCATCCCCTCCCCATTTAGAGTATCCGAATAATAAAACACTTTGCCAGTGTTAGTCGGAGAAGGCTCAGTAGTTCGCCAACGAATTAATTAAAAGTACCTATAAGAAGTTGAAGAGTAGAGGAGGAAAAAACAAAAGGAAAACAGAAAAAGGGGCATTTTATTATCGGCGCACTTTTAGACTTTCGATTAATACTAGTCTGCCCCCTCCCCTCCCCCCTATCAAATTCTCATGGGGTATCGTCCCGGCGAGGCTATCATTTTTACGGAGGATCCCGAAGGATCTTCCTGCTTCCGCCCTGACTTTCGAAAGAGCGCCTCACGCGCGTCTCATTTTCAACTCCATCCAATTTTAAATTAGGAAGAAAGAGAGAAAGAGAGAGAGAGAGAGCGAGAGAGAAAAGAGAGCTTGAGTGAGTGTGATAGAGTGTCTTCTGTATAAACAGACATGTACGATGTAATGTTAAAAGTCTAGTTAAAATTAGAGATTTAATGAAAAACCGACGATCACTACATTCTTTCGGTTGCATTCTTGGCCTGCATTATTATTATAGCGACGCAATAAAGTAGAAGCGGGACAAGTGTGTTTAACGGACTCTCGAATGCCCGAATTCATACAACACAGACCCTGTCTATAGGCATTTCTTTGAGTCCTTATTATCGTGTAACACTTGTAATAGATTCGGTCGACTATCAATGACCTCTCCTGTGACACACAGACACACATACACACACACTACTACTACTACCTGGTTCCCTTCTACGGACTCTAGTAGCAAGCTAATCCTTCCTGTCCGGGATACCATAGGCGACTGAGGGAATTAGCCCTCAGGCTTTCTTATTTATACGGCGAAGGCGTCGATCAATGTGTAAGCACCTCTCCGCCGTTATACCAATCGTAGAAACAACCAGAGAGAGAGAGAGAGAGAGCGAGATGAGATGAGATGAGATGAGATGAATTAAACGTTTCTTACAGCTATATAAAACCCATACATAAACATTATACACCTATTACACAGACATTACACCATCTTGATTCTTTTCTATAATCCAGATATGAGAATAAAATTCGAAATTCAAGTCTCCTTTAAAGCAGATCTATATATACTCTTTTTTTTTTCTTCCCTTTCTACAACCCACGTTCTCCATGTTCTCCAGCACTCCTTTTAGAGAGTCCTTGTTGGGCGAATCAGTATTCGTCTGAAAGAAGGATCATTCATTAATAATTCAACATGCAGAGTTTCAGGGATATATATATATAGAATTTTTGGGGAATAAATCTAAAGGGAAATCATTTGTATATGATTCATTTCATCTTGAAAGAGTGAAGTCATCCCAGTGGCGACCTTGAGCTTGACCTTGCCGTTGACCCTGGTTGTCGAAGGTACGAGGAAGAAGAACACACACGCACCGATGATCAGGCCCTGACCTAACCTATTCTAGGCTATGTCTTGATATTTCTCTACAGACAAAGCCTAGGAGAGGCTGAGTCGAAATGCCCATAATCGTTTTTCACTCCGGAAACGTCAATGCTCTTGAAATAATGGCCACCTTGTAAACAGGAGATATATAATTTCCTCAAGAGAATTCGTATAAAATTCAAGTGACTAGAAAGGATTGGTAATCGAAAGAAAACAAGTATTAAGAAGAGATATGGAGGAAGGCTGAAAGAAGAAGAAGAGGTGGTGGTGGGTCCATTCGCGGCAATTGCCGGAGGCGCGCACAAAGAAAGCATGTCACGCCTAAAAATACGCGCGGCGGCGCGCAGGTAGATGTGAAAAGGCCTGGCAAGGAACCGGGCGGGTGGGAATAAAAGAAAAAGTAGTTGTAGGAATTGCACAAGAGCAGTGGTGATTTGGTATTCAAATCGTTCGAGCACGTCTCAGCCTTTCTCTTTCTATCCCAGCTTCTTTTCCTTCATTCTCGTAGCTCCTGTCGCTTCGTCCTTTCGCCCTCTTCGTTCATATGTCCTTCCATTCTTCTCATTCCTCTTTAAAGGAATCACATTCTTCCTTCTTCGATTATCTTCCGTTTAAGTATCACTCTTTTCATTTCTCTTCTTTTCTTCTTACAGGATCATTCGGGCTTCCTTGTGAATTCTTCGTAAAGTACCGAGGATTTATCATCTGTTAATGATTTCAGGACGAATGGAAAGGAAGACTGCGTGTAAGTTAATCCTTGCGGCTGGGAAAATCCAGGAACACGTTATGTATGTAATGATGGTACTCGGGGAATTTCATCGCAAGGACAAGCGATGTACTATGCAAGCAGTATGCGGAACGATCGAAGCGATAGCATATCCGGGTTGCCGGAGACTTGAACGAGCGCACGTGTAATGTCCTCTGTTGCCTTTGGACTGGTTACATAAACGGAACAGCACTGCAATGGTAGTTCGTAGTATATACATATCATATTTTACGCCGACCACGTAGCTTTCACCCGCGGTGGCATCGACGCGTTAAGTAAAATCGTTGTTGCGCACTCGCCCACCTGTGTATGCCTGGAGAATGCGATTTCCCCGAGGTTGCCATGTGTAATACGATAAAAAAAATCGAAACTTTAGTATCTTTCACAAGTAATTCTCTCTTCTTTCATCAATGAATTCACTGGGAAGGAATCTGTAAGATTTCCTTGATACTTTCATGGAGAAATCCGACACTGTAAGTAGAAATGGAAGTTCCGATATCCTTCAATGGAAGTACTAGCAGAGACTAATGATCCTCTTTTGCAGGTCCGATGGAAATAACGGTTGAAATCCAAGAAGGAATCCTATGGCGCACGTATGGAGAACAGTCCGACGAAATTGGCGATCGGCATACGTGGCAGAGCCGGAGTAGTGACCAGCGGTTGGAAGGTGGTGCACGCGGCAACGAGAGAGAGAGCCCGACGATACGCACAGATCGGCAACCTGTGCACCCACTAACCACTAACCGCCAAACCACGGGAGGCCAGGCTGTGCGCGTGCGAGGATAATATATGTATCTACGTGCGTTAACCACGTGAGAGACCGGGCACAACATCTTTCCACGGTGCGCGTTGTGCCTCGGGTGGGGACACGTATCCTATCGGCCGTCCTTTCTTTCTCTCGTCTTTGGCACAGCTCGTTTCTCGCCTCCTTCTCACCTGCGGCGGCAGCGGCAGCGGCGGCGGCGGCGGCCTCGTGCGAGAGAGCGCCGGTTGAGGAGGCTTCGTTCCGCAGATTCTCTGATCATCCGATCCCTGGAACTCAGGGAAACCGCCCCGCAAGGATCGTGAACCACTCGTCCTTGAGCAGTCTCCGATTGAACCGATCGTGTCTCTTCGTTTCAAAGTCCTGTACACACTAAGTAAGGAAGATCTTGATAAAAAGGTCTCTATCTCTTGATAATAACATCATTGTAACTGTACTCCTTGGAATCAACTATTGGATTGGTCAATTACAGGGTGTTCCTATCAAGGGTATCCTTCCTGCGTGGAAGAGGAGTAGTAGAGCGTTGGGATGCGGCGTACCTCAGCAACGATTATAGTCCTGTCTTCCGTGAAGATTGGTGTCTATAAATGGCGCCGGTTTTTGCAGAGCAAAACTTGCTCCGCGACTTATGCGTCGCCGCCGCCGTCGCCGTCGCTGACGTATTTCTCCCCCGGGCGTGCCACAGCTCTCTTTCTCTATCTCTCTTTGGCCCGATTGTTACCGCTGATAAGGATCTTGATGCTTTTTTACTTGCACTGGCGCTGCGTGTCCTCATCGTTCGCCGGATATACACTGGGCCAGGAGAATGCATGCTCGTCGTATGGACGACACACAGAGAGGCGCCTTACCTTTTTATTCGCCACCTCGTAGACGCCGGCAGTGTTTCCTCGCACACTCTTAGCATTCCCGGCAGTGTTTGGTCGGCCAGTCTTTTTTGCGAAGGTCGCGCACGAACGTACGTGCGAGCTTGGCCGACTCACCTGGCCCACCGCTTACAGTCGACTGCATCGTTAAGTGCATGTGCACACGTACAGATTAGTCAGTGGCGATGAACAGAACCGAGAGTGGAGCGATTAACTCTCGTCGATGTAGATAGAACTGGCAAGGAGGAAAGAAACAAAAAAACACACGATCTGTCCAATGAATAGAGGCGTGACGTGCTTTAGAAAGCGAGAAGGATTCCGTCGATCTCAAGGTTTCGCAGCTGGTGTTGCAGTAGGTCCACCTCTCCTTCGGGTGATGCTGGAGATGCTAGGAAAGAATAGACGCCCGTATGGGGCCAAGGTTATTATCATCTCAACTATATCCCTGTGACCGTGGGTGGCCTATATCCTTCTTCCTTCTCTTTTTCATGAGACACGAGAGAAACAGTATACACCTATTTAGAATGGCGATCGCCTCAATGTGAATATCCCAAGATATAAGGATCGACCTTCGAACGCGCGCACGTCCCGACAATACAAGGATATCCACATCATTCTAAGCTCTCTTCATCTAAAAAAGGAAGCCAACCCTTGCCCGTCCTTCCTTCTCTGCCATTCTTCTGGGAATTCTAGAAGCCAGTCTCTGTGAGTACTCCATTCGAGACTGTTACACCAATATAGTTGGTAATTAAGCCACGTTAATTCGACCAGTCATTATTTCCACGGTTCGCTTTTGCCAGGACTTGGAAAGTAAGCTTTGCTTCTTTCGCAATTTCCACACTCCTACCCGGCAGTCCGCACACCCAATTCTCATTTGCAAGTTCGACGATAAAGATGGCGGCGACGGCGGCGGCGGACTACGATAATTTATTAACTAGTCCGGCAAGTCAAACCTGTTGGCTCCGCCGCCAGTGAGTACGCGTTTTGCTCTCTTCATGGCGCGCGCGCGCGCGTGTGTTGGAGAACGACCGAGAGGTCGGCTGCATGTCCTTTGATATCTGTCTGCAACTACAGGAAGTGCTTGGCTACTTGATTTACCAAGCTTTCGAATTCCAAGCAACATTATTACTTAACTGTAGATTTTCTTAATATTTACCTAGTCAATTTCACTGGATTTCTTTTAATGTAGGAATCTTTTGTATACTACCAGAACTCTGATGTAATATCTCCACGGGTCTTCGCTGTGGTGATTGGCGAATGGTTAAGGAAATTCTCGAGTAGTGACGCAAAAAGGTATCGCCCAGGGCTTGTTTCTATAATGCGGCGCCGTCGCCGCCGTTCGTATCCATCTACGCTCTTTATATTTATATTCCAACCAGCGCGCACCCTTCTCTCCTCGCGCTTCCCGTCTGACTTTGATTGCCGTGTGTCTACTATTTTAATTTCTATTGCCGTAGCACCGCGTGAGAGACTGCTGCGCAACCTCCTTCCTTGCAAGTACACCTGGACTCTCGGCACATTGCTAACGGAGCGTGGAAAAGAATCTTCCTGCTGGCCAAGGGCGAAGGGGAAATGTTTCGAAGCTTTACTACACTTCGAATCGCAAAGGGTTAAAGGTTTATATATGTTCGACGAGTCATTAAACAAACAGGAGTTAATAACTTGTTAATAACTTTGTCGAAAAAAAAGAAAAAAAATATTCTGGCTCGTTTAGGACTAGTTTTCCTTGTCTAGTTTACACACACATTTTGTACTATTTATTTAGATAACAATTGACCAGCGTAAGTTGTAATTTGAAAAAGGTAACGCCAGACAAATTTGACAGATAATGTACTTTAAAGTATATACAATAATGTACATATAATGACTTATTAAAGAAATAAGTATTAGTACTTAAAATACAATTAGATAAACTTCTATTTATTTAATGACGTGCCTGGCATATATGAGCTCTTAATGCGAGCAGACTACTGGACTTGCTTATTAGATCAATTAGATTAAGAGCAACGGATCATTCAATACTTCCTAGTGCGACATGCCGTATAGAATATCGGCATGCAATTGGTATTTGCCGAGGAACCTGCTGCATACACCACGGCGACCCTGACATTTATACCCGGCCTGCACCGTGTCTCGCATTTTATGCGTCCGGAGCGAATAGTGGGTACGTTGCGGCGAACAACGCGATGGCATACGCGCGCATGGATTAATCTTAATAGAGGATTTCTCTTGAGTGTGGTGCGCACTTCGAATAACGAGTCGATGTTTCATCTCGAAAGCAAGAAGCGCGCAGTTTACCCGCGCGTATTTGCTTGCGAACATCCAATGCAATTGTGCGCGTGGACACGTGTATGCAGCAGGTATATCGAGTGTTTGTCGGACTAATATTGACCCGCTACCAGGTTTCTGGGCTCTCCGCGCGTGTAACGTCTCATTAGAGCTGAATGAGACTGTCTACTACCTCGAACACCGCCTTGGTTAGGTTGTGTGACGGCGGCGGTTCCCCTAGAAGCCTCGTGGCGAAGGCCGACCGTACAGGACCGTATAATTTCCTTGTCGAGATAAAGTCGACCCGGCTAAAAATATACATCCAGGACTCTGAATATGTTGGGACAATATATATATGTATATTCAGGCATGCATGTGTTACCACGCGCGCGCAAAAAGTGTATCCAACGTTGGTAGGAACGGTGCGTAAAAATTTACGACACCCTATGGTATCTCCGGCCTTTTATTGAGATTGGCGCCTGCAGGAATGCAGAACTTAACGGGTCGCCCTCTGGCAAAACCTCTTCCTCGTCGAGATCCTCTCGAGGCATTCGCTCGAATCCATCCACCCGGTGACCAATTCCGCAAGAACTCTCATATCCGATCAGTCGGATCCTCGACCTTTTACCACCCCGAATTCCAACATATATTTTACTCCACCGAGCAATGAAAAATGTATCTCTCCGAGGAATCGCGAAGTAATTCAAAGACTTGAATGACAAGTTGCATTTTTTGCTTTAAAAATCTTGTAAAGAAAGATATGATGTTATGATCTAAGAACGGAATGCAAAAAGAAAATGAGCAAGTGCGCTCGGAGGAAGGTCGCTTGCAAGGCCTTTTGCTCTTTATATCTTCATCAATAGACGCTTATAAAACAGTACTTGACCGTGGGGAATGACATTCTTTGAGCGACAGTTGCTCTTTCATATCGTTGGCTAATCAGAGCCGAACGGAATCCAAGTTCTCCGGCCCCGACAAGGTGGGCGTCGATTTTTAAGTACCGAGCGAGCCTTCTTGCGGGTACATACATACATCGAGAGCGCGCGCTCGCGCTCGCGCCGAGATCAATGACACCGGCTCCGCAGATTCTACGGGGTATTTTCCTCGAGACGGGGCAGGCTCCGCGGCATCCTGTAGAATTCCAGCCAGCTTCCTCGAGTTCGCAGCAGGACCTACTGGTTTCTATTTATACACCCAGAGTGTATGAGACCTTGCCGGACACGCTGACACGCACTCACGCGCCGTTCATTCTGCCCTTAGAGTTCTTGCGTGTCTTCCTTATACTTCCTCTCTTCCTAATTCTACCTTTGTATAATGATGTTTTCATTCAAAAATATTTGTATTCCTTCATCTACTTTAATCACATAAACTCATCGTAAATGTCTATTTGTATTGTCAAAAAAATAACTGCCCCAGAATCGATAATTTAAATATCTATGCTAGGAATTATTAAATATTCTTATCCTTCGAATCAACAATGTCGCAAAAGTTCAAGATTCTACATATATAAAATCGCGTACCATCCCAAAAATCGTACTTGAATACACTTTGCCGCTCAATCCGAACTGTGGCTCCATCTATGAAAGAATGACGGAACTACATCGAAGTTTGGAAGAATCTGTTTTACCGACCAGCGGTAAAAAGGATTCTTCCAAGTTCCGGTTGTGATCAGTGAGTGACATTTGCGTGTTTACAATCGCCGATCGCTACTTCTTGCATTGATCAATTAAAACAACGATCGACATCATGGGTGAGAATGTGTTAGATATTTTCAGCGCCTTTCAGAACCACCTTACACAACAAGAGACATTACGAGAGGTGTGTATATTTTTTTCGGGCTGATTTCTTGGAATTATAGGTTACAAGTTAATATAAGAATGATTAGAAGAACGTACTGAAATAATACGTAATTCTATTGTAATAGGATATTCGTGCTATTGTAAGAACCCTAGAAAAGACCGCCAGAGATATCCTGATAATTCTTCAAAATATTCACAATGAAAACACTGGCGAAGAAAACATAAGTATGTGATCGCATACACTTTGTGTATTTGTAGAATTATTCATGATACTGTTCCATCGTTAGTTGTATCCCAGTATTGCCGGAAAGCCAGGGAACTTCTCGAAGATGTACGCAAGGATTACGCCAGACTAGCAGAAGTGGTTCCCAAAGATCAATACTATAGGTTTCATGATCAGTGGAGATTCGTCACGCAAAGACTGTGTTTCCTAGTGTCGCTTATAGTATACTTGGAAATTCAGGTATTGGTTACCAAAGAAACTGT
Source organism: Ectemnius cavifrons (assembly GCA_964023945.1). NCBI lineage: Eukaryota > Metazoa > Arthropoda > Insecta > Hymenoptera > Crabronidae > Ectemnius > Ectemnius cavifrons. Next base: position 10,955,371 of record OZ030383.1, on the reverse strand, counting down.
GGCAGAGATTCTAGGAAGTAAGCATCAAACGATACTTCGCTTAGACACGATTATACAATTGTTCTAGTAATATTCTTTCACCAGTTAAGAACAACAGAGACGAAGGATTTCATTTGGACTTGGAGGACTTCCTGACAGGCCTGCTACAATTAGCTGGAGAATTGGTAAACATTGTTGTATTGCTTGTATAGTATTTGGAAATAATCATTGTTTTATATTATAGAGCAGATACGCTGTCAATGCTGTTACAAATGGGGACTATCATAAACCCATGGAGATAGCAAAATTTGTCAATGAGATGAACGCAGGCTTTAGATTACTGCCTTTGAAGAACGATACTCTTAGAAAACACTTTGATGGACTGAAGTATGCTGTGAAAAAGATTGAAGAAGTCGTATATGATCTTAGTATTAGGGGCTTGAAACCAACAACTAATCCGGATTCATCCGAAGCAGAATAAACCATGAATGGTTCTATTTATAAACATCACTGATCACTGCCTTATATCGCAAGGGATACCCGCAACTTTTACTTGCAGGAAAGATTCGTGTTGTACACGGGGGAAAAGCCATGTACCAGGCTGATTAATATCATTTTTATTTTGTACCGATACATGTACATGTATAAAGTACTAATATATATCTATTTTTAGTTTGTTGTAAGAAAATCTCGTTCGTATTTTATTAGTATCCGCTTTGCCAATTGAACACATTCAACAAGGATTCCCCTTTAACAAACTTGTGGTAATTCTCTGTGAAGAACTTTGCGACATCCTGTACTCGAGTTACACCCGATATGTGCGGTGAAATTGTGACCTGTTCAACAAAACGTTTCAGTAATAATATCAGAGATAGAACTGATTCGAAATAAACATACTTGTGGCAAGTTCCAAAGCTTGCTATCTTTCGGTAATGGTTCTGTCGAATGAACGTCTAGAATTGCCGCACTAATCCACTTTTCTTCCAGAGCATTTACCAAATCCGATTCTTTAATGATTGAACCACGTCCTATGTTAATGAAGACAGTTCCTATGTCCTTACAATTCTTTAACACCTCCTTATTCAACAAGCCAATCGTCTGCTCAGTCGATGGCAAAACATTAATAATATAATGGCAATTTTGGAGCACCTCGGGCAAAGAATCAATGGTTCTATGCTCGTCTAGGAAGTCAAGCTTCTCCTTAAGTGGAGTACGTGTTAATCCCCAAACATTCGCTCCAAAGAACTTCAGATTCTGCGCAACTAAAGAATAAATATATACTACAACATATTACAACATAAACTAAGATGCATTACGAAAACGTAAGCCGTGCTTACTGGTTTTCCCGATATTTCCTAAGCCCAATACGCCCACGGTTAAATCACAGATCAATCTATGATTGTGAATCTTTCCATCCTGCGACCACACACAATTCTTTTGATTCTCATATTGTATTCTCTGATCACGCTCATAATTGAAGATCTGTGCGACCACATACTCGGACATAGCAAAGCCAAAGCTTCTGTCCGAGAATCTCGTCAATAAGTAATTAACATCCTTATCCCGAAGATATCCGGTCAATTTGTCCAATCCAGCCCAAGTCGACTGCACCCATTTTACCGAGGAAAGTTTATCGGCATATGGAATCAAAAGGTCACAATCTGCCACAAGTATTTCCGCAGTGTTGAGCTTGGATAGCGTGTTCTCCTTGCCTGAGAGACAGAATGTAAAGCTGTGAAAGCTGTTATTATTTAACATAAGAATTCTACGTCTGAAAGTATTTGGCGGGCTGACGCCCTTTCAAATTCAAACGGAACTGGTGGGCGGTATTGGCGCGAGAGGCGCAGGGGCGCGGATATCGCAAATTTAGTTCGCGGCAGATTACACAGTGGGAGAGTGCGTATTAGCACGTGCTCGCCAAGAGAGGAAAGATCGCACACGACACGAGCATCGAAATCGCTTTAGGAATGCCTGGCAAAAATCGTATGTCTTTAATGGATACCTGGCTGGACGTCGAACACGTTTAAGCTCGGCAGGCGTTCGCGCAGGTGGTAAGATAACCTAGGCAGCGCCGAGAGGACTGCGATATTCCGCGTCATATTTGCCGATCGGTGAATCGACCCTGCGCGCTTTCGCAAACTCGGACTCGGGGCCTCGAGCCACGGAGCTCAAGATACACGCGGAGTGTCGCTTCCGTCAGATTTGAATCTCCATGATAACGCGCTCCCGGGAAAATTCGATCGCAATATTCCATGGAAAAAAAATCTTCCATTAGCCATACTTTGAAATTCGCCCGGAGTACTATCGCCGGAAAGCGGACGGAAGCGAGGCGCGCATTAATCGCCTCTCTTGCTTGCATATGAATACGAATGGCCCTCGATGATGCCCAGTTATCTGCGTGCAAGTCGACCGAATTATCCGCAACTTTGTTGCCAAAACCCGCCGCCGAGCAATCTACTACGTGTCCCTCGTGTCTATATTTCGCGCAGCAGATTCATACATTGCAATTGCACGGGTGCGAAGGACTGATTGCTAAGAAAATTGATACCGCCAAGCCGACGCTTTGGCCAGGATCCGAGCACGTCGGGTTCGTTCCACGCGGTGGGCACGATAGGATCGAGTGTGCGAGCCAGACGAGAAAGATCGAGAGCATCGAGACACAAGGGATTGCGAGCGCAAGTTAAACAGGCAGTGGAGAACGCGCGAAATGTCTCTGTTGTGAGAGTTGGCGTGGAGCAAGAAAGAGAGAGCGAGTGCGCAGGGATCCTGAGGATTGTAGTTGGGAGTGCAGGGCCGAGTAGATATATAATACTCGAGGGAAGGAGTCGGATCCAATTGAATCTTCGAAAGCGAGAAGAACATCGGGTGGAATCCTGTGAAGAAATTGTACGAGTAGGAGGCGGGTGTTGGGTGCTGTGAACGGGGCTTGCCAGTGGTAGTATGTGGCTTGAATGAAGGGTTAGGAGGCCAAGGGAGTGAGCGAGAGGGAGGCGCGTGAGCGAGGAAGAGGGCGGAAGGGTGACGGGTGCGACGGCGGCGGCGGCGGCAGTGTCAGTGAGCGGCAGCAGCGGGGCCGATTCCCGCGCGGCGCACGTCGCATCGTGGAACTGCTCGAGCTGAACGTGTTAAATGGCTGTGCGTCGGCCATGATGGCTTTGAGCAGGGACCGTGTCACGCAAACATGTTTTCAAAGTGATATATCTCGTTTGGTGACTGAGTGACCGTGTTCCAGCGCGATGGCCGGAGAACGATGAGGCCCTGAGCGCTCTCTGTGCCGGGTAATTCGGCCGCAGGGCCCCCAGCCAGGCCCAGTCAGGTTCACGTTCCGCAAGCCCGAGGCCCGAGCCGACCCGACTGGCCTCACGGTTCGACCAGCCAACTCGGTTGTCAACACGCGAGCCAGCCGCCTCAGGATGAGCAAGCTGTCGTTCAGGGCCCGCGCCCTGGACGCTTCCAAGCCCATGCCGATTTACATGGCCGAGGAACTGCCCGATTTGCCAGACTATTCGGCCATTAACCGCGCTGTGCCCCAAATGCCCAGCGGCATGGAAAAAGAGGAGGAATGTGTAAGTCGAACGTCCAGCCTTGCTCCAGCATGTTTTCCCTATCCGCCATCTTCCCCTCGGCCAATTTTCGTAAACAACCGGCAGATGGCACATTTCTTACCCTCTTTGCACCATTATTTCTTTATTTTAACGCTTAAGCGTAATTGAAAAACATTTCTCGTCGCTTCTCCACTTTCCTACCACTTACCGCTTCCTTTTTCAAAACGATTTCTGAGCTGTCAAAGCTTCCTTTCCTAGGAATCCTTATGTCTAGCGTACCACTTCAACCTAAAGACTTTATGCACAAACATCTACTATATTTCACAATCTTTCACTTTTAAAGAGCATTAGTAGCATTAATCTAGATTCATAATATCTACCGTAAGGTATATTACTTGTCTAGTTGTTAGGCGATATAAGAATTGACGTAAATTTGTGTGGGGATCTTTCCTCCATGTAGTACGCCTTTTCCTAAGAGTGTTTATTGTAGATCTATTGTAAACTATAGAATACTTCTTGTATAATCTATACGAATCATGTTTATATACATCTTTATAAAGTACTACTCATTTGGAGTACTACTGTGTGTATATTTCGCTCGAATTTAGAAAAGCAAATGTTTATATGAGATCCATCTTGTTCTTTACTTCAACTCAATACTGTTTGTAATTATTAATGGATTGCTACATCGGTGGCAGTAAGTTTAATCATTTTTAAAGCTTAGTGCGAACTGCAGTAATGATTTTTGTTTTGTACAGGAACATCATTTACAAAGGGCCATATGTACAGGTCTAATCATTCCTACCCCTGAAGTAACAGACTTGACAGATGTGGAAGCTTATGATAGGATATATCCTGCTGATTATAAGCTACCTCGTCAACTTATACATATGCAACGTAAGAAAACAATCTCCTAGTATGAATAATAATATTCCCAATACGGATGATAGGTCAGAGATTGAGATTCTCCTTTTTCTAGCCTTCGCAATGGAGCAAGATATCCCTGATTATGATATGGATTCAGAGGATGAAAAGTGGGTTGCGGTACAAAGTCGGAAAATGGACTTGACTCCGCTACAATTTGAGGAAATGATGGACCGCTTGGAAAAGAGCTCGGGACAAACCGTGGTTACTCTCAATGAAGCAAAAGCACTTTTGAAGGAGGATGACGATCTAATTATTGCTGTTTTTGATTACTGGCTAAATAAGCGTCTGAAAACTGTAAGCTACATTCATTTCTATCGACTACAGATTGTTACTCTTGGGTTTTTCTATTTTGATTGAATGTGTAAGAATTTTCGCATTAAATGAACGCTGCTTTCCCTCTTAGCAACATCCGCTACTGCTGACTGTGAAAACGGAGCATCGGTTTGGTTCGGCCGCAAACAATCCTTACCTAGCGTTTAGACGTAGAACAGAAAAAATGCAAACCCGGAAGAATCGTAAGAATGACGAAACTAGTTATGAGAAAATGTTAAAGCTCCGTCGAGATCTCAGCAGAGCGGTTACGCTCCTTGAGATGGTTAAACGACGAGAGAAAATCAAACGGGAGTATTTACATCTTACAATAGAAGTCTACGAGAAAAGGTAAAGGAAATGTCTTCTCAATTAAACTATCCATGTAAGGAATCCTTAAATCCAGGTGAATTGTCAGTAATTCAATGAATCCATTGTACAGGTATCAGGCACAAGATTTCAATGGTCAGATACTTGCGGATGTGTCTGCACTCAAAACGCCGAGGCCAGCCTTTGCTCCACTCTTTACTAATCAATTCGGTGTCCATCAGAATTGGGCGAATAAAGTTTGTAGTAAGGTGAGGACTTCCTTCTGCCCCTCCAGGATGGTGAATCGACGATTTTTATGGAACACGAGACTTTATATCTGGATTTCTTCAGGATGATGTAGTACCCAGGAAAGAAAAAAGACAGTACAAAAAACGGAAACATAAAACTGATAGTAGAGGAGTAAGTTTGGAGGACGGTGGAGTACGAAGTGGAACAGGCAGTGGCGGTGGCCGAGGGAGCAGGGCCGGAGTTCTCGGAGGCGGGCTGGACCCGCTTATGAGCTCGGATGAAGACAGTCCACTTCCATCTCACTCGCATTCGCAACCTTCACTTTCCTCGGATCGCGACGACGAAGATACCGCCGACGAAGGACAATTTGCTTTCCGACGAAATAGAAATAGCACTTACCTACCAGTAAGTGCAAGAGTGTACTATAAAATATTTAACACGCAGCTTTTTTATTTGGATAGCTCTGATTTTTGCACTCCCTTTATAGCCTGTATCAGGTGGATTCGGAAATTGGCCTTGGTGTGATAAAACTGAAGGAGGTTTGGCCGATAAGAAGTATAGGTTTGCGCTGACAAGCATCAGCAAACCAGTGCCAAGATGCATTGGTCTGGCGCGACGAAGAATGGGTCGGGGCGGCAGGTACGAGGAGACTGATGTTGTTGTATCTGATTAACTTGTTTCAGGCTGTTGCTATAAATCAGGCCATTATCAATCTCTAATTTCAGAGTAATTCTGGATCGTTGTTCGAACGAGATGGACGACATGTGGTCTTCTTTAGATTTCACGATACACGAATCGAAACTCGAAACGACAGATTCAAGTACTACTGCCGCGACAACAACACCTGTTAAGACAGAGTGGTACGTTTCTAAATCGTCTGTAGTCCTGAGATATCTTTCGTACGGTGTGAGAAGGACAGTGAATGAAATTGGTGAACTGGGACATTTCAGGATACATTTCCGACCAAAGACTCCACCTCCGTCGGAGCACAGTCCAAGCGAGGAAAGTTGTGATACGGATTCGGACTCTGATCCGTTGCTGAACGAATCGAAACCGCTTCCCTATCCGTTCCCGCCAGAAGCAACGTCGATTTGTGTGGAGGTTGAGCCCGAAAGGCCGGGTGACGAACCTCCGTTCACCTCAGAGTTCAACATCGCGGATTACTTCGCGGCAGACACCCTTTCGGACTTCGATCTTGCTGTGGCGGGTATCACGAATAGTGCGTGTATTAGTGGACTGTCAGACAATAACTCGAGCGATTCGCGGACAGACGAGCTGGGCAGTTCACATTTCGTGGTGACTCCACTAGCCAGCAGTCTTTTTGCACAGCCTGCAACGCTACAGGCTCGGCCTCAGTGCAGTGGTAGTGGTTCTAGTGTTGTAAATACTTGTTCGAGTTCTTTGGCCCCGTCGTCGCTCTCGTCCACCACGAGTAGCCAAGCGACAATGTCGAGTACAGTGTCGACTCAATGTGCGACTATCGCTGTTGAAACGCAATCAAATCACCAGTCCAAGCAGCACAGACAATTGCCGAACAACAGCAGTACTGCCTCCATTCTATCTAAGTCCCTGACTAGTCCAACGAATAATAGGAATGGCGGCAGTGCTAGTGCCGGAGTAAGAGTGTTCAGTGCGGGTACCGCGAGCAGTGGTACCATTACAAACTTTGGCAATGGCCATCAGAACGGCCCGCTGCCGCACATTAACAACTCCAACAGTCTGCCAAACAGTACTCACGTCATGAACAATCAATCGTCGATAGTTCTGCCGCAGAAACATCCGCCGTCCAATCTGCTACCTGGCCTGATTGCCCAGAGCAAACTGGCCAATCTTGCGAGGCAGCAACAACAGACGCAGAGTCAGCCGCAACAAATCCCAACGTCCGGGGAAATTACGCTTAATAGTAATAGGTGAGTAAAGAGACTGATCTTTCTCCCAATTCTTCCAAAGCAAAGATGACGAATGTAAGGACCAATAACGTGGGCGATATTTTTCAAAACAATAGACTTTTTGTCCTCCCAACTTTCCATATTCTTTCACTTGTTTCTCGACTACGCCGGTGTAACGAAAGAACAGGAAAATGATTAGTTCATTTCACATTATAGTGAAAGTTTGGATATGGAGGTGGATGGCGTGGAAAGTGCGGCGTGCGACAGTAAGCCGCAGCAGCAGCAACTCGTACGGGCAAACAAAACAAATTCGTTAGCAATGGAAGTGACATGATGCCTGCTATCGGCACCCCGTTGCCGCCAATACGACACTGGGGACTTCGCTAACTTTACCTTGCCTATGTCTGCCTGAGTTGGGGACTGGATAAATAATACGTGCTCCTTCACGTGAGAGTCGTGGTTCGGCTAGATTCAAAGCAGAAAAGCCCTGGTCAGTTGCCTGTTGTAATGATCGTGATGGGATAGCGTAGATTCCACAGCAAGTACCAAGTTAATGTGTATTGTGATCACTAAGATATCGTACTCTGATCCAACCGGTTTTTTGTACTCGTTCCTTTCCTTGCTCATCCGAAAAAAAGAGTTTTCGTTGAGTCGCAAAAAGTACTTGGATCTTTCTGCAATTTTTCTCACCAGAGACAATGCAATCTCGGATAAGAATAACTGCGCTCGCTATCAATTCGACTTACAAGGCTTCTTTTTGAGCGTGGAACCTGTATCGCTAGTAAGAACACAATAGAAACTTCTTGTTCTTAATAAACAATTTGCAGAAAGTAGCATACTTGCACGCAATTGCTTCTTGAGGATTTTTATTTTTGACAAACTATCAGACTTTCTGAAATCCTGGAAAATTGGCGGGACTTTGTTTATACCTTATACATAACGAAGGACACTACTGCCAAAACGACTGTGAGAAAAGAACGCCGCATATGCCGCAAGCTTTCTCAGACACAGCATTAATATTAATTTCTTTTATTAAAAAGATTCTGTCACCAAGCATGCTTATTGCCTATTTAACTGTACGCACGATACTTGCAGAAAGGAAGTAGCAAATCTATGCGAATTATACAAGTACACATTTCTATCGGTGATGTACATAGACTTGGTTCAAATAGAGTAGATCTTTATTCAAGATTTCGTTTTTTTCTTGCGTATAAGGAAAAGGTACGTTAAAGGCTTCCAGGCTGTGAAAGATCGAAGATTATCGTTAATAGTTAAACTCGTAAATCGAAATTTAGTCGATCGATTAGAAATCCGAACATTTTGCACGAATACTGAGCCAAGTATTTCCATGCTTTAATGTTGCGTTTGGGAAGCTTGCTCCAGAAAAACCCAAGAAATGTTCAATACGACGAGATTACTATACTATACAGTGGCGAAGTACAAGTTATTCAGAAATTTCACGCAAAAGGCGGCGGCCCCATGAGTAAAAATTTCTTCCTACAACCTTTACAATGCGGCTCGAGAAAATGAGACGGCTCGTATGTTGCCTGGTTGCATCGCCCTTATTTATTACACCATTCTACGAACTGTATCCTTTGTGCAATCTCCATGAGACATCGATGCCATGTAAATATTATACCTCCTACGTTCGTAACACGCACAGTTCTGTTGCATTTACAAGTCTTTCGGAAACCACGTCGCGATAACATCGGAAAGAAACCTTTGGCGTGGACTTAAGGAAACTAGGTGTCCTAGCAAATCAGGAATATCGAGAACGCGTTATGTTTTACAAATCGCTTTGCACAATCTCACAGTAATACTTTCTAGCATTGGTGAACTCAGGAAATAGACAAGAAGTATCTCGAACCATTAGATTGCTTTGCACTCGAATAAATATCTAGAAGGTATCGGAGCGAAATTACTAGGTATGAAAAAGCGAAAAGCTACCAAACGCGATTAATGAGACAGTGAGAGGGTGCGGGAAAGTTGAAAATAATTTAGGGCTAGAGTCGATTAACGAAATATAGTCACCGATTTTCCAGGTTTGCAGCTCGATCCTTTTTCATTTATTCGGTAGGAAAAAGAGCACGATTGAGCAAGTTCGATAGGAGCCGTAAAGCGAGGAAACTACAATGGTGCGCACGTTGAAAATGAAACCGTAATACGAAAGAAACAAAAAAAGATATATTGTACATATAAAAATAATTACGCTTATTGTATCTCTTACTTCTAGGTAATTAACTGAATAACTGTAATTAATGTTGTTGTGGTAGGCGCACAGCGATGTGTATGAAAATTTATGAATTCGGGACGATTTTAGAGGAGGAGTAATAAAGAAATTTTATCCTGGATAGGACTTATTATTTTGTTAAGAACTTCACTCGCCTGTATATTGTCTAACATTTTGTGAAATCTAATTTCTGCAACATTTGTATATACTCTTTAGATATTTCATTATCACTCTCGTTTTTCTCAGACTCATTACTGGGCGGGAGAGGAGACTCAACAGTTTCTTGACTGTTTTGCGATTCTGTTCACTAACCACTATGAACCATTATATCGCGCGGCAAACGCTTTTCTCGACTAGGATGGATTTGCTTTTGTAATAGGTTCCCTCATTGTGTCTCATCTCGCTTTCATAAGAATTCATCACCGCTCGACGACGTACTACATCTTCCGCCGTATGATTTTGAGAAGAACGAGCGATATTATGCGGGAAGACATTTTCCAAGAATGTACTTGTAAAAAACCATTTGTTTATTTTAGTTGGAACGCTTTAAACGAAATATAGTGGTACATGAATTTTTATATAAAATTTATTAATGTTAAAAATATTGACCCATTAGCCATTTTACGAATAAAAGGTCGAAAATTATCAACGTTTGATCGCTCCAACCAAAGACTGAGTTCGCTTTACATTTCTGATTTGGCAAACACGAAATTCCACCGATAGGAAGGCCGACAATTACCGTTTGATTGTTTAATCCTGTAACGATGAGAGAGGCGTTATGTATCGCAGAATGAGAACTATCGTAACTAATATCTTAAAAGAGAGGATTGTATTTTCTGACGTGTGTCCCGCACGAAAAGCACTGCAACGTCCACAAGGGCAGGCTCGATTGTATTCGGTCAGATGTGAATCGTGAGACTTCGTGTTTACCCAATTCGTTGCATTCGTGTTAAATAATAGTATATCATGTAAATAGAAGTAAGCCGGATCAATGCAACTATTCAGGGCGATCGAACGAAACCTGCTGATCATTTTGTGTAAGAAAGTTGTCGGGAGAAAGGAAGAGCTTACACACAGATTTAATAATCATGTCCAGCGGGGGAAAAAAAATGAAAGCTCTCCAAGTTCTGAGTGTTAAGAAGAAGGGGATAAAAAACGAGCAGACAAACTTTTATGACGACAAATATCGACAGCTGTCGAGTTGCGGTGTATCTATTATACATGTATTTTATTCTGTGAATACAGTAGGACTTCTAGGTCGCTGTGCGACGGGAAGAATATAAATTGGAAAGACGCTCCAACCAAAGCTCCGATTCGAACGAAGATTTCCTGAGAGTACGAAGAAAGAAAACGTTTCTCGTGAAAGTACAGTTATTCTACGGAGAACGCAAAAAGGGAAAATGTCAAGTTCTGTGTATCTAGAATATCTACTCTAGACAGTCCCTTCGACTCGTTCTTCGGTACGAAGTATCACTCATTCTCTCGTCTCCTGATAACACCTTCCGCTTCACATACCCATGCGCTTTATGATTTCCTTGAAATTGGATGATATAAACATTCTGAATAAAACCGATTCGTACCTCGAAAGTACCCTGTTGTTCTATTTACCATAAATCGTCCGAACAATATACATACGAACTGCATAGATCTCTATATTTTAACTATAGATTCCACTGAATTTCCCTAACTGAAACTATCACTTTTACAGTAGTCGGGGTTGTTATCAGACAGACGAATTGTCTGTACTTCAATTATGCCTAGAAAGACAAGCCAAGGTAAACTGTTTAGTACCGATATATACAATTACTGCGAATGACTCTCGCTTCCAGTAAGCGACGTAATTAATAGAGTGCGTATAACTCACCAATTACGGGATGCAATTCGAACACTAAAGCATTATATTCCAATTAAACTTAATATTCGGCAAATTACGAGATATTCCTCTCGGACTGTAAACCCGATTTGAGTTCTCCTCCATATACATAGCTTACCTCTACTTAAAGAGAATCCGAAGTACACCTGTCTGGCAAATATAGTTTGGAGAAGCCGATATGGATAGTAAAGGAAATAAAATTGATCGAATTCGCATATGGATGACTTATTTTCAAATCTCCCGCCTATCGAACAGGTTGTGCAACATCGATAATCTCGAACTGGCGCTGGGTTTGGCAGCCTGCGATTAACAACCAACTTCAAGTTGTTTAAGAATTCAGTCGACATTTACCGCGTTCGTCGAGATGGTTTACTGTATTTTTAATTACTAGTAGTGTTAGTGAAGTGCATGCTTTAATATTAATTATGACATTGGCAGAATCTCTGTCGAAATGTGAATCTAGTATTTGGTCCTAGCTGTGGGTGATTACGAAAATGTCTCGACAACAATTCTTGCATCAATACTTTAAAGTGACAAGTGAAAAGACAACATCGAAGAATGCTAACAATAATAAGACAACCAAAGAAACGATGACTAAAAAACGATCCTTAACAAGGAGTAGTAATAGTAAGAGTCCTGCAAAATCCCCAAAGAAATCAACCAACAGTTCTTGTCAAAATACACCGGAAAAAGGAACAGGCAGACGAAGTTTAACATCGACAAGCGCTAGCAATAGTCCCGTAAAATCACCACGAAAATCATTTAACAGTTCTACACATACCACACCAGAGAAACCCAAAAGCAACACACCTAATTCCAATTTAACACCTTCCCGTTCGAAGTATGTCTTAAAAATAGCTTCTCCCGTTTCTCCGAAACGACGAAGGCTAGATTTTAAAACAGAGAAGTCTAGTTTAATAGATGGTGCATTGGAGAATATGAATCTCATGAAACAAGGAGCAATATTACCAAATAACTTTAATCTTGATGAGATCTACTCCAAAACTACATTTGTTTATCATTATAATTCAGTGAACACTGAGACGGTAGAAAAATATGAGTACAGCGAAGTAGTCGCTTACGGAGGTGATATATATTGCGATATTCTGTTTACGAGTATAATATCCGTGCTCTCCGATCCTGTGAACTGTGGCTATTTCGATGAGGAAGAACTTAGTTTCGTATATTCTATAATAACATTGCCTATACCCGCGCAAATGTTACTCGTAAAAATGCTGAAGAGACAGAGAACTTGGTATAGAAAAAGTAATATAAATTGTCCCGAAGTAAAGGATGATTATAAAGGGTTTTGTATACTCGAGGAGAGAAATATTTGTACATTTGCCATTAATGAAACAGAAATGAATACCTTGTTGAATTTGATGCTTGTGGACGAAGCTCGTGCATTGTGCAAAGATTTAAAGATAAATAGTAATGGGAAGAAAGAGGATTATATAAAAGGCCTAAAGAAGTATGCCAATAGCAAGCCAGTATTCTTCACTCAAATTAATCAAAGCAGCCATTTGTGTTCAATGATTATGAAGAAGTTGGGCTATTGCGTACGGATAACAAATAAAACTTGGACAATCTTTGACAAGATAATGACTTTACTCATCCCCAACTTGGATCCAAGACTGTCTGTCTCTGATCTCTTTTTTATGTTGCTCAATGTTTTTCGCCAAGAGACAACATTCCCTAAGATGCCAGATAATAGGTTTCCCATATTCTCTAATACAGGGCACTTGATGAAGTAGGTAATAATATTTTAAAGTCTAAAATAACTACTGCCTATATTTAATAGCTTATTATCTTTCAGTTACATAGAAGCTAAGACTGTTCTCAGTGAAATCTACAAATGCATTGAAAAGAAAGACTCTGAGAAATTAAGAGTGTTGGGACAGAAGGCGAAACAGAAATTATCTACTATATTGCCTTTAGAGACAAGGAGGTAAAGCATACTATGTTTTTCAATAACATTTGAGTTTGATTTTTGGTTTATACAAATATATTCTGCAGATTGATCGATTCCAAACTACCACCTCATGTGAAGCATTTTATGCCAGGATATATCTGGATGAAGTCGCTCACAGAGACAATAGATGCATTTAAGAAACTGAAGACTAACATGCAGGAAGCAATAGATATTTTGAATCTCTTAATATCCCAGAATTGTCACATGCAACATAAGAAAGGAGGGTGGTACGCAGAATTAGCATTAATTGAAATGCACCACATGAAGAATATAAAGAACAGTGCAGAGGCGATTCAATGTGGCTTGCAATTGTCCAATTTATCCGATGTAGATAAAATTCAGCTTGTGGATCGAGCTAATAGAATTATAAAACGGAAGAAAGGAATGAATGAATTGCGAGACATTCAAGATACGTTGAAATTCGTTATTGAAAATAATCCTGCGTTACCAATTTTATTAGATCCTATTATAAACAATGTGGAAGCTCCTTCGGCACACGAGTAAGGAATTTTTATAATTTAAAACTTTCTAATTACAGTTTACTATGTTTTATAATACGAAATTCAATGAAATTTTAGCACTCTCGCTGGTCGTAAGAGAATATACTGCATAGAAGCGACCAATGAAGGCAAAAGTTATGGATCTGTAGAAGATTTTGCACTCTCGCATTATCGCAATCAGAATTTCGATGGTGTGCATTGCGAAGGAGCATTACCAGTAACATTATTCACAACATTATTTTGGGAAGAACTCTATCACGTTCCTATCCCAGGAGCATATGTTACTGTGTACCAAGATGCCCCACAAGATTTATTCACAGAGAGATTCTATGAAAATAGAAAAATGTATATCGAAATGAAACGGGGAATAATTAGTAATTGGGATTCTATAACACTTAGCGAAGAGGTGGAGAATAGATTCAATATGTATAAACACTACCAATCCCTTATACATTCCAACTTATTCGAGACTGGCGAACAAATAAAGGTATCTACAAATCAATTCTCGTATTGTGCACGTTAATAAAACATAACTTTCGTCACAGAGAGTAGTGCACTGTATTGGAGTGTCAGCTGTTTTGGGCATATGTGATCGCCTAATCGAGAATTTCAGACTCTGGAGGTCAGGTTTTCCGGATTTGGTTGTGTGGAATTATAATACGAAACAGGTAAACTACACTTTCGTAATTACATATCATAATATTTTATGTAAAATCACTACAGAATAATTCTTTGCTAGTGCAAAGTGGTGGAAGTAAAAAGCCCGAACGATGAATTATCGAACAAGCAAAAGGCCTGGTTGAATTATTTACACGGCCTTGGAATTTCTACTGAAGTATTTCGCGTACAAGGTAATAATCATTTTCACTGATTTCAGAAAAGATTAATTCATATTTTAACTAAGTGCCTCTGTTACTGTGACGGTGCAGGGTCCTTCAAAGTGGTACCTTAAAGACAGACATTTGTGGTTCTTTCAGAAAATCCAAGAATGAGATAATACCAAGAGACTTACAGAAAATGTCTCGTAGCTGGTGTTGTTTCCAAATTAAATTCCGCAACTGGTACACCACGATCTGCTACTTGTGGAGCGAACATTGCCGCTGGGTACACAATGGAAGAAGTACCGATCACCAAACATACATCGCATGTGTTGACTGCATCATCTAATATTGAGAAGAATCATTCTACGTGATTGCATGAAAGGATTGTACATTAACAACTCTATTTATATATTGTTATATATCTGCTCGATGAATTATTTTACTAAAAAAGATTTTATACAAATTATGTACAGGCTTGCTCCAGTACATCATCCTTCAAACTTTCCCCGAACCATATAATATCTGGTCTGAGCAATCCTTTGCAATCCCCGCATCTTGGCAAATCTTCTTTTGGAATATCAGATACCGTTATCTTTGGATCAGGCGAACTAGAATATATTTACCAGCAAATTAAATATACCAGGAGCCAAAAAGATAACAATCTGCTCCAGGTAGTCTGATTTACCCCTTATTCGCTAATGCAGGACAGATTGGAATATTCTCATTAATTGAAATATTATGGCATTTTGTACACCTTGTCTTGTACAATGAGCCATGAAGTTCTAAAACATCTTTCGCGCCTGCACTTTGATGAAGACCATCGATATTCTGAGTAACAATAGTTACCGATTTACCCTGATCAATATAGCGCTTTTGGAATGCTGCTATTGCTTCATGCGCCTACAGAGAAGAAAATACCACAGCTTGCGCTCCAAAAGAGTCGATGTGCATCTCATGTATTCACCTTGTTCGGCTTCACTTTGCTAACTAAAATCCTTCGGTATTCATAGAATTCCCATACAAGAGAAGGATTCGCCGCAAAAGCTTCAGGAGTTGCAAGATTCTGTGCCTGATACTTTCTCCAAAAACCACCGGTACCACGAAATGTAGGCACACCGGATTCAGCGGATATTCCGCTGCCAGTTAGTATTAATACATTTTTAGCGTTTCGTAAAGTCTCGCGGAACGATTTCATCACGTTCATATTTGGTAATAACTATTTCAAAGTAAACACGTAAAGACTAGCATTCCCACTGTAGTCGAACAGCTGATGTCGACTGACATTGAGTGACATACGAGCTAATATATATCCTCTGCTATGCCAGCCAACCATGACATTGCTGCTTCAATTGACTGGGCATTGTCTGCCGCTGATGCCAATGTACCGACGCTCGGTCATCCGTATCTTCGCCCTATGTCAATGAACTTACGCAATTGAATTATTCTAATTTTGGCGCTGGTGGTTAAAAACTAGAATAAAAGACACAACGCCCTCTGCATTGGTTCCATGTTCAATTTGAACCCAGTGTTCTAGAATTCTATTCACTTCTGAATTGTTTTAAACGTTTAATAGTCAATTAAATTAGAATCACCATGAAAGAATCGGAGATAACTACAACACGCGTTGGCTTTGAAATTCAAGACGTTGATGATCTTCAAAATCATGGAATCGTAAGCTTAAAATCCAGAGGAATGAAATCTAATTTCATATTCGAACAATTTGCCAATGCAATTCTTCTAAAAGAATGTTGCAGATATTAAAAAGCTCAAGGCAGCCGGGATCTGCACAATTCGTGGCATTCAAATGGCTACGAAAAAGCGATTAATAGCGATCAAAGGTTTTTCAGAGGCAAAGGTGGAAAAAGTGAAGGAAATCTGCGGGAAGATCATGCAATGCGATTTTATAACAGCTGCTGAAGTTCATGAATTCCGAAAGAATATCTTTCACGTATCCACTGGAAGCAGAGAATTTGAGTTGGCGATGCTTTTCTTTTTTAGACATCTTTATTAATATAAAGAAAACAAAATGAGTCATTTGCTCGATTTTTTAGTAAATTACTTGGGGGTGGTATCGAATCAATGGCAATCACAGAAGCATTTGGTGAATTTCGTACAGGCAAAACACAACTTTCCCACACACTCTGCGTCACATCTCAAATACCTAACACGACTGGATTCACTGGAGGGAAAGTTATGTTCATTGACACGGAGCATACATTGTATGTCGCTGTAATCTTCAAATGAATCTTCAATTATGAATTTATTATTAATTTTATAATTACCCCAGCCGACCAGAAAGACTAAGTGCAATTGCTCAACGATTTGAATTAGATGAAAATATCGTAATGGATAATGTACTGTATGCTCGTGCATATACCAGTGAACATCAACAGGAACTATTAGACCACGTCGCTGCAAAATTTCACGAAGAACCTGGCATATTTAAACTTGTACGATTCCTTCCAATTTCGACGAATAGCTACGAACTTCACCGACAAATATTCACAGTCTTTCTTCTTTACTTTTAGCTTATTGTGGATTCTGTAATGGCACTTTTTCGTGTCGACTTTAGTGGCAGAGGAGAACTCGCAGATAGGCAACAAAAATTGGCACAATTAATGTCACGATTGCAAAAGCTAGCTGAAGAGTTCAATGTTGCTGTGTTCATCACGAATCAAGTTACATCTGATCCTGGAGCAACATTATCGTTTCAAGCTGACCCGAAGAAGCCAATTGGTGGAAATATTATAGGACATGCCTCGACAACTAGAATATCTCTGAGGAAAGGCAGAGGGGAATGCAGAATAGCAAAAATATACGACAGCCCTAACATGCCTGAAGCAGAAGCAACATTCGCAATTACACCTGGTGGAGTTGCGGATCCTTCTGATTAAACTTCTCTTACCTCTTTCAAATTCTCTTGGAAGAATTTTTTTAAACAATTATCTTTTATATACTAATACCAATATACTTATGTATAGAAATTTTATGATAGGTGTAATTAAGACATTTTATTTGCTATTGAAAATCACAATAAAACGTTGATAATTGGCCTTCTAGAAAATTCAGACATATTTCCATTTGCCAGAATGTATGTAGCAATATGTCTTACATTCCAAATACACCTTTAAGAATTATTCATGCGCATCAGCTGACATGATACTGCATGTTATACTGCGAGTCACATAGACTGTCCATCAATATACTTTTCTTCTACTATAACTTGGATCAAGTTATACTGCAATTAATGCTCGTCTTTCTCAGAATGTATAGGATGTTCGGGTTGAGCTTCTTCGTCATCGTGGGGCCAGCAAGAAGGTTGATCGGGATTGACAGCCAATTCAGGATTCGCAATGAAGAATTCTTCCAGGGTCATCTCAGATTCCGGCATTGATTCCACAAGTTTACTAATCTCACTCTGGATTTCACCAATTGCCACGGTGGACTCCTGCTTGAAGTTCTCTATCGCGACCGACTATAATTGACACAGATAAAATTTATAGCATATGTGTGACAATACAATGATCTAATGAATGCTTATTTATTATACCAGCTCCTTCTCTTCCGCGTCAAGCTGTGACGAGTACTTATCAGCTGGGTATGGGATGGAAAGCGCTTCGTACTGCTTTTGGTAGTTCTCTACGAGACTCGGGATAGAGATGTTTTTCTTGTAGTAGTCCCAATCGATTTTTGGCCTCTGCTCGGGATAGGCATTCATTCTAAAAAGTTAAATGCTTTAAACACCTGCGAATATTTTCAAATCATTGTTATGAACAATCGATGTGAGCGAAAATCACGTGAAGCTCCGATTCTTTTTTTATTACTGTCCAACGATTCCTGTGAGTATGTTAATCGAGTGAAGAGAACAAGGAATGCGAGATAATTCGTATATTAAAGTGGGTCGAAAATTTTGCAATATTTTATTAGAAATATAGAAAATCAAGGGCATTATATAACGGGGACATCTGCCAAATGAGAGGTTTAGTTGGCCTTACTAACCGACGCATGAATTGTTCGGATTTCGCCTTGAATGCAACGAAAGATGCCTTCTCCGCTTCTGGCACTAATTCAGCCAAAGCTGCCCAGTTCACTCCCTTAATTGCACGGCGAGCCATTGTGTTTATTAACTACACCGGACAACCTCACTCAGCAACGAATATCCGAGAATGTTACTCCGATCAACTCCGATCAGCAGGATCAGTAAAGTTCACCACTTGCTATCGAACACTTTCGATACTACCATCGATTCTCTCCTATCGATATACAATAATCGATTCGCCAAGATTTCGAGTTCGACCTATCGCAATTCCTGCGCGCCAAATACGAATCCAAACAGATTCAACGAACACAATATTATTTCAATTTTCTGCAAACATAAAACCATATACATATTACAATTTCTATGCAATGGAATTCCTGAAGATCTAACTTCCATATTTCGAGTAATATCTATCGCAACGAGTATATATAATTCGAACTCAAAAGAAAAACAGTGAACTCTAAAGGTCAACAGAAGTAGCATGGGGCGCAAGGGGATTATCGAGGGTGCGCAGGTCGAAAAGCTTATGGGTTACAGGTGTTGTTAGAATTAGTGGATAAACAGAGGAGAGCCGGTCGAAGAAGAAAACCATAGTCAGACATAAAATTATCAAGAATGGTAGGATCTCAAGGACAAAAGGACTTTTATTATATACAAATGCATAGCTGGTGGACATGTGTGTTACGATTGCGAAAAGGTGCGAAGGAGCATGGAGGAGCGCAGGCTGCGAATCGATAAAGCCGGAACGGAGCAGCGTGCGCGCGAGGAGAGGTGGGGGGCGTCGGTCGCGGGGGTGCGGGGAGGTGTGCGGAGTTGGCAGTTCTGCGGCGAGGGTGGGCGGAGTGGGCGGCGGTGAGATCGGGCGGCGAGCATAAAGAGGATAGGATAATATCGGTGCGCGTCCTCCGCGGTAGCTTCGATTGTCGCCGCTTTAATACCGACGGACCTACGATGTAGTTATGCCGAAGAAAAGTACGAGGCATGCGAGGGAGCCGGGACTAGCAAGAAGTTCTCATCACAGAAGCAATCCCGGCACGGGTCCGGAAGTAAAAGCGAAACACTTGCGGAGCGTTCACATCGGTGTCTCGAACGGCAAGCGTTGGCTCTCGCTTAAGAAACGCTTAGGCCTGTCAACCGACGAGGATGTCGCAGTCTATCTGCTCGATCTCGCGGAGTCCGTCGCCAGGTAGGTGTTGCCAGAAAACGGCCGATCTCCCGTCGAGTTTGATATATGAGCGACGACGAGCACGGACTTCTCGGCGACGCCGCTATTTTGACCGGTGCATCGTGCTACCTGTCACTTGGAAGCTGCTTCCCCTCTACCCTGCTCCAACCTTTCCCTTAATCGCCATCTTGCGGGGGCGACGCAAGGGGCAGGGATAATCGATAGCTCGCCCGCAGCGCGGGATTCCCTCTCCAACAATAATGGCTGTTTTTCCTTTACTATCTTTTATTTCGCACTTTATACCAATCTTCTCGGCTCTCTCCGATCGAATTGCGAGTGATTATTCAATATACGACGTCTTATGCGAGATAATAATACTTTTTTGATTATTCCGTGGTATATAATGGAACTGTACGAGGTTTCTCACGTGACCACGTGACTTCTCGTTTGAATTTATTGTCTTCCAAGTTTCGCGCCTTGTAGTAGATTTCTTGTATAAATAATATCATTTCCAGGCAGGAGAAGTGCAATGGAAGGCAAAAGGGGAACGCAGCGAGCGACGAGAAACACAAGGAGGAAACGATCCCGGCTGAAGTACAAGCGGTACAGCAGGAGGACGAACCTCTTCGTAGAAGTTTAAGGAAACAGAACGGAGGTGCTTCCCCAGTCCCTCGAGTCTCACCTGTAGATACAGCTCAATCTGAATCTTTATTAAAAGTCTCCGAAAGTCCGTTATGCGCACAACGTGGTTCACGGCCGAAGCATCACAAAAACAAGACCAGGCATCGTAAAGACAAGCGTAAAAAGCGACGCCACTTAAAGGTTGTTTGTGATAATTCAAGTACGGATGCAGCAGCTGATCGCGTAATTGTAGAAAGCGAGTTGGAAGAAGGAGGAGAGCAGCGAATCCCTGCCGAAGGAAACGATACGAATGTTCCGAATGCAAGCTTAGTTAGTGACATAGATACCAAATCGAATTTAGGTATAGATGACTTTGTAACCGAGGATGTCAAGTCCGTTATAACAAAGACTGAGCACGTAGATAGCATAGACCTTGTAGACACTGTAAATACGGAACGGAACAAATCCCAACATTGCCACCAATCTAGCAACGCGCAGTCGAAGAAGAAAATTGAGCGCAATGGACATGATCGAACAGAGTTTAATAATTCTGCCACTGTTTCCCAGAAGAAGACTGTTGATGATGAAAGCGATCCTGATGATCTGGAAGAGACAGTTGATACCACGAACGATGATAAGACACAAGATATCTCGGAAAATGGAGGCACATTGTCTTCTATTCGACATAAAAACTCAACGGAATATGATGATTGCAATGTCTTGAAGGATGTAGATTTGTCCAGAGATGTAGAGGACAGAAAATCAAAGAAGAAACGCAAGCGGCCACGCTATGATCTTGAAGAAGAAGAAGAAAACACGATACGAGACTTCTCTGATGAGCTGCCGGAAGATAACTTTCACAAACATAGGAAAAAAAAGCATAGACATACTGGAGAGCATAAAAGTCGTAAACGCCATGATGTTCGAAAGGCACCACAAGATGGTCTTGTGACATTGGATGAGGGACAAAATGCAACATCTGTGGAAAGCGAGCCGGTGGTAGAAAAAGCACCACCGGATACCAGTGTGGATGGTTCAATGACAGAGCCACAGCGATTAGCCATCAAGATCAAATTATGCCAAGACTGCAATAGTCGTCATTTACAAGATGCCTGTCCTCTTACTACCCCGCTTTATGCAATACCAGATTGTTTCACATACGAAGACTGGCTCGCAAGGCACAAGGATAACGCAGAAGTGATTAATGCTACAAAATCTGATGATCCAATGTCCGAAGGATACGGCAAGCAACACGATGACTATTCCGAAGCTGATGATGATTCAGGAACGACAGAACGCAATAAATCTAAATCAAAAGCTCAAAAAGAAGAACGTCAACTTACTATGGATGTTGATCGTCCATTGTACGCAAGAGATTCTTTACCTGAATGTTTTGAATTGAGAATCTCGAATTCAGAACATGGACTCGGGGTATTTGCCAAGGCAGCAGTACCCATGTACGTGAAATTTGGCCCACTCGTTGGCAGACCAGTCAGAGAGATGGATATACCGGATGATTTTCCAATGAGACATATTTGGGAGGTAAAATTAACAACATATCAACATCCGTCAATACTGTCATTATTGCCCATATTCCACAAATCGATTTTTCTTTTTAGATAGATACTAATGGTAAAACTTTGTATGTGAGCACCACAAATCCAGTGAAGAGCAATTGGATTCGTTACATTAGGCCAGCAGAAACAAAGGAAGAGAGGAGCGTGGCTGTGATTACAAAGGAAGGTGAACTACATTTGGTGACTACACAGAATATTGTCTCAGGAATGGAACTCACTTATTGGGCAGACTCACAATCATCTGCATGGACGAGGAAAAACAAAGTTGATAAGACGAGTAAGAGGAAACAATACAATTCTATTTCATATACATTGTCTGTTCTTCAAAAAAATAGAATTAAATATTCTTTTATTTACAGATTGTGGTGGTTGTAATTTAAATTTTGCTCATCCTATATACTATCGCCTTCACTGCTGTATCTTTCACGATACGAATTACAGTTTAACTATAAGGAAATACCATTGCAAGGTATGCGGTGCTGCAGTGTTAGGAAAAGACAATATTATGAAACACGCGGCTGAATTACATGCAGGGCATGGAGCATACCAGTGCCAATATTGTAAGAAATTCTTTTTGCGTCTTAATTACTTGGAGATGCATCGCACTTATGGATGCGCTCAGAACCCACAGCGATCGCGTCCTTTATGCGACTTTTGTGGAAGAAAGTTCTGTCAGCCACAGAAGTTGAAAGTACACATCAAGAGAATGCACAGTGGTTAGTGTCGACAATGAGAAAATTGTTATCAATGGGTAGTACAAATAATTTCATGTTCCTACGAATATTTCAGATATGTCTGAAGTTCTTCGAGAATTCCAATGTAAACTCTGTTTGAAACTCTTGGGTTCTCGAGCTGCACTTCAGCGACATATGAAAGAAGTACATCACAAGGATGTAGTAGGAGCTGCAACATGCGATCGTTGTGGAAAGATGTTCCAGAATAAAAGTAATTTAAAAATACACATGCTGACCCACAGTGGCGTGAAGCCATTTAAGTAAGAGCAACATTGAATTTGGAATTTCAATCAGCACTCGTAAAAGAGATATTAATATTTTTCTTGCTCTACCAGGTGCAAGGAATCTGCTTGTAAAGCAGCTTTTACCACGAAACAATGCCTTCAGTTTCATTATAAGAAAGTACATGGTTTAACTGAAGAAATGATGCCGAAGATCGAAAGGTCTGTCGCGTATACTT